>LKNJ01000132.1:0-240767 GCA_002120245.1 Maccullochella peelii | reverse complement strand
TATATATATATATTTTATATTTTTATATATATATATTTTATATATATTTTATATATATATAATAAAAAATCTAAGTGAACATAAAAATAGAGAAGATTTTCATGAATTACAGTGTGTCTCTGTAATTTGCCTCCTCGTCTGCAGGATCTCTGGAGGACTGGGATGTGGCAGTGCAGAAGACAGAGACCCGGCTGAACAGGATTAATGAGCAACGAGCAAAGGTAGGAGCACATATTGGCATACTGGGCAGGTGTATCATTTAGCTGCCTTTGGCTAATGTTACCATGTTCGGCCCATCTGTTAGGTGGCTGAGAAAGAAGCCAACATGGCTCGCCAAGAGGAGGAGAGAGCTGATCAGCGGCGGAAGGCCAAGACAGACAAGAAGGCTCAGAAGAAGGGTCTCCAGAAGGGAACTCGAGCTGGGGAGAAGAGGAAAGCAGAGCACGATAATCAGAATGAGTGGACTGAGGACGCAGGTAAATAAAGACAGTTTGTATGATGAACCTTTTTATTTTTAAGAAAAAACTACGCTTAAGAAATTATGTTTCCTAATCTTTCTTTCCCTCTGTGACTGAACAAGCTCCTAAACGGCACAAAGGAAATGGAAACCAAACCACAGAGGAGTACATGGAGACCGAGACAGGACTCTTTGGGAGGAATGCTCCCCCTGGCTTTAAGCCTGCTCCACCTGGCACTAAAAGAGCCCAGCAGGGAGTTCCGGCCGCTGCCGAGAGGCAGAACGACGACAAGCCAGAGCTTCGCAACGATAACAGCAGCGTTTTCATCAGCAACCTGGTGTACACCCTGGAGGAGCCAGAGGCAAAGCTCAGGACGCTGTTTGAGACCTGCGGTCCTATCAAACAGGTCCGCCCTGTTTTCAGCAACAAAGGGAGCTTCAAAGGCTACTGCTATGTACAGTTTGAATCCCCAGTGTCTGTCCCTGAAGCCCTGAAGCTGGACAGACGAGAGGTGGAGGGCAGGCCAATGTTTGTGTCACCTTGTGTAGACAAAAACAAAAATCCTGACTTTAAGGTAAATATGAACACAAGTAGACTCATATTTGGTTTTTATTATAAGCAGAGTATCTGCAGGTCTTGAAAAGTCTTAAAAATCATTGAATCAGTTTCCTCAAAGTAGGCTATTAAATTATTTAATTTAATAAATTAATTAAATTAAGATATTAAATAATCTTCAATTTAATTTACAAATTTTTAAATATTTTCTATTCTATCTATTGAACTTAAATGGATTAATCATTTTTAATTGGTTAATCCATTTATCCATTTTATTCCACTTATCAGTGTCCAGTTCACATTAATTTAATTTATGTTATTAGAAATTATTGTTATATACTGCTGGGAGGTACTGAAAAAATGTGATGGAATAATCAATAATTGTAGGTCATATTTTCCCTACAATGAAAAGGTCTTAAAAGTCTTAAATTTAATGTGGTGAACCCTGCAGGAACCCTGAAAACGTGCAATACAATTGACCACTTTAATGTTCCCATAGGTGTTTAAATACAACACATCCATGGAGAAACAAAAAATCTTCATCTCTGGGCTGCCGTTCTCCTGCACTAAAGAGCAACTGGAGGAAATGTGCAAAAGTCATGGCACCATCAAAGATGTTCGTCTGGTCACGTATCGTTCAGGAAAGCCTAAGGTGAGGCATTAGGAGGAGGACAGTGTCCAGATGTTTGGATAAAAATAGTCCTCCTGATTGAGCTCATGATTACCACCTATGACCATGCAGATGCTGCGCAAGGTCAAGGTACAGAGTCTGTTGTTGATGTATTAACCCTCTCTTGTGTGGCTCTGCAGGGTCTGGCGTATGTTGAGTTTGCAGATGAGGCTCAGGCTTCTCAGGCAGTTCTGAAAATGGACGGGACAGATGTAGAGGGCAACAAAATCTCTGTTGCTATAAGTAACCCCCCTCGCAGGAACATGATGGATAAACCTGGTTCCAACAGGCCCACGTCAGACATTATGCCTCGCCAGGTCTACGGATCGTAAGTTTATTGACTCACTTCACACCAATTGAGATGCTCTTAAAGTCTGCCATTCTCAGATCTGTAACTGCAGTAACAAAGCTGGGGGTTTTTTCTCTTTGCAGGAGAGGAAGAGGACGCACCCAGCTCTCATTACTCCCTCGTTCCCTGCACAGACAAAGTGGGCCTGTAAGCAAAGTCGAGAACGGGACTGCACCTGACCAGGCGCCAGCAACAGCCAGCGCAGCAGTGAATGCTGCTGGAGAGACTAAACCTCTGTCAAATTCAGACTTTGCCAGGATGCTTCTCAGTAAGTGAGAAGATGAGCGAGAGAATTACAACCGCCTTCACACTGAAAGCCATCTTGTGTCCTTACAAATCAGTGTTGGTGATTTTTCTGTAATTGGTTACCTGGCTTCCCTTTAATCTCAGTCTTGTTCTCATCATCCGGTCTGTGAGATTGCCTTAACGCAGAGCTCCTGCCCTCCATCACAAACCCTTTTCAACCAAGACTTTTCACCAGTGTGACAGATTGTTTTTGGTTTGTTTGAAGGTGGCCAGCAGGCTATTTTATAAAAAGTGTATCATATTTGTGTGTAAATATACTGTATCTAAAATTGGACGCCTCAAGTTGCAAAGTGTTTTGTTTTGTTGTGTAATGTGAAAGGGATCTGAGAGAAGATATGGGAGAGTATTTTTTTAAATATTCAAAATAGCCAAACTTGTGAATGTTGTTTAAAAGGGTTATATGCAAAAGTTCAGATGTGGTGTAATATAGTTGGCGTGTGTGTGTGTGTGTGTGTGTGTACGTAAGTTGGATGTGTTAAGTGGTGAAAAGACATATTCTCCAGATGTTTTTAGGAAACCTAGGTTTTTTGTTGTGTAACTTATTTTGAACACCGCTAACAAGGCTAGCAATTTTTTTTTTCTGACTGTATAGAACAACTAATTCATTATTTTTACATAGTACCATATCTGAATTACCATCTGCAAATTAGTATTAGTTCATTGGCTTTATCGTAGCCTGAGGGCATGTTATTACAGTATGAAAACTGCCCTAATGTCATGTCACACTGTTGATGCTTGATATCAGTATAAGTAGTTTTGGGAATTGCTCTAAGTATGTGGTGTCATGATTATTTCTGTTAACACTTTCATCACTGTTAATGTGACCTGTCTGTTCAGGGTAAAAACATCCATCAAATCACAGATGTTGTTTTAGATATCAGTCTGTCTTTATGGGCTGTGGACTGAAAGACATTCACAGGGAAATTAACCATATTCCCTTCAGCTTGTGAGTGCACATGTAAGCAGGGTGTTAATGATGCTGAAGAAAGGTGTCTAATTGGCTGCTTTGGTGGTTGGAGACATCCCTGATTAATGTGTCTGTGCTTTAGTTTGGTTTATAAAAGAAGTGTTTCCAACAGTTTGGATTTTTTAACTTTACATGACGACTAATTTTCATAACAGTCTCGAGCCGCAACGAGAAGTCGAAGTTAGAAAATTAATTGGCAACTATTTTGATAATCATTTAAGTCAAATTTTCAAACCATGTGCTATTTCCAGTGTTTCGGATGTGAGGAGTGTTTTCTTTTCCTTTTCTTACATTATGGTAAATTGAATGTATTTGGGTTTTGATGGGACAAAACAAGACATTTGATGTCATCTTTGGCTCTAGAAAATTGCGCTGGGCGTTTTTCAGTTTCTCCAAGTTTTCTAGTTCAAACAGTTAATTGAGAAAATAATCGTTACTTGCAGCCCTGCAAGACTCCATTGATAGAAGAGAAGACATGAGTTTAAGGTGTTAAAAAGAGTTAGAATATAACCATATAAGCTACAAAGTACGTGTGTACTGAGTCCTTAGAAAGTAGCTTTATAAATGTGGTTTGGGCCTGTTTTTTTGTGCTCACTACAGTTGAATTCACCCTCTGATTGAACTTGTTAGATAAGTCACAGTTTGCTGACAGTATTCTGGGTAAAGAGGTTATTTCTGTCATCTACACATTGTTGAGGTCTGCAGCTCCTTCGATACAAGAGAAGAGAATCTATGCAGTTTTTCCATTTCAGTTTTCCAGGTTAGCAGTTGACCATTTGTCCACTTGTCTTGTTTGGCTGTTAACAATTCTGTACATAATCAGTATAATATTTCCAAAAGGTCATCATAGTTTGTAATAAATCTAAATTAAGTTTTCAAAACCGATGGAATACAAGCTATATGTATTGCTCTCACCACAGTGGCCTAATCTAAAAAAAAATTAAATATGTTGGTCTCTAGAAATCACCTGTTTTCTGTTCAATATTAAAAGCTGGTATGTGTGCATTGCTGTTTTGTATAATTTCTATAGTCAGTGTTTTGAATTTGTTATAGAGGTAAATAATAAATGGCTATTTTTAGTTTTTTGTTCAGTCACAGTATTTATTTTCCTGCTTGTCATCTACCCTTGTGTTTTTGGGTCCTGTAAAAAAAAAAAAAAAAAAAAGTAATGTAGTTTTTTTCTGGTCTAAAACTTGTTTTAATAAAATCATGTAAGTCATCTTTGATCCCAGTATGACACTCACAGCTTCGTTTTAAAAAAAGTTAAGCTGAAGACATTATGAAAGTTAACACTTTTATTTTAAAATAAAATAATCAAATACATGAAAGTGCTTTACAGTATTATGAGACATCATCTTTAATCCAAAGAGAAACTAAATGTTCACACAACACATCCGCAGTGGAAATCACAGAAGCATCTCAAGTCAAACGACATAAGAAAGCTTTCTTTCCTCTTCACATCACCAGTAGTCAAACTTTAGATTGTACTCTGATGTGAATTAAAATGTATTAACACTCCTATGGGAACATGGTTACAAACTAAAGGTGGGGAAAATGTTTCTTTTGATTGTGCAGGGATAAGGATTTGTATGAAAGCAAATCTAAACAGCAAAATCTGATATCAATTCAACATCCTGCAGCACTTTCAATGAATTCAGCAGGTAAAGAACCTAAACTGGAGAAACAGGATGAGAAGGAGGTATATGGCCAAGGGACAAAGCAATTCAACACATTTTAGGATAGGATTGTTATTAAAGAGCTTTTAAATTAATCAATATCTCTCCCTGCATGCTAGTGTCTCATGCTCCCTTTCTCCTCCCGTCTCCAGCTCAGTTGTGGATCGGGATGGTCTGTTTGCAGTCGGGACAGGCCTGGTCCTGGCCGGCTGCCGGCAGCCCCACAGCGTGCTCTGTTGTAGAAATCAACAATGTGTCCAATGTCATCTCTGTACATTTGGCTATAAAGCGAATGAAGGGCCGCACATCACCCTCATTGGCTGTGTCTAGAGCTCCATAATACTCTGCCCTTTGTTCTTTGCGAATAGTGATCGGTGGGTATCGTGCTTGCATGAGCACAAGGTTCATGAGCAGCCGTGATGTGCGTCCGTTGCCGTCTACAAACGGGTGCACATACACCAGTTTGTAGTGGGCGAGAGCTGCGTACTCCACAGGATGCAGCTGCAGGGCCTCCTCGGAGTTGAGCCACTGAACCAGCTCCTGCATGTGTCTCTGCAGGTCCTGAGGGTGCGGGGGGATGTGGTGGCCCACAAACACCTGGCTGGTGCGCAGCCTCCCTCCCTCCACGGGGTCTACATAGCCCAACACTCGCCGGTGAATCTCCAGGATGTCACTGACAGTCATGGCTCCTGTTCTGGACAACAGCGTGGTGTTGATGTACTTCATGGCTGCATCCACGCCGATGGCCTCATTCTGCTCCAGCAGGCTCTTCCCGGGGACGGCGTAACGCGTCTCGATGATGTGACGGATCTCAGATAGAGTGAGCGTGCTGCCTTCAATGGCCACCGTGTGGTAGATGTGGTGGTAGTATGTTTCCTCCATCACTCTGCGTAGTGCAGAGTTGCCTTTAGGGATGGACATGAGCCGGCGCACTTTACTGTCAATGATGCCAAAGTAACGCTGGTCAATCTCTTCCACCAAGGGAAGAGTTCGGTCTCGGCTGACAAGAGCTCTCTCATTACATGGCGAGATGGCCAAGGCTTTGGTGTAGAGGTGGTCTGCCTGGACGACATCCTTCTCCTCCTCCAGAATGGTCCCCAGCTCCGTTAGGGCATCCACAAAGTCTGGATTCATGCTGAGTGCATGCACGAGCAGCTTGTGAGCCTTCTCCCTCTTCCCCACTTTCTTCATCTCCAGAGCCTGCAGCAGCGCCGCTTTAGCCTCCAGCTCCATCTCTGCAATCAGAACATGATGGACAGCGTCAACTCCAACACAGGTGAAACAGTATAGAGGTGATAATACAGCAGAAGGGCTTTTCAACAACAGGACTGGGCAATATTGAAAATAAATATGATGATATCCAGAGGACCTTATTCCAGTGGTGATTATGCAAATTCAAACTAGAACTGGCATTTTCAAGAACTTCAGAAATCATTCGGACAACTAATATGCAACATCCCAAAAGGATGGGTATGAAACAGAAAAAAGCAGAAAATGTTCCTCATATTTAAGAACATGGATCCTTGACAAATGACTTAAATTACTAACTAAACTACTCTCAAGATCTATAGAGTGAAAATACATTGGAAATGGACATCCTCATGTGGTCCTTATTTATGCTGTACTGGATATGTACCTAATATTGCCTTTAACATATGGTATTGTGAATTTCGTGAATCAGTACACCTCTTCTTTTTTGTACCTTTGCTCGGCTTGGCCCTCTGAGGCAGCAGATCAAGGGCAGTAAAGGGGACAGTGAGGCTGGTGGACTGCACAGCTGGAGGCGGTTGAGAGCTTCCCCACAGCTGGCAGCGGAGCTGGGCGATGCCCTTCAGGGCGGCGCAGCACTGGTCCTCCACCCCCACCAGGGGCAACAGGAGGGCCACCAGAGACCCGAGGAGGACACACAGCAACGGGCCCCATCCTCCTAGACCACGGCCGCTGGTGTAACGCCACACAGCCATCACAGCAGCCATGATGATCACAGGTTAAATCCTCCATCCTCTAGTGACACGGTCCCCCATGTATATTCTCCCCAGCTAGGAGAGCCGAAGGGCGGCTGACAGGAGAGAAAACACGGTCAACATGACAGCTGGGAGTCACAACACTTCCGAGGAAATTCAGCTCAGTTACCCAACTTTTACAGCTGCTACGTTAGCTAACGTTAGCTCGCTGTCGCCTTTATGTGACGCTAAACTCAAACTCTAAAACACCGACTAACGGCAGTTGACTTGCTCTCGGAGGCAGCAGAGTTTGTACAGTTATGTACAAAATACACACATCATCGACTTCCTTGGGCTGAACGTGTGAACATCCTAGAACATAATTGGTCAGAGTTATATTGAAGGGCGGCGCCGATTGGCTGGAAACGCAGCAATACAACAAATGGTTCGTAACCGTCTCTGATTGGGTGATTATGAAAACATTGCTTCCCTAAGTTTAGCTTTTCAGGCAGTACTTACTCCAACAGCAGCATGATTTTGTCATTTGTTTCCCTGTTTGTAATGCAATTATAAAGCGTTTACATTTTTGAATTAAATTTTAATTCACATACGCATTTATTTCTGTTTGTAATTATTAATTAACTATTTTTTGTTTTCGGTTTTCTATGTTGACATTTTTACTTTTTAAAAGTTTTTTTCAGTATCCCCACACAAAACTGATGTTTTGTAGCTGTTGATGTGATCTGTTTTCAAGATTTCAAGATTTCTTGTTTTCAAGCTTGCTCTTTAGCAATCAAATACAGGTGAGATGTGTGCCTAGTTCATGGAAGGATCACCTAAGAGGTTGTACCCAGGGCAGATGAATAACAATGAAAACTGAAATATTAAAAAATAGTTCATAGTTTATGATGACAGGTGACTCACTTTGTTGGGTTGTTCTCACGATTAACAGCAATTTCCAGCACAATTTGGCATAATCATTTGCAAATATTTATGGAGTTTTTGTTTTTGGTGGTGCAACTGTACTAATAAACAGAAGAGGGCAGCATTGGTCTGTTATGCAAACATCACAGTCATATTAACAGCATGTCCTCTGAAGACTGCAGTAGCACTCTCGACCTCAAAATCAGTATAAGCAAGATTTATTCTTATGCTGTCCAGTTTTTGAATGCAACAAAAAGGAATCTGTATTTGTATGAAGCAAGATTAATATCTCCCTCCTTATTGTGCTACCTCTTTCTATTAATATTTTGTAATCTTTCAGTTCTATTTATACTTGTTATTGGTATTCAGTTTTGATATATTTTATGTATTTTTATTAAATGCTTTTATACTTTTATGTGCATCATCTATTTATAGTGAAATTGCCTTTAGAGAAATTACCACCAGCTGGGAACAGCCTGAGGTGATGAGGATTGATTCCTGGCTGCGTGCCAAAGCCAACACTATTACATACAGTATCTTCAGCAGACTATTGGCTCAAAATAGCTGATATTCACCCACAGACTGAGACTCTGCAGCAACACGCTGTCGCCACAGACAGTGCAGAAAAAGTTATGAATGAACACCATGTAGATGATTTTGTGTGGGCTTAGAGATTTAGTAGGTCTGTCTGAAATTTGGGGTTTTGAATTTGTCAAGTTATGTTGCACAGTGTAGTCACAGTGAGCTCTGGAGCCACACACTGACATCATTTACCACCACAGAGTCCCTCTGTGCTGCTCTGACCCACAGCAATTTCACCTTGGAGGATAATGGAGCAGCCTGTTTGAGTGAGCTTGAGCTGCATTATATCTTTACTCCTGTTATTTATGTGCTCTATCACACACTTCTCAAATCAAAGAGGAGACTGTAGGAAGTTATAGTGGCCAAGAGTATGTTTACATTGATTTCTCATTCTCTGTGGGGGTGAAAGAATGAAAGAAAGAAAGAAAGAGAAAGAAATATTGGAGGAATATTTAATCAGCATGCTGCCAATGATTAACTGTGATTGGGGGAAAGGACGACTAACTGCTGCCTGAGGGATACAGGCTCTAAATGTTTTGTATCTGTGGCTCAAATCACAATCAGTGCTGTATAATTTTGCCACTGCACCCGGACACTATTATTATTACTCTGTGGCTTGGAAGCAGCCTTCATTCCATAATGCATAAAACCAGGCCTAGCTTGTTGCAATGAGAAGAAAAAAGAAGACAAAGCCTTCACAGGTTTGAACCATAAGGTCTTTCAGATCTTCCACTTCCTGAAGACTATTTAAGATGCCCTTTAATGGCTCAACACCCACTATCACTACCAAATTGCTGATCATTTTTCCATATAATAGAATGACAATTGTGTACCAAAAGTACCAACACCACATAATAAATAAGAGTACAGCAAATACAAGATCACCAAAACTGCACTGATAATTTTCTAAATTTAGATTCAAATAAAGGATCAAATGGTTTTTAATAGGTTTAGACAAACAACAAACTTATGAATGGTATCGTAACAAATCCAAAGCTGTTTTTCTTAGTTAGTTCCTGAGACGTTTATGGTTTGGAGACACAATGTGACACCGGTGAACAGTGTCTGGGCATGTGGAAGTGCACTGAAAGCAAAATAAAAAATGTCAATGCAGATAACGCGGTCAGAGGGTGATATTTTAATGATCACTTGAAACATTTTGGAAAAGTAACCGAGTCTCATGTAGATTTAAACTCAAGCTAAAATAAACCTGCCTCCCTTCAACAGTGGTGAATAAGCTGCAGAGAGGAGGACATAAAGAAAAAGTCATGTCAAAAAACTAATTCAGTCCTCCTTCAGCATTGCTCTGTTATGCAAACATCACAGTCATAGTACAGCATGTCCTCTGAAGACTGCAGTAGCACTCTTGGCCTCAAAATCAGTATAAGCAAGATTTATTCTTATGCTGTCCAGTTTTTGAATGCAACAAAAAGGAATCTGTATTTGTATGAAGCAAGATTAATATCTCCCTCCTTATTGTGCTACCTCTTTCTATTAATATTTTGTAATCTTTCAGTTCTATTTATACTTGTCCTTCAAGTCATTGGTATTCAGTTTTGTTAGATTTCATGTATTTTCATTAAAAGCTTTTATACTTTTATGTGCGTAATCTGTTTATAGCGAAATTACCTTTAGAGAAATTACCACCAGCAAAAAACTAATTCAGTCCTCCTTCAGACTGACATTGAATCCTGAGACATCTCCATGTGAGAAAGACTCCACTTCTCTGAGGGATGGAGTTATCGTCCACTTCAAACTCCGGTTTCCTGAACCTCACAGAAAGGGTTAGATCGTGTATCAGGTATCTGGGGAGCCTACCAAGGCTTCTGGCTTCATTTTGGTGTATCTTATATATATATCTTATATTATAAGATATAATGCAGAAAATGCACTAAAATAATAATTCTAAAATAATTGTAATAATTCTTCACATCATTGTGTGTCGGCCTTGGAAACAAACAATGCCCACCAGCTCTGAGGTGCAGGTTTTGTTGAGTCACAGAAGAGCTGATTCAGGAACAGTCCTGTAAGATGTTGCTCTATCACTTTCCATTTGGAGCAACAGCTTCTCTTTAGTGATGTACATATTTAGCGAGTTGTCAGACTTGACACTTAAAGGGGAACTCCCCTGATTTTACATGTCAACGTCAGTTTACTTGTCATGAGGAGCACAACAAGGCCTGTTAAAACAGTTTTATAAAGTTTTCTGTGGTTCTGGAGAAGCTTTGTCAAGTCTGAGAAAATAACCCCGATGATGTTATAGTGACATCTCGTACAAATTGACATATGCCAGGGTGAAGGGGTAAATAAAGCAGAAAAAAAGAGGTTCAGCAGTTTAGACAATTATACAATTTACATATATTGAGAGTTGTTAAGAGTTAGGGGTTTGCAGAGTGCTGAACAGTTTGTATGTTTCTTTTATGAAAATGTTAAATAAAGGTTTTCTGTTATAAAATGTACTTTTGTGAATGTGAAATTTTGCAAAGATGATAAAAAGATTTATAATATGATATTGTTTTTGTTCTGAACTGCAGACATCATAAAAAACAAACAGCACATCTTTGTATAATAATGAAAAATTAACAGAAATGCAAATATATTGGGCCCATTTTTTCCAAAAAATAACAGTATAATTACAGCTCCAAAATAAGAGTAAGGTTGTTTCACCATCAGGTCCACAGAACGATGCAACTAATGTCAAAGCAATTTCTTATTTTTTGCAAATAATGTTTTGTTGGACAGCACTGATAGAGACATTTGAAACATCTCGAGGTTTGTTTGTGATCTAGTATCTTGAAGACAAGGTCCAAACTTTCTTCCACCGGATATTTAAGACAAACCTTCCCCAGTTACGGATTGCATATGGAATGATGACAATGTCTTGGATCTGATCCTTCTGGTAAAAAAATATTTTTCCTACTAAGGTCTCATTCAAATGTAAAAGACAAGGAAAAAGAGGTGTTTCAGCGTTACCCTTGAATAACATCATCATTCCTTTAGGAATGGCATCTGTTACAATAGCAAATTCCTTTGGGATGACATGGATATTATAAACAGACAAAAATGCTGAGTAATTCTGAATTAAATAATTGGTGTAAACACCAACCAATTTGGGAAAAATATATATTTGTTTTTGATTAGTACGTTATGGTTATTCCAAATGAGATATTTATGCAGAGAGAAACTGTGCTTGAAAACAAGAAACCAAGCTTAAAGCATTTGTATGTGTAAATTAGCCAATCTAAATGGTAATTTTTCAATATTGTAGTTGGACATCAGCAAAAAAGGAAAATAGAAAATATGTAATTTGGAATAAAGGTCCAAATGGATTCAGGGTTACAGAGAAGTGTTCTGATCCAGTTGATTTGAAAGGTGTAGTTCAGGGCAGTAAAATCTAAAAAGTTAAGGAGTCAGTAGTCATCATAACAGAGCTTTTGATAAAATGTTTTCCCAAACAAACTTAAATAGCATCTTATCAATAGATTAATTATAAAAGATCAATAGATATGTCTATTTTTGTTTGTTGCACAGTTTTCAAGTAAAAGAACTGAAGACTGTTGTATTATGGGAAGTGTTTTTGGAGTTTAGCCCGTACAATGGGTCTCTTCTGCTCGATTTGGACCAGTTATTTTCAATCCGGCTCTTGTGAATCTCCCAACATATGGAAGTGCAAAACTATTGTTGGAGTACCCCTTTAAAACATTTTAGCGAGTGATGTATCTTTAGATTGGGCTGTGACTTTTAGATCTCTTTGAATTTTTATTTGCCTCACGTTGTTCTGAAAAAAAGGCATTTAGCTTAACATTGTGATTAGGTTTTTTCAAAGTGAAAGTCCCCTTTTTTAGCATGCTGGCCTCAATACAGTAGTGAGGAGGAAATTAATTAAAATCTATTTTCCTTAAATTGAGGGTTAACCGAATAAGTGGCTGCTAAACTAGTGTGAGACATTAGACTTTAATTTAGATCCTTTCTTGGACTGTTATGTGGCTGCAGTTCAGTTACTTACACCAGAGAGACGGGCATCAAAGCAACAACTTGGCCACTTGAAAAGCAAGGACAAATATGGCAGAATGGGCGACTGATGAAGGAGAAATGATGGCATGAAATGAACGGCCCTCGGTTCATATTGTGGACTAATTCTATGCCCATCTGGCATATTCTCACACAAGCTAAAACCCATCAGCTGTGGAAACAGATAAAACCACGAATCTGACGTTAAAATCATTGATGAGCGCTAATTCTGTTTTCACTGTGTTGATGCAATTAAATGCCTCATGTCACTTTGGGATTATTATCAGAATGGAACAGTCTCATGAAAAGCTAGGCGTTATCTTTAATGCATTCCTACAGAATACTTTTATCTCCTGTATCAGTGTTGTTAAATGACTGTGATGCACGGAATGAATTACAGGCTTTCTCATTAATCTGTGTGAAAAAAAATTGTTGCTTCCATTGAATATTTTGCAGATTATGTGAAGGAATAGGTTGCTACATGCATCAGCATGATACTCACACAGGCTGACATGTTAACTTGAAGCACACTCCAGAGATGACCTGTCACAGACTATTAAAATAACACCCTGTCTTTTCACTACTTGCTGGAACTGTGCTTCAAGAGGTAGAAAATCCATCTGCCCACCTGCAAAAAAAAAGCGACCTGTCAGGGCAGGAAATAAATCCCTCTGGCACAGACTCCTCGCCTCCTCCCCTACCGGCTCGCGCTTCTCTCTCCAGCCTCTGTGGAGCCGTCAGTCTGCTTGCCTTTCTGTCTGAGGAGAGGCTTTGTTCTGGGTGACAGAGCTGGGTGTCAGAGATAGAGGATCTCGTTAGGCAGTCAGAGGGAGAGGGATGGTGGCTCTCTTTCCACTCTCTGAGTATGGATGGCTCAGAAAGCAGGAATGAGGGGGCTGTAAAATGGATGACAGAGTGAAGGAGAGCTGCACTGGGAGCAACAACTGTCCTCATCTGTCAGCAATGGCATCCAAAATACCTATCTAAATGGAGGGTTTGCTCCAAAATGCGAGATTCACACACTCATTGGCAGACTGACAAGTGCTGTTACAAGACGATTTGGGAGGTCAAAACGTCTTTTTTTTTTTCCTTTGGTGACAAGAGCACAGGACAGAGGGGTTTCTTTGGTTGCCCTCAGCCTGTCCAGGAGCTCCTCCATGAAATCAGAGAGATTAAAACATTTGCAACAGAATAGCTCTAAACTTCACTGTTTCACAACAACAGTAATCTGACGTATCTGTTGTCTCTCTCCGATCCGGCAGCCTGCTGAGCCTCACAGTGCCTGCTGAGACTCCCCTCTGCTGTCCCTGCTTAAAGGGGCTCATAGTAACAGGTAATTAGGTAATTACTGGAGCTCTGTCCCTACAGTTTTCCCACACTAGGAGAAGGCAAGGGCCACTCTCCATGACACAGTGGGATACTGAAGTCTCTTCTGTTGGCTCTTCAGAAGGGCATGAAACAAATCATGGTGCTTTTTAAAACTTAGCAGTCAACTGATTCATTGTTTATTATTAATGTCTGGCTGCAACTACTGTTTCTGGGGTCAATATTTAAATATTCAGTATAATAGCCTAAATAAATGTTTGACATAAATTAAATAAAACTGTTACTGTTACCAAACATGCAAACATTAAGTAGAACGAGACAGCAAAATATGAAATAACAAATCTCAGATTTTTGCTCATCAATAATGCAACAAAGTTAAAAAATGTCCTTTTTTTTTTACCATATTCTTGAGATACAAATGATGGCAGACTATTCCATTGAGATATGGCTCCATATACATTTGTTTTGGGTTTTTTTTGCATTGTTTGAGGTAGTGTAATGTGACATCTGGTTGGAGGTCCATTGCTGGCAAAATGTGACACTTTAACAGCCTGAATCATCCATATTAGGTAGAATGATGTATTTTGGATTTTTTTTCTTACAGTTAAGTCTCTTGAAAAGAAAACACTTCGTATACAGTAACGTATATTCAGATTATTCCGATACCTTTCATAATGGCTAATTGCTTGTTTTGCTGTAAACCACAGTCTCTTCCTTACATATGAAAAGACTATTGGAATGCGTCCCTCTGTCCCTGACCTTTGCTTCTTGGCAGACAACTCAAGTTGGGCTTGAGAGTACTCTACAGCCTACAACATACAATATAATATCCAACACAGCCTTTGTAGTAAGGTTGTCTATTTGAGCTGTTAGTTCTCCGCCCCCACCCCACCCTAGTGCTCAGTTCCTTTGTGAACTCACTTGCTGAAAACACTTTCTGCTGGCATCTGGCATTTCCTAAATAAGCTGTCCTACCAGCAGTCTGTCATGTCCATGAGCTTCATGAAGACTTTGTGGAGGAATATATATGAGTTGGCTGACTGAACTTACATCTTACAGAGAGTCCATAAAATGCAGCAATACATAAACCAGGGGGATCATGGATAATTCATTTTACTGAATGATTTTGCAGTAAATGCATCAACAGTGAGGAAGGTAGTGTGGATGATTTTTCATGCCTACAGCCTGGAGAGACTGGACATGATTTATTCAATTCATGCTCCTATCTGTCTGTCCTCTTTCTCATTGTCACAAGCCCCTAAAGGGAGACGTTTCACATAGAAACACCCTTTATGAATGACTGAACAAAGACTGATTTGTGTCTGTGTGTGAGGGAAAAATTTGTTTTGGGGCAGTACAATAGACAGGCAGGTTTATGCATCTGATCTTTGGTCTTGGTGATAGCTTGATGTGTTCAACATTGTCATATTTGCTTGTTTGTCAGTTGTGGCATGTATTCTCAGATTAGACGCTCTTCCTCAGGACCAGTCTGACATGCTCGGTCAGGCCCTGCAGGCTGGTCACCTGCTCGAGGGCCTCAGCAGGGCCTACAGGTGAGTAAATGATCTGGTGGAAAGACAGGAGACAGAAATAATTAGGTCTCCGCTCAGAGGCAGCCATTATCAGGGACCTCCCTCAGGCGCTTCTTGATGTTTCACTTATTATCTCACTTCCACACTGGGCTATGCTGCTCAGCGAAGTGGGGGTGTGCAAGCCGCCAGCTCTGTCAAATGTACCAATTCCAGCACTAACAGGCAAATGTTACAGCACACAGCGATGACTCAGCAACTGTGGGCAGCTCATTATTTTCCTCACCCACCAAGAGATGACTCGCTGGTGACTTTGTTTGGTTTCTTTGGTAACGTACAGGGGGGAGTACAAAATAAAATTATAGCACCTTATAACACAATTATATACAACACAATACTACCGGATCACAATGTTTGCTTATGTTTCCTCCCCTGAAACTGCTTGCCTTTAGCTGTTTTGTTACTTGTTTATGAGCTTTTGCAAATGCAGGCTGATGATTTTGTGGCAGGGGAAACTAATCACAGCGTCTGAGTGGAACTGCGCTCATGGCTCCAGTTTGGATTGCTTTTTAAATGTGCCTGTCTGCAGCCAACACACACATACAATATTGTCATAGTCAGTCATATTGTCTGTATCAAATGCCCGCTGCCTTAAAAGTCACAAATCAATTATTGGTTTTGTCATTGTACTCTTTTTGGAGTTTGTAGTCCGTCTTAGAGTATGTTATCAACTGTTCAGTGATACCGTAAGTGACCTTGGTGACCTCCGACCTGCGCCACCAGCAGGTTAAAATTTTGATTTGTGCAACACTTTGGTTTATGACCAAATACCTGCAATAACTAATGACGTTCTCATGAGCTTCAACTGTGCTTTGCTAATTAGCAAATGTTAGCATGCTATCACAATAAGATGGTAAACAAAGTAATTATACCTGCTAAACATCGACATGTTAGCGTTGTCACTGTAAGCATGTTAGCATGCTGATGTTAGCATTTAGCTCAAAGTGTCACTTTTTTACCACCCCACAGAGCAGATTTTCACTTCTCGTTTAAAAATAACATATGCTGCAAGAATTTTCTTGACATTTCCAAATGTAAGTCACATCTTTCGCTCAAGTCATTTTTGATTAGTCACTCTGAAGTGGAATCAAATCAAGAATACACCATGAAAAATCTCTCATATGAAAACATGCCTCCTCACATGGCAGAACAATCAGTGCATGATGCTGGCAGGTGGTATTTGTGCTCCAGAGGCATCCAACTCCAGCGACATCTGATTAATTATTGTTGGCCCATATGGTAATCATACAAGGACCCCATCTGGAGACTGACTTCAACATATTAAACAAAAACAAATAGCCAGCGGCACCTTCCTTTCCGTTATTTCCCTCCAGCTTCACATTTGCAAGTCCTGCATGTCACAATGTGGGTGCCAGAGCTTCATCATCCTCTTCATGCTTCAGAGGTCAGAGGCCTCGACCCAGCTGCTAACTGTAGAAAGTTTCTTCTCTTGCTAAACCTTCTTCTAGATGATTATTTGAAAGTTACTAGCATTTAATAGTCCTGTTATTACTCTGATCTGAACAATTTGGAGGCCCAACCTGATGTTGTGACACTGATTACAAGCAGAAATCCCATGATCATGAGCCTGGCTCACTTTGAGGATTAGAGTTTTTAATCGACTTTTTCAGTGCCATAGGATCTGTCTGATCACTCTAACAGGATTTAGACAGTTAAAAGTGGCACATCTGATCACATAAAACCACACATCCAGGGCCGTACTGGATTATCACAGCTGCATAATTTATGATATTTCTGCTCTATTCTATTAGCTCGTGTTCCCTAATCTAAAAGTTACTTTTCTAACAAATGCTTCAATTTAGAATATTTATTTTGGGGTACATGTGATAATCTGCAGTGATACTTGTGATATAAATGTGGATGTGTTGCATTTTAGTAAAGGCAGAACAATTTTCTTATCTTGTGTTATCTTTTGAATGTACTATGTGTACAACTGCACTTGCAACAAAGTCTTCCAGTGTGCCTAATAAGATAAAATATACTGGTATTATGGTACAAGCACATTTACAGGCAGTTATTTCCACAGTGAACAGTGAAAGAAGATTAAAACATCCTGATATGTTTTTGCTTTATCACAGAGAAAAGGAAGTGTTAAGAACTTAACAAGCCACTGTCACATTTTTAGTAGACAAAGAAAGGTCATGTCATGTAGTCACCGTTTTATAGAGTAACACTAAAAAACATCCAACCAGAAAGAGGTGAAAAGAAGGATGAAACACAACAGTTTTACACCTTGATCCATTTTGTGACGCTATTTTTCAAGCTTTGTTCTGTATTTTGCACTTTGCTCTCCGTCAGTGGTCACCAATACAGACTGAGCTGTCGTTTGGCATCAGCTCTGTTTCAAAGTTGTTTTCAACTTTAAAAGCAAAGAGGTCAAAGGCACCAGGTCAGTGAAGCAGTCAGACTCGTTTCCAGACTGCCAAGCTCTTAAGTTTTCTCTTAAGTGTTTTTCTCCTCAGCTACTCCTGTGTCACATGACCTCCACTCCTGCAGGAGAGTTCACAGGCAGTTGACCTCTGTCAGTTTCTTGTACTTCATAAATTTCTAGTTTGAGACAATGACAGAACAGTGAGAAATGTGGAAACACCACTAAGTATCGTTCATTTTAACAGAGAGCTATGTGGAATTTTGTATATCAGCAGAAATTAACTTGAAGGAGATACAGTATACAGTTTGTGCAGGAATGTTTTATCTTTATGTGGGATGAACATTTTATTGTTGTCATGTTGTGGGGAAATAATGTCAGGGATGATAGTGTAGTGCAGGTCCTACTGTCTGAATGAGAGGCAGATGTATCTCTGAACTCTTCACCTCCCTCTGCGGTCTGGATGCTTAAAAGCCTGTTAATGTAAAGATTTAACATGGAGCCATGTTGGTCCATCTGTGCATACAGCCAGCTCTAATCACCCTGAGTATAGTGTGTGTGTGTGTGTGTGTGTGTGTGTACGCTCACATGTGTCAACATGTGTGTCCTCTTCTGTCCCTCTTTTTCCCCTTTCTTTCCTGTCTAAACAAAATCACATTACAAAGACAAATAAACATTTATGAATGGAGACTCTTTTGATCTCAACTCAATTTTCTGAAAGTATATAATTTCCTCCTTCATAATTGGATGATTGGTGTAGATATATAATACATAAATCAATAAAGTATCATGGAATTTTCAAGGATTCATCACATCACAAAATAATTTTTCGATTACGCTTCTTCTTCACGCTCATGCAGTGTGTCTACCGCATAGTATTCAATATTATTTTACTATGTAGTAATATTCTTCTTTATACATTTTTTTAAAGATTATTTTTTGGGCATTTTGCCTTTATTGGATGGTGACAGCTGCACAGAGAGACAGGAAAGGTGGGAGAGAGAGGGAATGACAAATGGGCTACTGTGGTAAGGACTTTAGACCAAAGCTTTAGAGGCTGATTTTTTTCCTCACAACATCAAACTACCACCCTATTTCACAGAAGCACGGCTGCTGTTGAGGAAATCAATAATTCTTTAGTCGGTAATGAACTAGGATCCGGTGATTGACTTGCTTAACTTGCAGCTGTGTTGATGACAGGCTCTAATGAGCCACTTGGGCAGTCAGTCAGACATGAGTGCAATAATATATGTATGCAAATAAATCTTGACATTTGTTTATCCCCGCTTGGTGTAACAGAAAGGAATCATCGGGGAAGAAGAAACTTTCCTGTGAGTCTCTAAATTCTCTGTCACTCCTTTAGCGCCTCCTTAAGGAGGCTAAAACAAGCCATAGTATTTGTAAAAAACTATTTCAATCACACCTGTGTTGAATATTCCTGCAGGAAATTCAAAACAAAGATGCAACTCTTTCCTTTATTGTGTAGTGTAGAGAGTGCTAACTTTTTTGTGATCAAGTTTTATTGTTTTTGTATCCTAAAAGTAAAAGGAACATGGGGCAATAGCCAGTGCTGGAAAATGAGAAAGTGCAATTTTGAGGTACTTGTACTTTACTTAAGTATTTCCATTTTATGTTTATACTTTATTTCTGCTACAATTCAAAGGGAAATATGCGCTTTACTCCACTACATTTATTATAAAGTTTTAATTACCAGTTACTTCATTACAAATTCATTTCATTAATACAAAATTTAAAAAAAAATTTGTATTATTATAGATTAAACTACCTGGCAGTATATAATTGGGGCTATATTTAAAATTAATCCCACTTTTACCAGCTGCAACATTAAAGTGATACAAACATTAATGCGTCAATAATTAGAATCATGTCATATAATATATTTTATTATGAAATTCTGTAAAATTAGTACTTTCACTTTTGGTACTTAAAGTATATTTTGATGCTAACATTTGATTTGAGTACTTCTTTCACCACTGGCAGTCGCATGTCTCCTTTTGGTTCTCTACAGCACATAGCCACACCGATGATGCGTCCTCCACAATACACTTCCAAATCCATCAGTATATCAATTACACCTGTGCTTTTTCTGCTATGACAAGCCTAAATGTCTGTTATAGCCCACCTGCTTTACACATTCAAATATGCACCTCATAGTTTCTCCTCACACAAAAATGCTGCAGAATCATTGTGGTTCTAATAGTAACTGGCATATGATTTCAGACGTATGAAGTTACAGCATCACTTCCTGAGGTTAATGCCACAGCTTTGCTCCACGGATCATTTCAACACGATTACTATCTATTTCTGATTTTGTGACTCAAAAACTCAGTCCATTTTAATCCTCATTGTGGATCTGGATTTTAGGTAAACAGATTTATGCTGTTGACTGGTGCATCTCTGCTGCACTCTAAACTATATAATGGGTTTCAAGCAGACGACACTAATGTAGCGATAATGCTCAAGTTACTTTAGAATACAATTCAAACGGCAAACTGGCTGTCAGGAGTGGAACCTGATACAGTACAAAGGAGGACGCCCCGTCAAACTGCAGGGGAGGAGGGGGAGACCAGTCCTGATTGCAGGAATAAATATAAGTGTTCAAATGCTTGTCACAGGGGTTGAAAGCTTGAAAAACACAGTGGCTGATTGGTACCCAGACGTATTTCACACGGGGAAAAGTTTCATAAATGAAGCTGCCATGGCCAAGCTTGAGTACAAATTATTTAAATCATAAAATCAGCCTATAGATGAGTAATGCAGTCTGTGAACAGTAAGCATTCATCGATGGAGCTGAGTAAATGGATTGGTATTAGTATTGACATAAATCATGACCAGGGAGGGACGCCATGGAAACAGCAGATTTAAAGTCATGATGTCAGAGGCTATAAAAAAAGAAAAGAAATAGGCACTTTCATTTCCTGAAAATGTTTAAAGCCAACATTCATCATTTGACAGGCAAATTTGTGATTTGTGATATTGGGCTATATAAATGAAACTGACTTGACTTGACAATCAAGAAAGGTTCTTAAAGATTCCTCATATTCTGTAGAAAAAGAGGCCACACACCGGCAGGTAGAACCACATGGAACCAACTATTCTGCAACCCATTAGGGAAAGCTGAAAAGTGAATGATTTGGTCTCATAATAAAATATATCACCATTATAAACCTGACAAACAAGACTATTACAAGATTTTTAGACTTCATTGTCCCAAAAAAGGAAGATTTGTTTTCACAGTCAGTTCAACACAGAAAGAGACAATACATAAAGTTTCCATAAATACATTCATGCATCCCAGCACACAACATTGTCCTCGACGCAGTTTGTTCAGTGCTGCAGTGGCAGAGGGGACAAAACTCCTGCTGAAGTGAGCTCTCCTCCATTTTAAACAATATAGTAGGCTCCAATAAAGAGCAGTTTCCTTCCACCTGTTTAAGGTTTAGACACCATCATTCTGCTTCATCACTGTTCTTTGAACAAAGATCATTTTAGAACCATGCCAACAACCCCAGCATGTATTTCACAAAACATAAGAGTTGTTAAGAACTGTATGAGTGTATATTTTTGAATTTTTATTTTAGACATGCAATTCAATTCCTGTAACACAAGATTTGTACATAACACAAAATGTCAAGTGCAAAATCATTAGTACCATTATTATCTTTATGGGAAAGCAGACAAATAATAATGACAATAATAAACAATATGAAACCTTTAAGAAGATAAAAACATGGGTGAAGGAGTGAGAATGATGGGATTTTATTATTTGTTTTTAATTGGAGAGCCAGTGGACTTTGCAAAAGAAAAGGTCAAAATGAAGCATATCTATAACTATTATACAATATGTGCCATCACATACTTTGTGATTACAAAATTAGCTGTAAAATGTGACCCAGGGTTATAAGGCAACCTGAAATTGAGCTTTGGATGTCACAGTATGTTTGGATTCTCTCAAGATACACATTTGTTAGCACATTCGACAGACTCTTCTCTGTGATCAACGATAAAGGAATCAAATCTGAGAAAGCTCCCAGAACATAGTGGCCCAGTGTGAAACTGAATAATAACAAGGACATGCTTATCTCAGTACCCTGCCTTCCCCCCACTTTACACTAAAACTGTGCAGGGATACTGCAAATAATAAGATTAAAGATGAATATAGATCTTCTTTATTTATCCACATAGGGGAGCACCCCTCCTCTGTACAGAGGTCACAGTGCAGCACAGCTTGAGTTTTTCAAGGACACTCCATCAGGATACAGAAGGTGTTGTTTTTACTGTGCCACCCTGCTGAACCTCGGGTATCACTGTGGTGTATGAGCTTAGACAAAAAGCTCTCTGTGTGTGTATAACACAGAATTGATTTAGGTGAATTTAATGCCATTATGGATCTACACTCCACTGAACCTCAAGAGAAATATTTTTGAAACCAACAACAACAACATGTTGTGCTGTAAAGACTCCTTAAATCACTTAAGTGCTTAAATCACTCCAACAAACTATTTTTCTGTATTTTGAGTAGAAGCAGGAAGTAAAATCACGTGCACAAGTGTGATGCATGTTTTAAAATATAAAGCATAAATCAACATTTCCTCACTAGGGCTTGCAGTGTGTTTCCCAGTGAAAGACTACACCTGGTTATTGTGTGTGTTTGATTATTTATAACCTCAGCCTTCATTAGGAAATCTAATCTACGGGGTGTCAGCGGGTCCACATGTCCTCTGCAGTGAAAGTGATTTTGCTGAAATGGATCTAAATAGCTCAGCTAGGCACGCTGTACGCAATTAAATATTTCCTAATTTACCAGAGAGCTGCATGTGTTTCGGGATTTACATGCATAAACTCGTTTCCCCTGAACATGTGAAATTTGCTTGTTAATTATAATAATCAAGAGAAAAGAAATGTTTTCAGTTTTTCTCCACTGAACATCCAAGGTGCAACGAGGTGCTCCATTAGCTTCACAAATAATTAGTTTCTCCTCATTTTCTGTAGAATGTAATTGAAAAAAAGTTATATTTATTTTTAGAACAAGGTTATACACTTGGAATAAAAAGTAATTACCCATCTAATTTCAACAAAGTAAACTGCAGTCCAACAGTTGGAGATAAATTTCATTCTGAAGTCTGTATCGATGGCGTGGTGCGATGTTAATCTGGTCTTGTTGGAGACACTAAATTCACTGGATTTGTTAACACAGTATGTACAGTAGCAGTATTTAGTTTGCTTCTCAGGCACAGAAACAACCTGACATACACAACCAGTTCAGCAAATCCTTCTGTTATTTCAGAGAGCAAATGTAAATATCTTGATTGTGTTTGCCACTTCCTATTATTAGATAGATTTGCTTCTATTAGACCAACTGTTTGGAGAGGCTGTTCTGACAGAATAGCACATATAAGGAACATTGTGTCAAGGACATTTGGCACTTTAGGATTATTAAGCAGGTGAGAGATCGGGGTTTTAGTTTCAAACACATCTCATATTTGGCACTTTCCTGTCTACCATAATATTGTCTCTACACAAAGCTAAGGTAAGGGGATGGCGGGACATCTAATTGGGTTTTTTTAAGTTATAAAGATTGTATCTCAATCTAAAATCTTATATACAGTAAATAGTTCACAAATGAATTCATAACAAGATTATAATAAGATTAGGAATACGATTATCAGATTATAAAGCCAAATTTATTACAAGTAAAATTATAAGTGATTATGTACAGTATATTATAATTGTATGTGATTATAGAAATACTGGTAATGTCTTTTTCAATCTCTTAAAGTATCTGAGGTCTTTTTCATATAGATGTTTGCTGTATAGAATCACATTCACCTTAAATCATACTTAAAAAATAAAAAGTGACGGCAAATAACAACACTATAGAAAACTAGTTTTCTTCAGTTTCACCATAAAAGTTCAAACTAATTCTTCATTTTAGTATATTTTTCTGTTTCTGACAGGGACTCTTCATCTCACTAAACCTCATCAGTTTATTATCTTTTAGTAATGTGGGAGTTTCAGATGAAATCAGGAACCCAGTGTTGTGTTTGAGGATGTTGCTGTCCTTCTCACTCATTTCTCTCAACATTTTCTAAGCTAAACTGAGTATCTTTAACATCTGTGGTTCTCTTTGCTGCTGCTTCCTCGTGTTCAAGAGAAACACAGAACATTGTGGACGGATGCTGTACATCTGCTGATGCGGTCAGTAATGATGGCAGCGATGTTCTGTGGCCTGTATTTACCACAGCTGTTGCTTTTTGTGTGTGTTATTAGAAACATCTGCATCAAAATCAAATTAAAAGTGTTTATTGCCTGAGAACATCGTCATTTCGCCTTCATGCTCTGACTGCTTTGAACAGTTACATCTGGCCTGTAACATGCATCATCTGGCAGAGAAAAGGGAAACTTCAGAGCAGTACCACAAAACTCTGACAGAGGGAAGTATATGTATGTGTGTGTCCTTTAAGATACTTCTCTTTCTCACAGGCCAGAGGAAGAACACAAAGGTTCAATATTATATTATTAATATAATTTAAAGCCTTACCTGTAACCAACAACAGTACGTACTAATACCACACTGTAAAAATACTCTGGTACAAGTAAAAGTCCATGCAGTAGGTCCATGCAGTGGCGTAGGAGTAGAAAGTGGCAAGAAAATAGTCAAGTAAGTGTCTCAAATTGAAGTGCTTGAGTAAATGTTAAGTTAAGTAAATGTTGAGTAAATGACAACTAATCAGAAGACCTCAAAATGCAGTACTGAAAGTATTCATGGGATGGAAGTGTTGAGAAACCAGTCACCCGGTCAGCTGGTTGCTGAGCAGATGGGTTGCCTGTTGTTTCTAACACGTTTAAAGGGAACAGCACAGCTCTGCTGACACTAAGCTCTGTACACCATCAAGTCAATAGCAGTAAGAGGATCTGTGCTGCAGGTATGGAACTGTTCAATGATCTGAATATTATACAGGAGTTAATTTAGATTCCAAAACATTTTCATTTAATAAGCTTTGTTGGATAATTATGTTCAATTTGATTTAATGCTGGTCATTTTCAATGTTTTCCCTTTTTTCACAGCAAAATGGATGATTATGAATATGATTCATACAACAGTTATAACTACAGTTATAATGACGACAATACCACTCCACATGAGGAGCCAGTTTTTCAGCACAAATCGACGTGTTTAAAGGAAGTCTTGTGTGTGTCTTTGATCGTGGTCAGCGTGGTCATTTTTCTGCTGGGCTTCTTCGGAAATGCTTTGGTCATCTGGATTTCTGGCTTCAAGATGAAGAAGACGGTCAACACCACCTGGTACCTGAGCCTTGCAATCTCTGACTTCGTCTTCTGCGCCTTCTTCCCGTTCAGCATCACCAACATGGCGATGGAGGAGTGGATCTTTGGCCGCCTCATGTGCAAATTCGTATCCTCCGTCATGTTTCTCAACATGTTCAGCAGCATCTTCCTCCTGGTCGTCATCAGTGTGGACCGCTGTGTGTCAGTCGTGTTTCCGGTTTGGGCCCAGAACCATCGTACTGTCAAAAAGGCGTCCTTTGTTGTTTTCCTGGCCTGGCTTCTCGCCATCGCACTGAGCTTTCCCTCTGTGATCTTTCGGGATGTTAAAACTCACCTGGGTAGGACCATTTGCTTCAACAATTACACATTGGGCCCAAACAGTCACAAGATAGTTGCAGTGAGCCGCTTCATTGCAGGGTTTGTTGTCCCTTTCACCATCATCATCGTCTGCTACTCTATCATCATCCTCAAACTTCGAACCAACAGGATGACCAGATCCTCCAAACCCTTCAAAGTCATGACTGCACTCGTCGCTGCTTTCTTCATCTGCTGGCTGCCCTACCACGTGTTTGTCCTGCTTGAGCTGGACCACCAAAACTACGACGGAGGCATTTTAATAACCGGACTCAAAGTAGGCACTTCTTTGGCAGCAGCGAACAGCTTCCTCAACCCAGTGTTGTATGTTTTCATGGGCAACGACTTCAAGCAGAAGTTCAGGAGCTCTGTGCTCTCAAAGATGGAGAACGCGATGGCAGACGAAGGCCGCACCACCAGCCGATACCTGTCCAGGTCCAGCTCCATGGACGGCAGAGCTTCTACACACATCTAGAGGTGCCACATTATTCCAAAACGGTTTCACTCACCTGAACAAAAATACTGTTTTTAAATGTGCAATGAATTACTGTAACACACACAAGATATGAAATATGTTGTTGCTTGCGAAAACACACTCATGAGTCAAATCTGTATAGATGAACAGAAGTGAGCATTTTTGTTGCATTTTTCTACTGTTGCAGCATAGAGAAAGAAGAATCTGCAAGCTTGAACCAATATCTAAAAATGTTCTTGGCTCATTTTGCATTGCAGGGTGGGTGACACCATCCAACAGGAGTATATTCAGAGCAGTATTTGTGAAAAATCTGTAGGCAATTATATAACTGTAAATGTAGTTGTAAAATACAAGGACTGTAAAATATGAGGTATATTTTCTGATAATAAGCAGATAAAAAATATAATCATTATATTAAGCATTGTCTGTAATTACGTTAAGCAAAAGGAACACTTGAGCAGCTCCTTTCACAAGAGCAATTTTGCACGCTGATGCTGAAATTGCAAGTGTGGTATTTTTTTAGTTTAGTGAAAGATGTCTAAATTTGACAGCAGGGAAAATACTTTCATGTTGCACATCGCACTTTGTACATGGCAAATTTGAGTATTTGCTCATTTTCCGTAGAATTTATTGTTGAAAAGTTTGTCCTTCCTTGATCTCTGAACAAAAATGATAAGGCCACACAATTGGAAATAAACAGAAGATAATGAAGAACACAAGAGCACATAAAACCTCAAAGGATGTTCTGAGGTTTGATTTACTGACACAGGAACTATTTTTGTGTTGTGTGCAGCATACATGCGTTGTATCATACTGACCCAAATACAATGTCCAAATTGGTGGACGACTGTTGTTGAGATGATACTGTTGTGATATCTGATATGTACAGTGTAGTTAGTTCTCATGAATCAGAAAAGTAGAGAAACAGCTGGTGTCCTTCATTGTCTGAGATGTCTGTAATTTCATATAAGCTGTACAGTGAATATGGTTTGTGCAATAAACGTTTGAATGTTGAATGTTTTTTTCTCCTTGTTTTCTGAAATAAAGCTGTAACTATTACAATCAGCTCTTTGTTGTTGTTCTGCATTTTGAAGCTACTCAAATATCTTAAGTAATAACTTCTTGAAAATGTATGCATTTATAATGTATGTATGTATCCACAGTCTTGATAGTATGCTCATGTTCAGATGAGAAATTTGACATAAATTAAAAGACATAAGATTTGAAGAATTACAATATTTATTTCTAGTTATTTGCAGTCAGAAAGTGCCAACAAGCATCAGCATTTCATGGACAGCATAATTTATTTCATTGATACGTCACTTAAATGCAACAATATGGCCCCTATCATCACTGCTCACCAGCAGTCAGTAGAGCAGTGTGACCTCTTGTTTTCAGGCAACACTTCAGAAACTAAACAAAAGCTGAAAGATAAAATATGAGTTCAGCTTGTGTTTGACAAAAAAGTAAAATGGTGCATCTCCAGGGTCAAAATTAGTCAAATCCTGAAACCCTGAAAAGACATGACTAATGTGTATTGGATGTGAACAGTGAACCTTTGAATGTAATCTCTGTAAAGTAGCTAACTTCCTGCTCAGTAATAACATACAAGGAATCAAAAGAAGAAGAAGAAGAAGAAGAAGAGTGCCTGGTGGGGGTTTTTTCATGTTGAAATAGTGGAAGGGAGGGGAAAGACCCAGACTGCAAAGGTTACATGAGACACTGGCAGTGAGTCCCCATGAAACTTTGGACAGAGTTACCTTTTTTTTTTGTCCAAACCCAGCCCGAGCTGGCGGGTCCACCCTCTAACTCACAGATAATCAGCCGCGCAGTTCCCCTCTGCTCAACAAAGCGTTTTAGAGCAAAGGGCAGCAGCCAATCGCAAACAGACAATGTTACAGACTAGCTGGTGAACACAGTGGAGCATTTGGTGTCTGAAGGGCCAGATATTTCTATTTGAAGTTGGTGGAGTTTCCTTCTACACCTCTTCTCATGTATTCCTCAATAGCATCTACCAATAGTTTTATTAGAATTGACCATTGCATGGTTGTCATGTTTGCAGGGGATCCCCCAAAAATAGAAATGCTAAATGCTACCTCTGCAGTAACCCTACTTAAAATGGAGAATGGAGAATATTAACTGTAAATAAAAATACAGATTCAATTATTTTTTAAACCTGAAAAATGTAGTGGGCAGTACCCTTTGTAATGTCAGCAGGTCTGCAAAAAAAGACCCCACTACTCGCTGCTGCTAGTTAAGCTCATTGAGCTGAGGGCTTAGTAATAATGAGGACGACTCAGATGAAAATATCACCACTTTGATCAACTCAGATCTTCTCAACTGGACAGTCGTGGCTGGGCAGAAAGAGACAAATGTTCAGGGAGATTTCAGTAAGAAAACTAACCTAAAATATTAAGAATGAGAGTGAGTTGATCTCCTGGCTGCCTGATGTTTTACTCCTAGTCGTGCACAGTGGACCATAAAACTACTGCATGCAGTAGACATTTTACTTGTAATTGAGTATATTTACATATGTCATGGTATATTAAGTATAATAAGTATACTAAGTACTACTTTTATTCATTCTATGGCTGAATAATTGTCATTTTCTATGATCTTCAAAAACACAATGTCACCTTTTTACTAGTCAACTTAATTCAAACGTTTCTTCAGAAGTTATTTGTAAAAACAGTCAACAATAGCATATCATTTTATGTATTTTATGTACTTTATTGTGCCTTATCACATTACATTCATTCCATAGAAAATACATTCAAATGTGACACTTGTGTTCAGAAAGTGCCAGCTTGTCAATGAAAGCAAGAGCCAATAAAGTTTAAAGCATGTGTTAAAAATAGAAACAACTTCTCCCGTTTGCTCGTTGCAATACAAATATTGTTGATGTGTCAGAACACACTATAAAAATATAGTTATATCATACTGAAAATGGAAGTCAGTTCATGTTTTCTGGCTCTCAGTCACCAGTGTTTTATTTATTTATATATACATGTATTTATTTATATATATATTTGTTTATTTTTAAGCATATGGCACAGCACATTGAGTACCGTTATAAGACGTGCTTCTGAAGAGTGAAATTATCAACAGCTTTAACTGTGTCATTGCTCTTCTTACAACAAAGCAATTAAAAAAACAGTTTTCACATTCAGTATGATTAACTGATTAAAGTAAATCTATAATGATCACTACTGCTAAAGGTTACCTCCAATCTATAACGTGAGTGTAATGCCTAATTCCTCCGTGATCTTTGGGGCAAGTGTTGCACAGCGAAGTGCTTTTTGGATTTCTGCTTCGAGTCCAGTGTTAATAAAAACATATTCACAACCAAATTAGTCAACATGTGCACTGCACACCAGAGATAAATAAATGCTGTCGAGATAAATCCTCTTCTCTCCTTGAGTCAGTGCCTTCAAGAGGGATTATTCATCTTCTTGAATACGAGGAGCCGAGAGTTCTTTACCTCTTCATCATTGAAAACATGATTCCTCTTACTACTAAAACTTGGAAACACACAGTATCATCATCAGGTAGTTAAAGCCTGCATATTGCATTTTTCCCCTTTGACAAAGGGCTAAACATTTTAAAGTCTTCATGTATAAAATAGCATTGTTCTGTAACTGTGATAGCAGCAGAAGATTTATACATTTTAATGTTTTGATTTTTCATAATTGTTATCTCTCTTTTGCACAAAATAAGCTCATACCACACACTTTGCTGTATTGTATAATATCTTTTGGGTCAAATGTGTTATTTTTTTACTGACAGCAAATCACCCAGCACAGTCACAGCTATTGTACCTTGTTCTTGTTAAGGCATGTGCACATGCCTACAAAGCACATGTGCATAGAGCAGGATAAGAAGTGCTTTTCATTCAGCCAAAGAGGAACACAAACCTCCCCAGCTAAAACTGCCTCTTCTGCTGAAGCTGCTGGAAGTTCAACAGAAGTTCAACAGAAAATGAAATAAGATGAATAAAAAGTAAAAATAGGAGGGTAAAGAGACTGATTTCTTCTCACTACAGGTTCAACTTCACAGGGGAAAAAACAATTTAAGTCATGTAATCCTTCAAAATATGGTTCAGAGTCTGTTTTGACAGAACAGTCAAATTAAAGGAGGAAAAAAAGGGAAACGAGGGGAACACATTAATCATCTTGGCATATATTCCTCTGGAACTCCGGACATCTTCCTTTTCTTCAAGGCAGCGTCGACTGTTCTGATCAGTTCATTGATGTTCGCTCGCATCTCAGGAGTATAAGGGTCATATTCAAGCTTTCGTAGCCCTGATCGCTTGAAGTTGCCATCCTTCTGGCCCTCAACGCAGAGCAGGCGGTCTTCAGAAACCTTCAAATTCAGAAACTGGACCATCCCCTTCAGCTTGGAGAACAGGTCCCTCTTCAGATCCTCAAAGTGGACCACCTGGACGTTCTTCCCATAATTCAGCCAGTCCAACGTGTGGGACGCCCACCAAGGGGCATAGTTCCTCACAAACTCGGGCCACTCTGCAGGACAAACGAGAGGACAGAAAATAAATGAATAAGGACTTGAAGGTACCAATGCACTAAAAGAGCTCGTTTTACTGAAGAAATCAGGGCTCGCATTTTTTATAACTTTTAAGAAATAAAAAAAATTCTCAAAAGAACCAGTAAAAAGTTACTTGCTAAAACTGAAGAATACGGCACATTTATCAAGCAATTTACTCCTAATTACAGTGAAGTGTAGGAGTAATGTTTAAGAGTGGTTATGTCATGATGTGGACTCTTTGTTGTCTCTTGTCCGGCCCTAGTGTTTTCCCCGTGTCTGATTATCTGTTGATTTGCCTCACCTGTCTCTCGTGTCTCACCTGGTTCTGTTTCCCTCGTTAGTCCTATGTCTATTTATGCCTGTCTGCTCTCTTTGTGTCTTGTTGGTTCGTTGTCCTTGTTCTTGTCATGCGTCTCGTCTCCCGTGAGTTCAGTGTTGTGTGTCGTAAGCCTTTAAGGGAAATAAACCTGTGGAAGCAACTCCTGTCTGCGTGTCTGCGCTTGGGTCCTCCACTTACCTTCACCTGCCCGTGACAGGTTATATCAAAGTGGTCACATAATTGATCACATGTATGCTCAGGGAATAGCCATTCTGACATTAACCATATTGCTGACATCTACCATTTGCAATGGCAAAACAACATAAATAACTCATTTAAATGTCAATGTGGGGGCTGAATGAAGGGGAAGTGAGAGTCATGATAGCCAAACACTGATATCATTTAGCTCGAGAGGTCTGTTGCAATTCATGGAAGGGTACATTAAGTCATTTCTGAAATGTTTGGACTGTAAAGTGCACATTCTTGGTGGTCAGTCAAACTCCAGGGGTACTTTAGCAAAGTCCTTTGCTTGCAACTTTTACTCATTGATAATCTACTGGCCCATAAAAGCAGCGACTGGCAGGAGCCGTGCTGCATTAGCACGCATCTTTACTGTTAGGAGAGGTTGTCGTTAAAGTTTAAAGCCTGCTGAGTTTGGAGTGCTGTCTCAGAAACCAATGAGAGAGGCAAATTTAGCACCACAGCGGACAGAATATTATATACTGCATCTAAAAACTCAACCAGTTCTATAGAAACACTAAGGAACTGCATGACTACACATGACTGTTTTCCTTCCTGCCAGGCTTTTCAAAAGAAACCAGAGCTTAAAATTATTGCAGCTTTCTCCCTGAACATCCTGTTCTGCTAATGTTTGACTAAATATCAAATTTAGTTAAGATACTTATGTTCTTATTAGCAGAGATTTGAGTTCAAAAACCCAAATAAAAGGTTTTATGTAAGAGCCTTTAACTAAATCCACCAGATAACATTGGAAAATCACAGGCTGTGCTTTGTAAAATGAAATGCCCTCCAAAATAAGTTACACTTGCCCTGAGTTGACTTTATGGGGCCACACTGAAAGGCATCAGTGTCTGTAACATCATCTGAGCCCCCCAGTCTCCCTCCCTCTGCAGAGGTGAGTGCATCAAATCGTACACATGGCCCCCCAAACACAATGTCACTCTGACTCTCAAACTAGATCCTCTCTCTGTGTATTCAAAGTGGCAGCTGTCAAAAAGCCTTTCTCTTTACTGATGTCACTGCGTCGTTTCCCCACCAACACAAGGAATAAACATTCATTGGAAATGGCAGGCCAAATGTGCTGATGTTTTCACAAAGAGAGACAACTGCTGGGTCGGCAAGTCTCCAGCCTCTGGAAAATCGATTAAACCTTACAGAAAGTCAGAGAGACGATACGCAGACAAGACAAAACCAGTTTCCATGGTTACTAGGACACACTTTGGTGGGTGAATGTTCCAAGAAAAGCAGAATATGCATGAAATCTAACGATATCTTGGCAAAGGGTATACCATTTTATAGACAAAGAGTTACTGGACCCAAAGGTTTCATTTCTTTAATGTTGCCATGACCAAAGACCTTTTTAATAAGCTCTTTTAATCAGCATGAATCAAGTGGAATTTAACTGGACACATTATTCAATGGTTGTGCAATGCAAGGTGACACACTGGATGTAAGATAAAATGTCAACAAAACTGTCAAAAAGGGACAAATTAGGTATGTAAAAGTATTCTGTCTTAAACCATATTGAACAGACTAACTCTCCCACAGAAAGAAATAAAATGTCGACGTATTGCTTTCAGGGCGGTACTGTGGTGCAGTGGTTAGCACTGTCGCCTCACAGCAAGAGGGTCCTTGGTTCGTGTTCGCCTTTCTGTGTGGAGTTTGCATGTTCTCCCCGTGTCCGCGTGGGTTCTCTCCGGGTACTCCGGCTTCCTCCCACCATCCAAAGACATGCCGGTTAGGTTAATTGACGATTCTAAATTGCCCGTAGGTGTGAGTGTGAATGTTTGTTTGCCTCTATGTGTCAGCCCTGTGATTGACTGGCGACCAGTCCAGGGTGCACCCCGCCTTTCGCCCAATGTCAGCTGGGATTGGCACCAGCCCCCCCGCGACCCTCTGAGGATAAGCGGTATAGATAATGGATGGATGGATGGACGAGAGTTGCGGAACAACTCATGATCTGACTAACCAGAGTGCTCATGACTGCTCAGCCACATTGGTTTATGAGGTCAAAGTTACTCTGGGTTTATTGCTCATTTCCTCCACTTCCTTACCATCATATGTCACAATAGACCCAGTTCTTTTCTTCTTACCATATATTACCACACATTCCCAGTAAAGACATTGATGACAAATTTAGTCTGGAGCTGGAGGAAGTTATTTTTCTGTTGTTTTGTAATCTCCATGAGTCCATCTATGAAATTTAAGTGTAAAGGATGGTGGCTGGTGGCTGATGACTAAGATTAAGTCCTTACACTGTTGAGAATCAACAGTGTAAGGACTGAGACTCGACAAACCTTCAGTCACGATTCATTTGACCTTCAGCTAGATAGATTTTGGGCATTTTCTCACAGATTCTTACATTTTGCCTCGTAAACTGAATAATTTCCCATCCGAACTATCTTGCTATTCAGTTGTTTCCACTTGTTTGAAAGCTTTACTCAAAGTCAGCCTGCACAACTTGAAAATGAACCATGTTTCCAGTTGTTTCGTCCGAAAAAGGGTTTTCTGTTTGTTTACATTACCTTTCCCTCTCCAGTGGGCCTGGGAGGCAAATCCAATGTGGCCGCCATATTTTCTGTTAAATTCTGCCATGAGGGCTTTGTAGGGGTTTCTGATCATGAGGATGCTGGAGTCAAACGCTTCGATCTCCTTCTTGCCGCTCTCATGTGTCTTAATGCAGATCGTCCTCCCACTCCGCCAGTGGTCCCGCTCCCCTTTAAATCCTGTGAAATAATGACATCCCTTACTGAATGTCTTTAATCCACAGAGGTGTATTCACAAATGAATATGTTTGAGAATAACGTCAGATCAATGTTGAAGCCTACCTTTATTGTAAAGGGAGCCATCAAAGTAATAGCTGCCGGTGTAGTAGCCAGTGGCGAGCTCTATGAGGTGGCGAGCCCAGGTGTTGCCAGCTCCGGGGAAACTGGCGAGGGCCACCAGCTGCTTGGTACGAGTGGGGAGGAAGTGCCGGTCCATGCAGCGGTTATCTGACAAAACACAAAGACCAACAGGCTATATTATTGATCTGTTGTATGTATAGAATTACTGAAAAAATCTACAGTGATAAACATGGGCATGATCTGTGACAGTGCTTCCAAATGTGGGGTGACACTTCAAATAGATACTGAAAGATAATCACTTCCTGCTTATTAGCATAGTTCTGTAATAACATGGGCTAAAAAATAATATGTTGAAACACTGGAAGTTTGACATGTAACATCATTAGAGAAAGGTCAAAAAAAGTCTAAATACAGTAATATAGACACATTATGGTGTTATGTTTTGTTATGCTTGGCTAGGTTGATTCCTCTTCATCACATATTGTCAAATAATTCCCAGTTAGTGACGTTAATGTGTTGGTTGAGGTTAATGTTTGGTCAGTTCTAGTTCTAGCGTAAAATAGACAATAGGTGCAAATTTCACTTCCCGTTGCAGCTTGTTTTTTTTTGCTTTACAGCATTGAATGTCCTTTTGTGCTTTTGCTGATCCAAGCCACAGCTGCCTGGTGTGTTGACAACAACAACGCATATGCTAGAGACGGACTAATAATACTGAGGTATGAAAAAAGAAACATGAGACAGAGTCATGTATTTGCAGTTTACAAGAACTCTTCAACGTTTTCACACTTGCATGTATGTGTTTCCTCCATGCACGTTGTGGCTTACACTTGAGTTTCCTGACTGGTCTGAATGTGCCCTTATTATACTGCTGTGACTGTGCTGCCAGGCGTGAGCCGGCAAACTTTACCTTGAACCTGCGTCTGGTACACCACAAAGTACTCGTCATTCCCGCAGCTCTCAAACTCTTCCCCGTGACAGCGGTGGAGACACATGTCCTCGTTCTCCAGCTCATGAAGGGAGAAGAGAGGAGTCGGGAAGCCGCAGTAACATCGATCTCCAGCCAGGACGGCCAGCGATTTCTCCTAAAATACAGCAGCAATTACACACTGAACACACACTCACATGCACAAATGTACAATGCATGAATACACACGTCCCCTCACCCTCTCCGTGCACATGTCCACACACTTGTCCACAGACATGTTTTGGATGACTGCGCTGAAAGGAAGTGCCAGCGTGACGTTGTCTGGCCTGTGGAAACACCCTTTGAAAATGGCACTGCCATCTGAAACAGACAGAACGAACCAAAATGTTATTCACTAAAAGGAAAAAAGAACCACAGTATACTCCAGTTTTATGGTTACTGAGCACAGCGTCCATCAGCTTGGCCTCTATTCACTGACCCCTGATGAAGAGATCCCACTGGGACTCTCCCCCAGTCTACTGAGGCCCTGACCTGCCAGCGGACTCAACCAATAGCAGCACTTACATCCTTGCAGTATGTTTATGACCTTTAACCTCAAGTCCTCACTCTGGTCTGATGGATAGACCACATATCATTAGCAGAGAAGAGCTGCTTCTTTTACTTCACAGGAAATTGTGGGTTTATCTGTAAGATGATGCTTCATGATTTTGTTTTTTTGGATATTTGCTACTGCACATACATCTTAGCTTAATTACAGAATGACTGGACAATTATTCGATTTCAGCCTCCAGACATTTAAGAATGATGAATCAAACTAAACATCCTGAAATGAGGAAGTGGTTTTAAATCATGGTTGAACTGATATGCAGCCTGTGACAGGGAGGTCGTTAGAAGTTGAAAACCACTATTCCAGTCACTGCTGAAGAAAATCTAAACACCCATTTCACATTTATTTCAGGCTGTCAACATGTCAGCCATGCTGATGTACGTATGAAACTGTCTCTGCTGTCAACAGGCTGTTTTAATAACAGGATTAAGCATTAATAACAGGGGAAGGAAACCAAACACTTAAAGCTTTTTCCTGTGGCAGATACCATGATGAAGACAGCTTTCGTCCTCAAAAGTCACTGAATAAAATGGACAAAAGGAGCTTTGCATCAGCTGTATTTCTTCCTTTTTAAGTTCATGCTGCCAGAACCATCACCTCCCCAAGACTGCTGAGCTGATCTCTGCTTTCATTTCCTGAAAGCATGAACTTTCAGTGCTGTGCAACTTTAAAACAAGTTCACACCCCTTGCAAATTAGCTCTAGCCATGTGTCTGTATCTAATGTTTTATTAATTTTTGACCTTTTTCTTTGACTTAAAATTGCATTTTTAATTTCATGTCCATGTTCTCTTTATTCCCCTCCAGTATATCTTCAGTGCATCCTCTTTCTGTTTCTGTGGCAGAGCTTTTTAGATCACACTGAAAGGCTTTTTTTGTGCTTCATTGACTCACAAATATGCAGCATCCAAACATATATGACAAACAAGAAGCAAATAATAGATCATTGATGCTGACACACAGCTACAGATGGGCTGTAGAACAACAGGCAAAGGAAATAAATGCAGAATAATATCTATGCAGGATTGTCAGAGCAGTTTACTTTTACTGAAAAAGCTCAATAACATGTCTCTAAGTGACAAAAAACACAAAACAGCCACCTCAACACATTTCTTGCTTTTCCTCTTCTGAGCTCACATGACCGAGATTAGCATCACACGTGAAAACACAAACACGAAGAGCTTATTCAGCAGTCTGATATACGGCAAACAGAAGAGAAAAAGCAGAAATGAAAATAATAATAAACAAACAGCACTGAAATGGACTAGGAAAGTAGGGTCCTTTAGATTCAAGAGTTTCTTCAATATTTGCCATAGATGTGTGTACCAACTCTCAACCCTTTCATATCAGCAGATTATTTCTAAGAAGTAGAAGGTAGATGATAAAAAGGGAAGAAAGAAAAGTGTGAAAAGTTACCTCACCTTGTGGCCGGGACTTTTTAAAATCTCACAGCAAAAAGTACAGAAGAAGGGAACCTACACTATCTTGCAACAATATTTTAACAAACTACCTCCACTGATCTTTTTCACCGATAATCAGCCCTCACTTCACTTCACTTCAGTTTTCCAGCAGCAGGCGGTGAGTGTTTAAGATGCAGACCACGGCTGGCTGGGCTACGTAGGTAGCACAGCTCTCCAGGGAAAGAGGTAAACACAACAGAGCAGTCTGCTCCCAACTGTGGCATTAACCCAAAATAAAACAAATATTTTCCCTCAAAACAGCCAGGCTCGTTATCATTTCTGGATGAAAATAGCATCTTTGTCCCTCAGTGGATACTGACAGTTATACAGTATACTCAGGTCTGCTAGTGTCTTTCCCAGCACATGGACATCAATTCCAATTTTCACATTGTTTCAATATCAAATTTTTTGGGACCAATTTTTTATTGAAGGTACTGAAAGAAATGCCCTCTTCTGTGTACTTGATGGCCCTGTGTGGAGAAGTCCTGGGTCCCGGGGGACTTTTTTTGTTATTGCAGCGTGTCAGACTCACAGCGGCGCGCTGACTCCTGGCTCAGCTCCAGCCTATAGATGGACAGTCGGTTGGCTCCTCCGCACTGGTTGCTCTTCTCCCCTTTGCACTCCATATTGCATTCGCTCTCTGAAGCATTGGGCGCCTGGATTTTGTGGCCACAGTAGCACTCTGCTCCGAACTCCAGACCTGCGTACATGTAACCTCTGGAGGAAAGAGAAAGGAAAAAGGATTAGCATCGTTAGTAAAGGAAAACAGAGAGGTTCATGTGATTGTTCTGAGCCTTCATTATGTGCCTTAATCCTTCACAGGCAAATACAGACTAGGATTCAGAACAACTGGATAAACAGAACCAACCAAATGATGCGCAGAGGATGTTGAAGCAAAGATGACAACACATCCAAACATTACAACTGGAATAACATCTCTGTCTCTTTGGTGAAGATGAGAGAAATTACGCTTGCTGTGAGGCAAAGCCAATTATAAATATACTTGAAAACTGAATCAATCACACAAGGTCTCTTCTCTCCTTTTTGTTGCTTCATGGAGGATCTGACTCCCAAGAGGCCTTTCGGATGCAATTAGACGTCTAACACACCCCTCACACAGGACAAATCCCCTGGGCTGTCAATCAAACCCAAACCTCTGTGTGCTGCTTTGTGCTGTTGCCCCTCATTTGTTTGTCTGTTTTTATTAACTCGCTGCTCTGGGAGAGGAGGCGGGCAGGCTGCGAGGAGCAAGAGGAGGAAGGAGCTGAAAACAAGCATCTCTCTCTCTCTCTCTCTCTGCTCCTATTCTCCACTCTGTGAATCAGTGATGGGTGTAATTCAATGCATTTGATAGAGCCGTCCCTGTTATTCCTCAGGGAGGAAAAATAGGTGAGAGAAAGACGCTGAGGGAGCAGAGAGAGGGAGACAGGATGTGAGGGAACAGTAGACAAATGGAGGAGCGGAGCAGAGAGATAAATGCTATGAAAAGCATACATAAGTGTTTTTCCATGTTTTAACCCCATGCAAACACCAGGAATCCACAAATACAGGTATTAGTAAAACAAAAAAATGTTTTTTATGTACATATTCATACATTAAAATGCATCAGGTCTCCCTCCAATTTAGTTACAAAAATTGTATCAGGGTGTTCTATGTGACCCAATGTACGCGTACACTTCCATTAGCATTATATCCATATGTGACTGTTGAACACATCATTGCAAAACCATATGCTGATATAACAACCTCAACCTCTTCTGGGAAGGCAATACACAAGATCTTGAGAACCCGGCTGCAGCTTTTTGCTCCCATTCAGCCACAAGAGCATAACTGAGGTTGAGCACTGATGGTGGGCATTAAGACCTGGCTCACAGTCGGCTCTCCAATTCATCCCAAAGGTGTTGGATACAAGGCTGGATTATCAACCAGGCAAAGCAGGCAATTACCACAGGGCCAAAGAATTGTAACAGGGTTTGCGCTCTTGAATCCAGGCTTTTCAAAAGATAGAGTCAGGTGCGTGTGGCCACAATCAGCAGTCCCATTTTATAGATAAATTTCCTGCACACTGACAAAAAAAGAGCAGAAGAGGCTCTTAAGATTCGTAAAGAATCAATTTATTCCATGTTCAAAAGGTGACAAAACGATGACAGATTTTTGTCACATTGTGTCACCTTTTGCACATGGAATAAATTGATTATTTTTGAATCTTAAGACCCTCGTCTGCTTTTTTTGTCAGTGTGCAAGACATTTTTCTATGAAATGGACGTACCACAGGGCCCCAGAACTCGAGGGGCCAGGCTCTAGGCTTACCGTGTGTCAACTGGTTTAATCAAATATTTGTTTGGGAATATGCAACACTAAAGCACATATTCAACTGACATGATGTAGGCCTTAAAGTGGGTCTTCCTATCTTGAAGGGAGTCTTAGACAGCATCAATCTAGCTACCTATCTACCTTCATTATTTAAGTTTTAAAGCTCTTGTGTTGCATATTCCAACATTAATGATTATGACAGAAAATCTGGGGCCAGGTAGTATTCCAGAACAGAAAAACTGTACCCAGTGCACAGATAGCAGGAGAAACTTCAGGGATCCAGCAGCTCATTTTTAATCCCTGACAGGTTGATCTGGTCGTGGTTGGATGGGGTTCAGGCAGGGACTGTGCAGTCCAGTTCCTCCACACTAAACTAAAAAAAACTTCTTTATGGATCACAGGGGCATTGTCATGTTGAAACAGGAAAAGGGCCTTCCCCAAACTGTTCACACAGAGTTGGAAACACATGTCTAAAATAACATTGTAGCAGTAAGATTTCCCTTCATTGAAACAAAGGGGCCGAGCTCAAACAAAGAAAAACAGCCCCAGTCCAAAAGCACACAAGTGGCAGGGGTGTCCACATACTTTTGGCCATATAGTGTATTTTGGTTGGACAGTAATGTTATTCTTCAGTGTAGTGTTTTCAACGATGATAAAACTATGATAAAATTGGTGATTGACATGACAGTCTCACCTTATGGTCCATTTAATAGCTGTTCTGGAGCATCAGCAGATGCATTCTGCCCAGTTGTCACGGTAATGTACATAGAGGTTCAAATAGTTATTTTTTCAGGGCACTTGTCAAATACAGTTTCCAAGGTCATAAAAATGACATTTGAAACTCAAAAACTGGAAAATCTTGAGGAAACTCGATAATGACTAAAAGCTTCTGAACAACTACAAAATGGGCCTTGAGTTGTTTACACAACTATAAGTGGATTTTTTCTCCAGTCTCTTTAGTTTTTTAATTATTTTGCACATCAAGATGTACGTCGATGTTAATACCTGTGACAAGCCTGTACTGGTCAATAACCGGCCATCAGATCTTTGATCATTCCAGTTCTATAAATGACCACAAATGAGGAAACAAGTACCTTTTACTCAACGTCAGTGTTTTTAATTTCCATATCAGCTCTTCTGCACTACCAGTTCTACTTCATTTCTCAGCCTGACAGTAGAACTAAAAAAGACGGCTATCTAGTGGATGAGTATTTTTTGTTGTTTGCTGCTGTCATACCTTTCTGCACAGTTGTCCTGGCAACGGAATACAGTCATTTTTTTGTAGTCAAAAAAGGAAACTCCTCTCAGCGCTCTTTTCTGTGTGTTGTCAATGTAGCAGCCGATATACTTTGCTGAATAAGGAGAAAAAAAATATAAGTTAGTTAAATATACAGAAAGACAGACCCATTTTATTCTAAATAAAACACAAAGATATAAACAGTATATGATGTTTCTAAGAATTTACTTCAGCTACTGTACAACAACAAAACAACAAAATAATTTGTGAAACAGCTGTTTGACCATAGAGTGAATTCTACCCGCAACAGTATCTTCTTCATGTGCCTACACAGCGTAGTAACAGAGCACATGAGGAGTCCAAACTGGGGCAGAATCTTTATTTATTTATAAAGACACACATCCCCTTCTAGTGGCCTGTAACTGTAGTGGCAGTCATCTCTCTGCATTTTTCAGTAAGTGTGTGGGGGTTGGGCTTCAGTGAACCTCTGCAGAGGGATACAGCAACCCTTCAACAGCTTCTTCACTCCCATTACACCACTGCTCCTGCTGCACGGGCTCTACTGTACCTTTAACAAACAAACCTCTCACCATCTGTGCTGTGTCATTACCCCTCTGAGCCTCTGTTAATAGCTAAATGGGGGAAGCATAGAGTCCTACTCTCCTGCATTACTTTAATTGTCACCGTCTAAAGGCCTGCATTTGAGCAGCATGTGATGTGCTGCAGGACTCGGCTGTAATCTTCCTCCTGACTATTGTTGAGCTGGAAAATAATCTGCTTCATGATGAAACGCTGCTTAAATGAACCTGGAACAGCTCATTCTGAATAGTATATTCCTGCTTAGTATGACATGAGGGTAAAGGATGAAACAGCAGATGCAACGGATGTGTCCCTATTATTATTAGCTAGTCTGTTTTATGCTTTCAATATACAAATGTTGCACAATAACCTCCCTGTACCTGGTGGATCATATTAACTAATGTCAGCTGTGTTTCACCTATAATCTTTCCCCAGTCCACTGCTGTTTTCCCTTCAGTACAGTATGTGTCTGTGCTACAGTGCAAATGTGTTTATATGCTGCGGTCTGCATCTTATGCTGCAATACTCTCTCTAAATTTAATTCAGAGCCAGTGAGAATAAGTGCATTTGCAGTGAGAGGAGAGGGGAAAAAAATGTCTCTTAACCCAAACATAACAGGGTTCTGAAGATGGTTAAGACTGCAGAGTTACGAGCGGTGCTGGATGTATGAGAGCAAACGAATGCTTTGAAGCTACTAATTACTCCATTATCACTTTCAGCCGCAGTCCTGTGAGGTTAGTGTTTCAGAGTAGGGAAGGGTGGAAGGGGAGGAGGAGGAGGAGGAGGACTGAGCCAGACTGAAAGACCTTCATTTGATAAGCCTGAATTTACACTGTAAACATGTTTGTTTTGCTGGCTTTACATTGGAAAAAAAATAGCTCGACACTGTACTAGAAAAACATTGTTGTTTAATATTGTACAGTCTAATGCGCCGCATGGTACTGTACTGTGACTCAGAGTTTTTGTAACAGAATCACTTATTTATTTTCTCTTCAGGCTCAGAGCGGTTGGAGTCTGTCTCGGAGCAGAGTGAGTTAGAAATCAGGAGAGCAGCCTCCACATTTTGTCATAGCACTAACACAGACAGAGCAGCAGTCACTCACACTTATTATTCATATTTATGGGCTGTTTAGATTCTCCATCTGCCTGCACTGCACTCTGGAGGGAAACAGCCCACATAACCACAATGGAGTTATAGTAAAATCCTAGAGTTATTTATGGCTATTCAGCGTTTAAGTTGTCATGGATATGAATAAATAGAAACACCCAAATAGCATGTGTGCCGGTTTCCAGTGAAGTCCGACAGTATATCAAGTAAAACGCAGCTCCACCTCCACCAGCTACAACATAAAATGCTGCTTACATGTTAAATCATTATTAACAATAATCCTATAGTAGAATATAACAACACTGACAGGTGTCATTCTGCTGTTCACTGAGTACTTTAAATGCATTTTGCTGCTAATACTTATTTACGTTAAGTAACTTTAATTTGTAACAGAGTAGTTTTACATTGTCGTATTTCTACTTTTACTTAAGCAAAGTATCAATTTAGAAGATGAGACTGCCCAATAGTATATCAAATAGTTAATATTAGTTCCACCTCAAACAGCTACAATATTAAAATGCTGCTTACATGTTAATGTATCAGTAATAATAATCCAGCAACATCATATTTATATATAGTATTTTACTCTGACAGAAACTATTCTGCATGAGTACTTGGGTACATTTTGTTGATGATACTTTTACTTAAGTAAAGTTTTGAATGAAGGACATTTACTTGTAACAGAGTATTTTAACATTGTGGTATAGTATTACTACTTTTACTTATTTAAAGGATCTGATTACTTCTTCCACAACTGCTAAACACTATTGTGTTTCTTTACATAGAGAGGAGTGGGGGTCTGGCATTACTATCACAGGAAGGTTTGGGCTGACAATCAGGTGTTTTCTTGAATATGTGTTGGAAAAATACTCTGTTGGCTTTCTTTTTAACAATTTATCCTTTATCCAACAGTGCAGAGAGTGTTTGACAGGGTAATGAAAATCAGAGAGGAGGAAGAGATAAGTGAGCCAAGTGAGTAAATGATATCCTCTAATCAGCTCATTTGATCCCGTTTCCTTTGGAAAGGAATAAGTAAGCAGGATATTTGTGCCATCCAAGGTCAGAGATGTCTGGACAGACACCTCCCATCCTCACACTGGTGTTTTCAAAATGTTGTGTGATTTGACAGGCTCTCACATGCCAGTTAGGAGTTTATATGTAAACCTTTTCTGGCAGGATTGTCCAGTTTTATACACAGGATTGAGTAGAAAAAGACAGATAAAAGTGTAAATCCTGCAATCATGGAATCATTTAGATGTTGTGATTGTGTTGCAGCTTTGGTGTCACTGAACATGTGCTGAGCAGCACAAAGCGAAGCTGCAGCTGAAGCACTGTGGGACCCCTGAAGGGTTCGCTTTGAGCGAAGACAGACGGCTTAATCATAATCATCTCTCTCAACTCTCAAGAGATTTCCTACAGGACCAATTACAACTAGACATTCTCAGTCATTAAAATAGCGTATTTTGTAATCAGAGACTAATTTGGATCAATTTCATATTAACATGAAGTGTTGGGAGGGACAAACACTGCCTGAGTGTTTGCCAGTGGATGTGCATTATAAATCAGCCTGTAATGAAAAATTCTTACAATTTGTTGAATATTCTGATTAGCAACTATGACAAAAACAATGGGAGGTTGTTATAATAATTGCTCTAATAATATTTTACAGAAGAATCCAGTCCTACACACTGAATAGTCATTAATGTTGCAACACATATTGTGACATTCCCTCATTTAAAATTCATTTATTGTACCAGTAAATTCTATTTATGACTTTTCTGATGTGCACAAGTGTGCACTGCATTGAATTATTGTATTTCCTTTAATAGATTTTTTATGTGGGAGAAACAAAGGGCAAATTTCAACCACAATAGACAATAAAGTCAAATATCTTTTATAATTTACCAACTCATTCTGAATTTTAGGGGCTCTGTTGTTGAATTTGGAAGACAAGTAAAGTATGTAATCTTGGTATAACCCACCTCTTCCATCGTCCATGTCTTTGGCATTTCGTCCTTTAAGTGCACGGTTCCAGTTGCTGGTGTAGTCTCCCCCCCTGCGCACCGTCTCCTGGCCCTCCTGTCTGGTCTTTTTCATCCACGGAGGGCCATACCTTCGTCCAGACCTGCGTGTCTCCTTAAAAACTCTACTCATGATACCAAGCCCCCGAGTGTCTGACAATGAAGTCCGGCTGCCCATCTCTGAAGCTACCACAGGTTCCCGGCCTCTGGCTCCGGGGCTGCTGTCCCCGACGAAGCCAGAGTGCAGTAAGACGAGGCTCCCAGCAGTCAGGTAGAGGAGGATGAGGGAAAAGAATCGGATAGGTTTCCTGCGGAAATAGCGCTGTATCTTCAGCAGAGGCTTGGCCATGCTGCCCTGCCGCCCTGCCACTCAGGCACACTCTCCCAGTGATGAAAACTCATAAAGCAGAAGAATCAACACCAGCTCTCCCTGTTCCCACCACACAGCCCCACCGGGTCCCAACTAAAATGAAGAAAACGTCAGTTAAAGTGTTTTAATCCTGTATGAAGGTCATCCAAACAATAGCATGACTTTTCCCTCATGTATGTCTCTTCAGTCTCACGAGGAGGATGCTTTACATATGTGCACTGTGCAGCTCTGCCGATCGTGTCCACGTGAGACTCTCTCTGCGTTCCCGCTGACAGTCCAGCCCTGAGAGCCGGCTCCGGGGCCACGGCATGAAAGGTGAGTGGCTCAGAGTGAAAGATGATCGCTCAACACTGCTTTCACTCCAATTATCAGTCTACAGAGATGCCACAGCAGCACAGCAGTGGCACTTTCTCCCACGCTGTGCAGAAGGAAGAGGGTTTTATTTAGCGGCTGAGCTGAGATCCTTTCTGCTTTGTGCGGCTGGCTATTCACTGAGGCGATCCGGGAGAGAGAGGGCATGACTCGCCATCTGCAATAAAGACACACACAAAAAAGAGGAAAAAGTGTACACCTGAGTAAGCTTTATCACAGGTGGAAAAGGAGAAATAACATGAGCTGGTTACAAAAGCATGAAGTCAGTGCGTCATCTGCAAGGAAATTCATCTCAAACTTCCTGCTCAGCTTTAACACAACCCAAGAAGTGTCGTCAGAGATGCAGAAACTGCCCATTTAAACAACATGATATTTAATTGTATGGTTTCTATTATGATGCTGTTGTTAGGTGGAATCACAGATTAAAATGTCCTCATTCGTTTGTATTCTGTCAAACTCACATTCACGAGAATACAATTTGGAACAGAGATAAACAAACACACAAAAAATAGGATTAAAAGCAATCAAGTATGTGGGAAACTTATCTATGTTGTTAGTTTGTGCACCAAACAGTCTTAAAAACTTCACTGCAACAAGCTCAGAGTTGTACATTATCTTTAATAAATTAGGATAAGCCGAAAGGGGGAGAAACAGAAACAAAGCTCTACCCTGTGGCACTTTCACTGATGTCTTTGGGAAGTAATGAGTGCGAGAACTGAAGGGAATTAAAAACATGATGATCTAAGGTGATAATTTGTGTGAATGTGTGACAGGAAAAGAGCAAAGAGGCTCACTTGATATTTTAAAGAATGCAGAGGTTAAAAAAAAGGTAAGTCTACACATCCATTAAGTCTAGAGCTTACACTGTAATGAATTGTCTTTTTCTTGTCATAATTCTGTTTAAGATTGATTACTGCACTTTTTTGGGATGGTTGAATCCCAATTTCCCAAATTCTCTGCAGCCTCTCTCAAAGGAGTCTCTGTTCTGGGACGAGCCCGGGAGGCTACAATTGGAAGGTGTAACGCAACACTCCTCAGGGTCAGGGAATTTTCCAGAACATTCAAGGGGACACTCGCCCTTGTGGCTCTCTGTCTGCCCCGGAACAAATCTGCAGACTACTTGTCACCTGAAACCTCAATGGCACCGCAGATCCCCCTTGGCTTTCCACCCCTCTGGTAGTCTGGGAAGAGTCTGGGACCCTCAAGGAGAAACGGATCACATTCTGCTCATGTGCTTCAACCCGCAGCATCCGGGCACAAAGACAATCCTCATCCTGTCCGACATCTCAAAACTTTGCCTCTTTATCCTGATCCTGATTACAGACGTCTTTGTCAGCATTTTAATTATTCAGTATTTTGCTCATTTTAAGATCAAATCTCCCTTTCCCAAGTTCCAATATGACAAACACTAAATGTTCTGAGGTATAAATGAAGGCTGATGAGTCAAAGTTAATAGAACACAAGGTAAATCATATTAGTGGGGTTCACACACAGGACATAAAAGACATAAATGAGTCTCATTTGTTCAGGCTTCACAGTTTCAAAATAAGGAGAAAAATACTGTTCTACAAAAAAATCTGTTATGGTGTCTAATTGCTGGAATATTGTACAAGCTTATAAATTACTTGTACAATGTAAATAAATCTGCTATATTTTGATGGAATTGTTCAATATTTTGGGAAATAAGTTTATTTGCTTTCTTCCCTCTCCACAAGAGTGGTATAAATCTTAAGAAAACTAATAAGCGTATTTTCCAAACTCTTCCTTTAAACATTTGTTTCTGAAACGTCAATGAACTTCAGCGATCTTTTCACTCCCATGAACAGTCTCTATTCCACAGGGACTCACATAAATGCAGTTACACAGTATAATAATTCCATATATTCATTTCTACAGCTCAACAGCTGTATAAACATTATCGAAAAATGACTCCTACACTCTATCTGTAACCATGATGATTTTTCAGTCCTGTGTCAGTATTTGAATCATGATACATTATTTATATTTCAGGACGAACGAGATGCAGTAACTCTCACACAAGCCGGCCTTTGTTTCAAACTGAATAATTTGTTTGCCTCTGAGAAATTTAATCATATCTAGGTTAGGTTCCCTAGGGTTACAAGGTCTAAATAGAAACATAAAACTGCATATTTCAACATGTCTCTTACTCCTAACTCACTATGGAGGGAAACAGTATCCTGAAAATGTGTAGGGGCCTCGTGGTGGGATTGTGGAAGTCCTGTAAGCAAAGATTCACAAGAGAGCATTGTTTAAGGGCTGTGTGTGCAAAGGCCATGTTATGGTGCCTATAGCTAAAATGTAGCAAGGCGTTTCTGTTCAGTAAATAGGTTTATGAGGGTGAACAGATGGTAAAAATTACATAACACCCACCCACTCTGCCTCTCACGCATGCGACAGGGCCATACACAGGTTAATTACTGGTGTTAATAATTCATATCCCCCAAGTAACAAAAATGACATTGACCTCGTGGCTAATTTGCAGGTTCAAATGACAGTAACAACAGCGTGGATGGACTCTGACTGCAATTGTATGGATCCTTCATATTGTATGAGGTAAAAAGAGACAAGACAAAGAGTCTACACTTTCACGCTAGCGGCTCTTTGACTCTTATAGACACAGCAGTGCTTTGTGCTAAATGCTAACGTCAGCATGCTAACATGTGCACACTGACAATGCTAACATGCTGATATTTAGCAGGTATAATGTTTAACATGTTCACCAGGTGAGTTTAGCGTGTGAGCAAGCTAATATTTGTGGATTAGAATTAAAACACAAAATACAGCTGAGGCTGACGGGAATGTCATTAGCTTTAAGGGAATTTTGTCATAAACCAAAGTAATGGATGAAACAGCATTTTCACTTGATGATGACACTAGATGAAAAGTTAAGATATTACCAATTCATTCATCCTGGATTTCATGGCAATCCATTTAATAGTCGACGATACATTTCACTGAAAAACACGAATGTGTAGCTTATGGTGGCGCTAGAGGAAAAATCAGGGGATTATCAAAGTTATTTAGATTCATTGTCTGGGGACCATGAATGTGTGTACAAAATATAATGGCAATCCATTGAATAGTTGTTGAGATTTTTCAGTCTGAACGACAGTGGTGGACCGAGCAACTGACAGACCAACATTGCCATGGCTAGCATCATGCCGCTAACGTGGCTAAAATATTCAGGTCCTCACATTACAGCTTCACATACTGCAAGTGGATAAAAATCAGGCATGACACTTGTAAACAGACAGACAGAGGATGAGGAAATCTAACAGACGAGATAGGAGGTGCCGCAGAGGTCTTTTTGCCAAATCATGGCAATTACTCAAGTGGAGCAGACATGAACTCACTGACTGACCATTAATTCACATTCATATTAAATGAGCCAACAAATATTTAATCAGGGCGGATTTAGGAGGGGAAACGTCAAAGTTAATCTTTGGTGAGCAGGCCGACAGGCAGCTCAGCTTGTGCTGCAGGCAAATGGCTCCACAAGTCGATCCATAAATAATCTTCATATCTGTCCTGGGACTCATTGACCAGGGGCAGGGTTGAGCAAGACAGGGCTGTGGTCAACTCTGCGACACCTCTCGAGTTCAGCCACAACCCTTAACTGTCAGCTAGAGCCAGCATGGACAGCTGGTGGTTCATCAAACAAAGAGTCACCTTACTGTTAGAAATACCTTCGACACAACTGTGCTATGACGGAGATGATAACAGCAGTAAAAAGCTTCTAACAGAGACTGAATGTGCATTGTTTTTGTGTGGTTTGAAGAAAAGAAACTGCCAAGAAATAGACTGTGATGTGATATGAGGTTAACAACAAGGAAACTTTATGCAAGATGTAAAAGAAAATAGATACACATTTCAGATTTTTATATCCTTGGATTTTGAGGAGTTAGATATTTTGTCATGATAGAAGTAAATGAAATATTCAGTTTTGTTACTTGGTTCTGCAGATGTAATCAATTTCCATTCCCCTGTCTCTGGATTGCCAAACAGCATTCTTTTTACTCGAACATGGGTGAGGCTTTAACTGCTAGAACCTCAAAACCTCCAGTGCAAATCACACCAGCTGAATTAAATTAGCTGTGATATCCTTACATAGTTTCAAATGGGTTTACTTGCTGTGTTTTCACAGTGGTAAAAGAGAGAAAAATACAGGAAAACGACTGTATGGTGAAATGTCAGTGAGGTTATGTTTGGTCCACAGTAAAACCAACACTGATAGCCATTAACAGTGGGCTTCTAGAGGGACAAAACACATTGTTGTGACAGAAACGGCCAGTATTAACAGTGGCAGGATGAAGAGGTTATCCGGTGCACCGGTGCCAGCATTAGTGGGAAAGGAAACCATTTGAGTCTTCTTTCATTGTCCTGTTTTTCTAACTCCCTGTTTGTATTATGTGCACACACAGTCAACTTTAAGTCCCATCCTGTAAAAGTTCTGTGCTGCAACATGTAGGATGTCTTCGGTTCTTCAGCAGCAGAAGGGTTAACAGCATTAGCTGCAGCAGCCCTGACCCTCCCCTCACCCTGGGGCCTATCTTTCCGCTCTCCTAGTGTGTTTGGCCTGCCAGTCCGCATTAGCCGCGTTTGTCGAATCAAATCAAACTAAAGATCACATTCCTCCCCCGGTGATAACACTGGCCATGTTTGCGTTCAAGTTTACAGAGATTGTTCCACGCCATCCTACTTGTCTGATGCCTCATTAAAGGTCCAGGAGAAAACTCAAGAGCACCAGAAAGCAGCAAGGCTATTGAGAGCATCTCTGAATGAGGATTTAATACATGATATGCTTTTAATAGGTAAGCATAAAACAATAAAATGTATTGTGACACCAAATGAATGTAAATAGTGGCGCAGGTGTAACAACAAAACAAAATTGCAGTCTAGAAAAACACTGCAGTTCAAATGTAAAACTGTGAAAGCTGAAATAAAACAAACTTTTGCTGCTCTGCAGAACACATTCAAGCGGCTCGCACAGCACAGATGGCAACTCTTAGGAGCGCATGACCCCAGAAAACTGGAGTGTGAACATGACTGCTTCCAATAACAACAGGATCACACTGCCAAGGCAGTTTTCTATGCTTAGTGTTTGGCAAAAGTTACCACGGTATGCGCAGCAGTTTGGCTTCGCTTTTTCGTTTCGGCCATTTTAATTAAACCTGTCTTTGATCTCAGTGTGTGCCCGCATTAGTGATTGGCTTAATTCCCAATACACTTAATTACTGGTGGCCACTCAAAAGGAAGCTCATCAGCAAAGACGTTTGCAAGGATCTCTGTACAGTGACAGATTATATGAAGCTAGGAAAGCAGCAAAAAACCGAGACAACCATGAACCATTTGCCACAGACCACATCCACCTCTGCTTCAGTGTTGAGGGCCACTTCACATACCCTGTGATAAAGTTTCTAAAAATACTGTTCCATGATACACGTTATTGTTTACTGTATGCTATTTATCAGTAGGTTATCTGTTACTAGAACCTCTGTCTGAAATCCTGTCAGGAAGTCATGAAAATGTGGAACATATGATAAAACAGTAAATTCAGCTGAAATGATTGTAGACAAGCTGCAGATTTGTGGCAAATAAGATATCCAGTGCCCCCACTCTCCTTTCATTAACCTCTCATTAATGGCCTGCTGAGACGTTAATGATACAAGATGTTAATGAAGATGTCTTACTTATTATTTTAGATTTATTTTAGATTACCTGTGTGGTTTCATTTTATGGGATCTCTCAAGCTTGGCCACCAAACTGTTGACCGAAACTTTGTATAATTTAAAAGTACATAATACAACTAAGCAGCAGTTTGTATGCACATTAGCAAACAAAGTGGCAGTTGTACTGTGAAGCTCTATTTTAACTGCAGTATAAATGGCAGTATAAATCCTGCCAGTTCTGGTCTGAACAGAAAAGGAAAAACAGCCCTACAACTGTAAAAACAGAGAACAGACATATTTTTCCACAACCGAATGTTCAGACAGCAGAGGTTTACAGGTTTTTAAGACCCAGTCCGTCAAAGGTTTTTGGCACCTTTTCCACTTCACAGTCAAAACATTTGGTTGGTTTGTAGGTTCTACATATTTTCAATCCCTTCAGCAGCTGAGGAATCAATCATTACTTCAGGTGGAAATGAGAATGGATTGGAGAACTTGAATCATAAGATACGTAAGACTCCCACACACATTGCAGGAACACTACACTACACTACACTACACTAGACGTATGTAGTAAGGGTGTACCCAGGTGGTCCGTTATATACTGATTTTAGAAAAGGTCAACACACACCGACAGTGTTCAACACATTGTTTTCTAAGGAAGTTCACAGAACAGATAAGTCCGGATGCGCCACGGTCGTATTTTGCAGCGTCAAAATCTCAGCTACCATACCTGGAGAAAACTAGATCTCAACCAACACATCAGTATGATCAATACTATTGGAGTATTAGCACAGACATATGAGTATCAGTGTATATGTCATCTAATAAGCACTGAGAAATTGTAGTAGTAGTAGTACCTGACACTGCAAATATATGATTGAGTTCATTTACAAACAGAGTCAAATGAGCACTTACAAGTTTATTTTTCAACTCTAAAATGTCTCGCTGTAAACCTGACTTGATAGAGCATGCACCTTACATGCCAATGAGAGGTAGGTGAAGGTTTTGGCCAGAAGGTCCAAATCAGCAGTGATTGTACAGTGATTGCACAGTAAACCAACCCTTTCTCAAAACAGGCAGATTTCAGATCTTGTCTGACAGAAATCATGAGATTTGACCCTTGTGTTGTGTGGTAGACTGCTTTTGCATTTCCTGTTTGTTTGTTTTTTTGTGCAAATTTTGGAACAGGCACTTACTGAAGAGATTTATATATAATGTCTATTGCTGTCATGATATGATTGTTGCGTTTAACCCTGTTGGTTACACTCTCCCAAAGCCTGGAGGTAATTAGAAATGGCAGTGCATTTGGCATTGGAGAGGCTGAACAGAACAATCACTGGAAGAGTTTTTAAGCACACCCTATGAAGCTTAAAAATTAAGCCCAGGATGGCAGGGAAAAAGCTCATTGTAATCCTGATAATACTCAATGGTCCATTAAGCTCAGTGGTGACCTTTTACTCTGAAAGAGAAGAGGTAAATTAAAGGGTCTAAAAATAATGTAATCCTCTTCTTTGACTGGTGCACAGTAGCGTTAAGCTGCAGCATTGAAATCGAGTGACTGGTGATCATGGACATTTACACCAGTATATGGTGATGTGCAACTGACACATTCATAAAGAAAACGGTAGTGAAGGAATAATAGCTCCATTGTGATTGTGGACACAAAGCAGCAGAGTTCAATTAGGCATGAGCAAAAAGACAAAAATGGAAAAAAATAATTTGCACCAAATCTGCATTAGCACTAATTTTTCTACTTGTAGACTTGTTTGGTCAATCGGTGTGTGGAATATGTTTGTAAACCTGAAGGAATGAGGGAAAGAATGGGGAGAGAAGTACTCTAAGAAAATCTTTGATGCCAAGAGGAAAGAGAGTCCTGGCACTAATGATGTGTCACAACGCTCCAAACAGAGAGAAATATTGCAGGTTCCCAGTTTCAGGTGGCTGCCACTCCCAGACCCCAGTTGGCCACATACATGGACATTTGAGAAACAATCACTTGAATCAGTCCTCTCTAATGGCTTCATAAAAGAAGTAATTATTCTGCAGCGGGGAGGCGCTGTCAATGGGAGATCAAATGATGTCTTCCACCATCCAACCTTAACAAAGCTCTTCATTCAGGCCTTACAGAATATCTGCAGTTCAGTTTTTTTCAAAGAGGAAAAGAGTTTACCCCCCTTTTTTCTTCTCCCACCTTCACTAAGCACAGAAGATCTCTCTGCTTTAATTAAAAGTGAATTCTGCAGCTCAGTTCTGCTGTGGACCTCTCTGCTTGAATAGACTTAATTGCAGAGGGTTTCAGCAAATGTTAGTTGGTGGTGAGGAGGAGGAGTAATGGGGGGAAAATAGGAAATACCTCTATATGGAACTTGAGGCAACAGCACATCATTAAGTTAAACTGTGAAAGCACAAACGCAGGCAAGCACATCTTAACAACATGCAGCTAAGAAATGCAGTTATTTATTAACTGAGATCAAGGCACTTTCATTTTCCGTGTTGGACAACGAGAAAACCTACATTTCACTAAGGAAAAGTGTTCTCAACAGCACCAAAGAGTGGGTGTTTGGCTCAGTTATATTTGGAACCACTTACTACTGAATATATTTAATATTAGTGTGACTCAGTATTTACTATTTGTGAGCTTAAACAACTGTTCTGTAAAACAAGAGGCCAGAACAATGCAACTTCAATCTGTGATGTCAATGTGAGACCTGATAAAACCATCAATTGTTGTTGTTTGTGCACAGATTGAACTAATGAGATACAATATGTTAATTAATAAATGTTTGATTGTTTTGTTATTGGTAGGTGTGTGTCTGAACTTTGGAGAGAGCTAGGCTAGCTGTTTCCCCACACCTCTAGTCTGTATGCTAAACTAAGATAACCACGTCCTGACTCCAGCTCTGTTCTTAACCAACATGAGATTAATATTGATCTTCTCATCTCACTCCCTGAAAGAAAGCGAAAATGCATATTTACAAAAATGTTGAATTATTCCTTTAAAACTGCATTAACTGATTTAAGTGGAAATCACCTGTAAAGCTGATATGGCAAACTCATTAGCAAACAGTTGCTTATTTACACATCCAGCAGTTATGGAGCAACATTGTTTTTCTTTTTGAGTCGTGTTTCTGGCCAGCTGGTGAATGTAAGTCTAGTATTCACTCTCTTTTAGCTCAGTTTTGGTCTCTACCAACTCCTGAGGGAAATATTAGGCTATTAGGCTAACTGCTAAATGCTCCACTATGTTCACCAGCTAGTCGCTAACTTTGTCTGTCTACCATTTGCTGTGTACAGTGAGTTTTTAAAGCTTTTTCATTGAAAACAGCTGCCCATTGAGGCAGTAATATGAGCAGGTAGAGTGAACCAAACGTTAAATTTGCTAGTTTTTTGGCCAACACCATAACAAATACAGCTGTGTCCCTTACAGTATAATAATGATGTAGACTGAGTGTTGTTGGGGGAACTTATTCACAGAGGACGACACAACTGTCCTTCTGTATCACAAAGCTTCTTCTCTGTTGGACAGAGCTAGAACAGAAAAACAGCAGAGTGCTCAGCAGTGCAGTGAGAGGGAAGACAGACCCTCTACTGTAGGACACACATTAATGCTCCTGTGTCAACGAGCGCCCACTCTGCTGAAGTGTCCTCAAGCAAGAAGCTGAATCCTCCAGCACTGTTGTTCTGCAGCTAACCCTTCCCTCTGACCTCCTGCAGTAAAAGAGAAATGAGCATTTTGTATGTATTTTAAAAGCAATGTAATGGATTACAATGAAATGAGAAGTTGCCAGGTTGAGACTGTCTGTGTATTTACAAAATGTCACTTTCCCTTTGCTAAAGTCCTCTCTTTTCAATTCGAAAACCACAGTGTGGTCTCACAGACTAATACTACACAGCTGCATCCATTTTCAACTAGAAAAATCACTTTCACTTTGCCTTGTTGATCCATTGCGTTTTTCAGCTCACTGTCAACGAATGTAACATGTAAGAGTTTGACCAGTGTATATCCACGAGAGCCAGATAAGTCTGCAACATTCAAAGCTGAGAAAAGAGAGGATTAGAGAGGGTACTAAAGGTGCTGTCTGGAGTAAAGGGGTGATCCTGCCCACAGCACCACATGCTGGGATCACTTTAGACAATACAAGCTGCTGTCTCAGCATGAAGCACAGATAACAGGTGGTAGGTATTCAGTAAAACAGTCAAGTATTTTGTATTTTCTGGGAAAACAGAAAGGCAATCAAACTCAATGTTGTTAGCTGTTGCACCTGGTTAATGTGGAGCTAATTTTAACTACTTTACATTCTGTTTTGTACAGTGTAATCTATACAAATGCATACAATGCATAAGGTAAATGTAGCAGAATAAAAAGTACAATATTTCCCTCTGAAATGTAGTGGAGTAGAAGTATAAAGTAGCATAAAATGGAAATATTCAAGTTAAGTGCAAGACCCTCAAAACTGTACTCACCACTGACTTTAGATTACACTGAACCCAACTGGAATCCATATGACAAAAGAAAATCTTTCCCAGAAATCTGTAAAAGTATTGTGGTCATTTTGGATTGAATGCCGATTTGAATACAGAATAATCCACCTTGAGACACTTTTACAGTTTTATAAACTCTTACTGCAAATGTGAAATGGATCTGTGGTTCCTTTTAGTTTGAGGGAGGCTTGGAAATATTTGCAAAACTACAGAGTTTAATAACAAACATTCTGGATCTATTTCCTCATCAGATTTCAATGATAGTTGACAGTTACATGAGGAGAAACCAACCACAAAAACAGAACCGAGAACAAGTCAGCCAAAACATGTGTTTTGAGTCATGATAGAAATATCCACTGAGAAAAAGAGAGCAAGAGAGAAAAAAATACTCTCTTGCTATTGGTATGCAGTCTAGATTGCTTTCCCCACTTACACATATAACCCACACAGCAGAATATAAAGTATTTGACGCCCTTGCCTGTGGAGTTGTTGGAAGTCTATTTGGGAAATTAACACTAACTGCAGTGAAGGAGGATGAGACAAGTTGGAGGAAAGTAGGTACAACAGACAGCATCTGAACATCATCACAGACCGATACTTTCTGACTTTATGCCCCTTTAATAAAAAGAGACTAAAAGGATAGCATGAGAATAGGCAGTGTTGTCGTACACAAGCTATTTAGCTGTTTTTGATGAGCTGTTCAATGTGCACAGTCACACAGGGTGCACAGGATGCATTCATCTGTAGAACATGAAGTGTGTAAGCGATAGGGTGCCCTAAGAATGCCTTGCAAAATGTGTACTGAAGCATGGGCCTCTGCAGCATCATGCAAATCTGCCTGTAAAGGTCAAGCAGCACCAGAGGCCTGCTGTCAGCATATCCTGTCCAATTAAATATGAACATCATTAGCGGCCTTGTTGCTCATATTTTTAGTGAACTGTTGTTGTTGATGTCATTATGTCCTCACAGTTGGTCCCATCACCTCTATATGAAATGACAATTCTATAACTGGGTAAATTAACATGTTAAAGTCTGTACTTCTCTTGGGGGAATTGAAATTTCTGCATATTTAAGTCTACAAATGAGGTTATGATGAACTCCCTCTGAAGGTATAGTGAAAGTGTAAATGTGTATATATTTGTTATATGTAGGTATGTGCATGTTTGTATCTATTTAAGAGAATGTCAGGGTATGCCATTTGTTTCTTATTGTATTTTATTTATTTATTTTAAAATAGAAAGTGTATACATTCTCTTCATATTCTCACTTGATTCACTTTTACCTTTGTTTATACCTTGCCGTTATTTCCTGTGTGTCTTTTGCTTGTTTGTTTTTTAAGCCATGTAAGACAGCAGAATGTTAAACAATGTGTCGGACTAAAGAGCAAAATTTAGTATCAGTAGATGCTATGAATACTATTGTTGATAATGTACTCACTGTGGGGTCCAAGAGAAATGCTTTGTTCTCTAATGCTTTCTACTGTAATAGCACTGTTTTCCAGAATCAGACCATACAAAACTGTTGTCATCAGTTACCACATGAACCTAGAATCGAAAGAAAATTGAGAAAGGGCCACTTGTGCAATGATGGAAAGGTTGCATGTGTGTGTGTGTGTGTGTGTGTGTGTGTGTGTACACAGGGGAGCACTGTAGTATGCAATTATGTGCCTACATGTATGTATGTGTGTGTGTGTGTGTGTGTGTGTGTGTGTGTGTGTGTGTGTGTGTGTGTGTGTAGAAGTAGAAATGGGCAAAGTGTCTGGGGATTCAGGCTTTCTGACAGCCTGCCTGCTTTGGACTTGCAGGAAGGAGAGAGCCTTGGTGCTGAAGCCTCTCCTAAGATGAATAAAATATGACCAGCATGCAGCAATGTTTCACTGTTGGTCTGATGCAACATGGACAACATCTCTAAAGCAGTGGAAGAAAGCGCAGGGCTGTGCGTGTGTGTGTTTACGACTGTGTGTATGAAATACAGAAACAGAAATCTCTGAAATAGCAGAGCCAGATGACAGGGAGGTGCTTAACTGTTTTCGTAAAAGAATACTTGCACTTTAGTCCAATGTGAACTAAATGTGGTTGCATTTACTTAAAGGCTCAGTTCACCCATGGCCCCAAAACATATTTTCTCCCCTCGTGTGGCATCTTGCCAAGCAGATAGTTTTGGTTTTATGTGCCCAGGTTTTCAATTTCTGCCTCTGAAGTTTAAAGGGACTCTTTCTTCTGTAGAAAGTAGTTCCAAAGAAACATTTCTCAGTGAGCTCTGTGGATTTTCTTGAGTAACTGGTAATTATTTATGGAAAGACAAGTTACTGCTGACTTTTTCAATGCTGTCAGTGCCACAAACTAAATTCCCCCCACTTCAATTATATTAGAGTGGAGATAGAAATCTCAGAGGCACATATCTCAAAAACTAAAATTGAAACTATCTGCGTGGCTAGATCACAATAAGCGGAAAAATATCTACTTTTGTGAATTGTGTGAACTGGCCGTTTAAGCTTCAGTTAGCACAGAATTCACCAAAACTCAAACATTTAGAGGAAATAGAAAGAGTTTAGCTCCTCTGACGGTGATCTTTACTATGGTTATTGTCACAATTAGCAGGAAACTTCCAGCCATGACACTCATCCCAGCAACCAGTCATTTGTAACACCTGAGCATCATAAGCAAATAAGCAGAAAAGCTGAAATGAACAGCTACGAGTAATAAATAAATGGTTGAAATGTCCAGCTTCTGCTACTCCAAATGTAAGTCGTATGAATGGAAACTTCACAGAAAAGGCTTAATCATCAACATCTCCAGGATGCTTTGTGGTGAAATATTAATGCACAAGTCCACAAAGCCATCCCATATATTGAAGAGGTACACAGAAGGGGTGCTTGAGCCCATCTGATGGGGCTGTAGTCAGACAAAAAAAGGTTGTGAACCACTACATTCGAGAGTCTAAGACAGCAAATAATGCAGCCTGTGTTTTGGCCTCAATGGTTCAGCGTGTTTAAATTGCCGCGGTTGACTGAAGAGAGGGGCTGAACCGCGAGTCAGTGAAGCGCTGAGCGGGAGCTCGAGCTGAGTCATCCTACCCTCAAGCAACCTGGGAAAGACATCTGCACAGTCACCGAGAGAGCGGAGGTGATCAGGGTTGACAAGGCGTGGCAACGGGCCCGTGGCTGACCAGGCGTGCTTCATTTACTGCATGTGATAGTTCCTAACGTCACGGTCAACCTGGGCAGCTCTACTGACAGATGGAGAATATTAGCGCTGCGGAGCAGCTTGTGTGTGCTCTGCTTACCGCCAGATTCAGAAAATAGCTGATAAGGGGGATAGGCTTAGGCGGTCATCCTGCTTGCTGCTGGAAATTAATGGAACAACATGTATGGCTGAGGGTAAAAATAATAAGCCCTTACTTTAAGTGTGTATTAATAGATGAGGCTTGGTGAGTGTTGCACATCTTTCAGATGAAATCCCAGTAGATACAATTACTGAAAACAAAACTATCATGAGAATTTACTACTATTTACCCTTTAATGACACATTCCCAACAGGAAATAAGAAAAAGTAGTTTATCCGTTTAAAAGCTTGAGTATCCTGTTATTCCATGATGATCACAGACGTAGAGGGGTGGTTTGGGGAGGAACAGAGGGATACACATCTTGATTTGGCCAAGTAGTTCATTTCACAGCAACCTGACAAATTTCTCTAGCAAGCGTGGGAGCTCAATTAGGGCCCAGCACGCTGAAAGGAGATCTGACGCCACGGCTGACACCGACTGCACAGGCTGACAGACCCACGGGGGCTTCGCTCCTTCTGATTCTTTATCACACGCCGGGGGCTCCTGCTGCTGTATTGTAGTATTGTTAGGACAGGGCTTCTCAAAATCTCCTGACATCCTCTTTAAGGGAAAAATACCTGTCTAATTCTTCACAGTGCAGTCTGGATGAAGATGGATGTGTTTTCACAGATCGACTAACACTTCTTGAAGCTGAGAAAACACCACAGGGCTGCTCGCTAATATGAATATAATATCTACTTTATCGACCTAATAGAGCTTAAAAAAGACTTCTTTATATGTTTGCTGGCACCATCCTTAAAATGAGTGGAAACACATATTATGACTTATTATCTTTATTCCTACATTATTCAGTTATCTTTTACCTATTAGGATATGAATAACTAATGTGGGAACTCATTTATTAGTATAAATGGTGCTTTAGTTTGAGGTCCAGCATGACCCAAAGATAATTGCCTCTCAGACTAACACACAGGCAGCGCTCAGATCATTTTGTCCTCCAGTTTCCTAAAAGTGGAGTTGGTAAACTACATTTCTCTATTCAAAGGCTCGGCTGTTGCCAGGTCGGAGCTCTGTTGGTGCAGCAGGTTCAGAAAACAGAGCCCAGCTGTTTGACAGCAACAAAAGGCCTTTTTGTGAAGCAGGGATCAAGTTGAAGAAAGGACAAGGGGGTCTGCTACTCGAGGTGAGCTATTACAGTGGTGATGTGCTAATCTCAGCCACTGGCACCATCTCAAGGTCGCCCATGGACCATAGAGAATGTGGCTTTTATATTCACTGTCTTTTCCTTATCTTCTGCTCCTCATCTTTTTTCATTTTCTCAATTGCTCTCACACTCTCTTCCCCTCTCTTCATTCTCTCTCTCACACACACAATGTCAAGCCTTCTGCCTCCCCTGAGCGGTTAGTGTTGGACGTTCACACAGTTGTGAGTCAGTCTGACGGTGTGGAGGGCAAACAGAGACTCTGGGTCAGACGGAGGGGAGCCAGAGCTGATGCCGCATCTGAGGCCCGACTGACCTCCTGATCAACGGTAAATGTTGTGATAATCCACGTTTGACAAAGTCTTGGAAGAAAAGAGAGTTTTTTCTACATTGAATTACTAACTTTAAAAATAAACATGGTGCTGTTTGATTACAGTAATTATGTATAACAAATAAGAACTGATTTAAGACAGTGGTTTTCAAACTGGGGAGAAAATATGGAACAAATCTAGTTAAATGAATCTGATTATTGAAGGAACAATAACCAAAGTCTCACGCAAGCAAAGCTATTAAGATTCAGGCTAGTAAAAGCTCAAAACATAACTTGCATTTTTCATTTGCACGACACTTCAAGAGTAATATGCATTAAAAATTGCAGTTCATGTTCCAGATAACTTAGCTCTTTTTCACAAATACTGCCACCAGCTGATTCGGTTTACATCGGGGGAGCATGGTTTTTGTTTATGGTTTCCAAAGTGCTGCATGACAGAAAACGTTTAAGATTTAAGACATTAGATAGCAACAGATATTTTATTGCACCATGATGTCCACTCACACAATGTCGATTAAAAAAAGACATAATAATGATCTTATCTAATGACTCACTTAGTTTTAGTCTGTCTCTGAGGAAAACACACTCGCCATGGCCTTCCATTTGCATCCCAGCATGTTAGGAGATGGACAAGACGCAAGCACACAACCTTGCACTCTGACTCTAACACACACACACACACACACACACACACACACACACACACACACACACACACACACACACACACACCATCGCTCGCCTCATATTAACCTTGGTTGGATTAAAAAACATCCATGTCTTCAGCAGGGTGCCTGTCTGAGAGAAAAGCTTGAACAGCAGGTCTGAGTTCAGAAATACAGAAAAAAAAGGACAATTAGAAAACTTAATACCTAACATTTGGTTTACACAGTAGACTTTAATATTTTTTGTCCCACTTTTTTGAGTCTGAGTTTGAGTTTTACCTGAAATAAATCCACATCTACAGTTAACATATATCAACAAAACCCATAGACTTGATTTAAAGTTTAGGTTTTGGGTTGTCCCAGCTTTGTCTACCACCCAGTATTTCCTTACCACCTGTCTAGGCAGAGATTATCTGGATATATCTTACGGAAGAGATCCGGTGTTGTGAATAATCCTCCTATAAGCTGAAAATCTGGCTGAGATGTGCATGCAGCGAGGCTGACCCACTCCTTGGATCTGTGTAACACAGTTTTAAAGATGATCTTCTCTCTAAAATCATCTTTTCTTTCTAGGAAAAGGGAAAAAAGCTATTGCAAACTATAATAAATTAAGACACACACTTTGTGTTTTGAATTCACACCAATACAAATAGAATTTCTAGCCACTGAGTGTGAAACAACTATTCTGCTTTTGAACGTCAGACACTATAAACAGTCTGAAACTTTCAGCACGTCTTTGGCGAAGACGGCAGGGTATTTAATGCCAAGCTATTTCTGTAGGAGCGCTAATGAAGATCTTGACATCCTTCCTCGATGGTGATATATTAGGAGTGAGTACACCACCCAACCTACACACAGCTCGCACTGCACCACTGTTATCTCACTGTAATGGCTAGCACAAGCATGCAAACTGTAATTCCTGTCAGTTCCTCTAGCAATCTTCAAAGCATGCAGCCATTGCATATGATCCACAGCACGTCCCTGAGAGGTCGCCAAGAGGATGAAGAGATAAGCTGTGGAGGAATTCAAAGCCTTCTCACTCTGCTGCCGGCCACCCCGCCGCTACACAAAGGACTTCATATCTGAGCCACTTTCAAGTTCCCCTCTGCAGCCACAGCCAAGCCTGCGTGTGAAAAACTTAAACATTAAATTTACAAAACCATTTCTGTCTTTCAGGAGTCCATCTTTACGCCGCAGTCGTAAAGGCTGATGGCTGATGCTCCACTTAAATTCCAGAGGGGCTCCTGGCAAAACGCTGCAACCCTAATTATTCACTAAATCAACAGCAGCAGTAGGAACAGCCCCCTGTCATTCTCAAGTGCACAAATATTAACTTCAGTTGTCGCCATAGTTCTCTGACGTCTGTCCACGTCTGCCTCAGGGAGGACTGAGCTCACAAGACAACACAACAATATAAAATCTATGTGGTTTTATTTTTTTAAATGAATGTCCACAGATTTCTGCAATGTGCAGCTGAAACCGCATTATGATATAATGTGATAGAAACTCCCATTACCAGAGGGTTAAATTAGAATTAGGAGGAACGGGAGCCTTAATTTTCTATTTTACGGTGATGTTCATGGTATTGATCAGCTCTGCTTGGTCTAGATTCAGGAGCTATGAACTTAGTGCTCCCGCTGCCATAACAGGAGGTCTTTCATGCTCCATGGAACTTGGAATTATTGTCATTCCAAGTGCTGAAATAGCAGCAACATGAGCAATTAGTGCCGTTCATCAATTGATTTTAACAGCATTGTGATCAATCTTAACAACCATTATGTTCTTCTTCCTCCACTTCAACACCTCACACTGAGCGGCTGGTTCAATACAGTGATCTACAGTACACCGAGGTCATCAGAAGCAATGAGGGGGAGAGGAGGCTGCTGAATTTGCATAATTTCATTAAAATCATTAGGAGTTGTCTTGTAAGTAATACGCTGGCACAGCTGAGGATAAATGGTGTATCGGCTGCTTTCATTATTGATTAATATGCATATTATGTTCTCGATTCATTGTTTTTTCTATAAACTGTCTGAAAATAGTGAAATATATAGTTTCTCAGAGACCTTGTTGACATATTAAAAAATCTCAGTTTGTCCAAGCAACAGTTTAAAACCCAAAGATATTCACAAATTTACAGTGAAACAAAAAAACAGAAAAGCAGCAAATCCTCACATTTGAAAAGCTGGTACCAGAGAATAATTTTATGCTTAAAAGTGACAGAAACGCTTAATTGATTATAATAAAAAAATACTTGCCAAAAGACCAACACTCTGTCAGACAGAAAAGCTGAACAATAAATAACCTCAGAGGATTAAAAAAAAACTAGGTTCTGTACATGCTAGAGCTGAAAAATCTATAAATTAGTTTCTCAAAGCAAATGGGGGGAAGAAATGCAGGTCAGCTTCTGCCTGTTTTCCGAGTCTGATTTTGCAGCTCTGGTTAAAAATTAGCAAGAGTGCTCTAATCAAAGTCCACCAACTTCACACTTTGGGGAAAATGATTCAGTCTGTGGGCCACCAACCATGCACCTGGTTAGAGACTAATGCATCTTTACTTCCCACTGAGCATGATAATGTACTGAGTAGAGAGCAGGGACACCTTAACCTCTGTCACACAACAGCATACAAACACTACAGGAGCGAATATTACAGACAAATATTAAGATGAACCTATAGAGGAATCAAATGAATACAATACATTGGATTTTACTGTGTAGTGAATAGAAACAAACGGAGCCGATTAGAGCACTATCTCTCTACTTCACTCACCTGAGGCTCCATCTAATCAAAACATATGGCCTTTAAATAGACAAAGCCTACTGCAGCTACTGTTCAGTGTTTCCTTTAACAAGTGGCAGCTTCTTTATTCGTATTCAAAACAATAAAAATACCCAGATAAATTCAGTGAAAACTGATTTCTGGGTTTGTGGGTTTTGGTCTACTTGTTAGGGATGTTAGCCAGCAGTGCAGCTCCACTGTGAGTCCGTACAGACTTCTCTAACACCACAAACATAACCAACCTCTGCACACTTCACAGGACTGATTCTGAGCTGCTGCATTAAATGTTTCCTTCTGGGTTTTTATCAAATCAAATTTAATATTTGACTTCATCTTACCTTAAACACGAGTCAAGAGAAGGCTTCAGTAGATGGTTTGATGTTGCAGTTCACAGGACAAAACTCAGCTGAGGTTGGTCATCTCTCAGACTCAGGCATGGTGTTTCATCTCCACGGTCATTCAGCCAAATATGAACAGGAGCATGCTTTACAGTGCTTTCAGCCGCCGACAACTAACGTTAGTTTATCAATCTGATTAGCTCGTATCGTCTCTCAGTACTGTTCAATAATCTACTGTACAGTACCGCAGATAAACCGCTACGCACTTCCAGCTTTCAGTCGGAGAAGGAGGAGTAATGTTAATGGCCCTGTAGGCTCACCAGTCTACATCAGCCCCGCTGAGACACCCACCTCTTCGTCTCACTCGCTCCAGTCAGCTGTTCAGCTCAAAGCTTGGATGTGATGCGTCGACCCGTCTGTTGTGTCGTCTGTCGGATGTGAAGGAAGGCTGTTTGACGCTGCGGAGAGGCAGCGCCGCACCGTGCGCCCTGCGCTCCCACACGGACCAACAGCACTGCCTGCTGTACTTAAAGAGACACAGCAGAGCACACAGAGGCGCAGTGGCCGCCGCACTCCGCTCTGCGCTCTGCTATCTGGGCCACGCAAGACAGGTTTGGCGCGGTGACACACTCCCTGCTGATAGGCCAATTCCACTTGGATTTTGTGTGATGACTTCAGTCAGAATCAACATCTAAATGGTTAGTTTTGCGCATGCAAGCATTTCGCCTGGGCTGATTGCTCCCATAGATCTCTTTAAGCTACAGATCATCACAAAATGTTTCTAAAGCAGATACTGATTGGAAAAGGAAAGTTGGACCAGTGTGAAGTCTTAAAAGTGTATATGGCTCTCTGCTGGAACCTGCTGATTGCAGTGACAGCAAACAATGGAAAGTGCCAATAAAAACAGATATACTGCAGCAATAACAGTGATATAATTTTTTAGCAGTTGGCTCATGAGTGCAGCTGGTTAATTCCACTAGTCTATGTGGAAAATATTTGTCTGTATGGAGAAAAGACATGCTGTCAGTATACAAGCAGCATTTACGTTTAATGAATCAGTTGTCTTACCAATACAAGACAATATACAGTATATTTACACAACCAGGTACAGAATATTATCATGCATATTTAAAGTAAAAGTTTGGTCCTAGTTTTTAGTTTTAGTTCAGTTTCTAGTTTATTTTTTATTAATTTTTTTTTATAGTTGTATAACTACTTCTTTGAGGGTACTTACACACTTACACACTAAAAATCACTGGGTCCAAATGGAGTGTATTTGGATCAATATAACACCAATGCAATACTGGGTTAACTGTAAGGTTGACTGGGTACAGTGACCCAAACCAGGTACATTTTTGACAGTGAATTTTATCCATCTGTCTATGCACTATGTGTGTGTGTGTGTGTGTGTGCGTGCACATATTAATAATATCCAAAGCTTTCCATGACAGCATGAATCCAAGAGCTCAAATTCACCCTTTCCTGTCTGTCTGTCCCAAACATGACACGCTGATATACAACACCACTGTCACGTTTTGATTAACACTAAGAGTGATTTTTCCTCTCTGATATCTGTTTCTGCTTCACCCCTCTCAAACCCACCTCCAGATGTTCAGCTGCTGTGTGTGTGTGTGTGTGTGTGTGTCCCTGCTGCACGATCGGGGTGATCATCCATTCTGTTTAACTGCAAATCCTTGTGTGTAAACTTGAATCAGTTTTATCGTTCTGTCCCTGACAGTCACGGCTGTTAAATCAATGGCTTAGAGCAACTGCATTACACAGCTCTTTAAAGGACATTCACATGCAAGCAAAGCGCACATAAGAACACAGCTAGATAGTCTACAGGGAGTTTGAGTCTCCAATCCACCTGGCTGGTGTGTTTTTGGAAAATGGGAGAATGTCTAACAAAAAGATTACATTTTAATGAAAGAGTATTATATGTTTGTCTCACCTGTGAGGTTAGTCAAAGCCTACTTAGTCCCCTTTAGCTTCAGCACCTGCAGTTTGAATAAGCCACTCAGTTATTACAAGCTTAACGCTGGTCTGTCCCTAAGGGATGGTGTGCTGACACAACAGAGATGACTCTGCATATTTCAGCAGCATCAATTCATGGGTTGGTTGCTGTCTGCGTTGTCGCCCATAGCACTGTCACCTACAATTACTCTCCTCTACATGGTGACTCAGCGACGGACTCCAACTTAGAGGGCCACTCTTGAAATCACCAGTGTGCAGTGTGTGATATTATTCATGCTGAATCAGGCAGACAGGACGGGACAGCGGCCAATCAACAGAATCCTATAACTCTCAGGCTGATGTCTGAAGAAGGCAAATGGATAAACTGTACTGCAGAGTGCTGCGGATAGATGCAAAACATCTCTCCTATTTTTGTGTCCTTTTCAAGGGTATACACACGTGCATGCATTGTTAGAGGTCAGAAGTGCGGGGGTAAATCATGTGGTGCCACAGATAAAACTCCAGGCCGGCCCACACGGCGTCAAACCCTCGTACATCATCTGCATCACAAGCCAGCAGTCGCTGCATTGTGTGCTTTGTGCGCTGGCCTGTGTGTGACCGCCACTGGTTAATCTACCCTTCAGATGCAGAAGACAGAAGTAAATAGACGATAATGGGCTCATTGTGTAAAATCTTTGCTCTCATGGGGATACGTAGGCGGCGGTATGAAAGTTGGGATGGAGAGAATGTTCCTCCATTTTCAGATTGTGACCGGTTAAATGGTTCTTCTGATGGTCCTGTTTCATGTCACAATCTGACAAATGGTTGCTGTCAAATCTAGCTTTTGTGCTGTAAACAGAGCCTCATGAGAAATTTACAGTATGGGAAAAACCTCAATAGTGTGAGTTTTCTTATGAGAAATAGGGTCACTACTCATTTGTCACATGTCTTTGCAATGTGACAGGGGTAAAATGAAAGATGTTCAAACTCTTGCATGCTGCTAAAAGAATGAAAGATATTCCCTTTAGGAGTCAACATTACATGCAGAGACCTCGTACTGATGCCAGAAGCCAACATTTGCCTCATTGTCATTCAGTTTCAGGTTTCCCTAATGGACACATAACGAAAATCAAAACACCCACACCTTTCAAAAACGCTATTGTCAGAGAGCCATTGTGCCTATTTTGAAGTGCTAAGACTCTATTTATTGTCACATGAGATCAGGACCAGGTAAAGTGCACTTGTGAACGTCAGTGTCACCTCCAGCACATCGGGAATAATGAAACGACAGCTCTGTAACTCCAGCTCATCATCCGGGGAGCAAAGTTGACCTCAGTTCTGTGAGTAAACATCTTTTTGTTTAAATGTCACATATATGTAACACAGCCAGATGCAGAAGCGTGAGGTAGTGAGGAAGAGGTAGTTGTTTCCCATGTAAACTGTGTTCTCTGATCACAACTACACAAGAGATGGACATAATCTTTTCACTGTCATCCGCTTTTCTCAAGCAATCGATTTTTTGTCAGAAACCAAGGGGACGTCTATAAAAGTCAAATTCAAGTTTTGTCCAACCAGGAGCTCAAAATCCAAAGATTTGCAATAATGTAAAACAGAAAAGCAGCTATTACTCAAATTGGAGAAGCTGGAACCAGCTGTTAAAATTTATGCTTGAACAAGACGAGAGTTTACAGCCATGCCAGCAGCTCTGTAAGGCTGCTCTAAGTCACAGCGGTGCTTTGAGCTAAATGCTAACATCAGTATGCTAACATGCTCACAATGATAATGCTATCATGCTGATGGCGAGCAGGTATGCCAACATTTGCTAATGCACTAAACGCAACGTACAGCTGAGACTGAGGGAGATTAGTTTTGATTTAGAATAGTTTTGCAGGTATTTGGTCATTAAACAAAATATTAGAAACATTTAAAGTTTGACCTCATGGTGGCGCTCGACTCGGAAAGTCAGAGGATCATCAATGTCATTAGGATTCATCCTCTGGGGAACATGGATACAAAACTTAATGGCAGTCCTTCAAATAGTTTTTGAGATATTTTAGTCTGGATGAAGGTGCACCAACAAACTGACTTTTCTGTCAGTCAACTAATTGATTAATCAGCTAATTGTTTCAGCTCTACACCGCTGTAAATGTATTATTTTTAGATACATCTAAAAATCCTGCAGTACACACATTTCCTGTGTAGGTACAGTATATCAGTTCTGTACAGTCAGATAAATTATACATTATAAAGTAACTAATGTTGCTTTTTCAGTGTAATGTAGCAGTTTAGTATCAGACAACAAACTCAATTGATTTAGTTATACTTATATACTCATTTTCTACTGAGCTATAGCTGATTGAGCTACTTTCTCATGTCAATCAGCTGATAATCACATGTCATGTTTATTGATCTGCATAGTGATTTATTATCTGCCTGGTGACCACACACGCATGGGACCGATCAGTGGTTCTCAATGGGATCAACAGTGAAACCTCCCCAGTCTGTCACGTTTGAAAAAAAGACATCACTCACACAGTATGTTTAGGTTTTTCTGCACTGTGATGATCATCTCTATCTGATTATAAACCTTACCATTCCTTTCTGGAATAGTTTGCATTGATTTGACACAGGAATAACACGATCAATAAGTGTAGTTACTGTGCACTCTGTTTGACCTTTAAACCAATAAACACTTGCTTCCCACTCCGCAGGCAGTTTTTTGGCAACAGTTGCAATTACATAAGCAAGTTTTACAGCTTTATGTTGTGAGTAATTCTTTTCTTAGAGTGTTTTTAACATGTTACATAAGGACAACAACATTTTTCTTGTATGGCACTGGAAGGATGTTACTGCTCAAAAAACAGCATGCTGAATTCCTCTTTAACAATTTCCAAACATTAAAAATAAACTAAAAATGTAATCTATTTTCCCTCCCACTTCCTTCTGACAACATGGAAGATGTATGGCTGCAGTTCTTCATTGTTCTTACCTTGGTGTTGCCCCCTTGGGGATTAAGACACAGAACCATAAAATGCTGCTCCAACTCCAGATTGTTTTCCTCCACCCATTATCTATACCGCTTATCCTCAGAGGGTCGATTGTTTTCCTGATGACCAAAAAGTGATATCATCATTGCAAAGTACTTCTACTCATGAGCCACATGATGAGTGATTGAAAAGCAACACTGCTGCTGCTGCTAAAGACTGTTGTTCTCTTATAACTGCTGAGATTAGCATCTCCGGTTTGAGACTCATCTAACAAGATGTCTCAGAGGTTTCACACATTTCGCAAACTTCCTGTCTCCCTCATATATAGCACTATGATCGGGCTGCACTCTCAAAAATCTAGATACAGTTTAAGTCAGAAAAAATATTTGTCAAGTAGTGAAGTGAGTAGCTGTTTGTATCGTGATTGTATCACCATATCTACACTACTGCATCACTGTCATTCCATAGTCATAGTGACAGTCTGGATAAACTGTAATGCTGTGACTGACTGGAAATCGTACATCAAGTACCAGTGAAAGACAGCGATACTGTGCCCTTCAGGGAAGCTGTGTGGGTTAGGACTGGACTGATAGGCTGTCCTTTGGCTCCATTAACACAAGCAAAAGTCTTTTGTCTGGAGACTGTTTGTTGCAAAAAGATTTTTTATCTTAATCATGACTGTGGGATTGTGAGTATGTTCTGTTCAGAGGGCGGTGCACTGTCCCTTCTCTGGGAGACGTTTGTTTTCAACACTAGCCTTCAGTTAGCATATGCTGCACTGTGAAACCTGATTAGGGCTTTTCCAGACAGCACATGGCAGCAGCATGACTTACTGGGTTGTAGTATAACGAATGGTGATGGAACAGCCTCAGATACAGATAATGTAGCAGAGACGAGGGTGTAAAAGAAAGCAGGTTCCGGCTGGTCTGTTTCTCATGAAGGAGCAGGTGTAGCGCAATTTACTGAGGCAGCAGTCCTCTATTAAACCGGGTGATGGATGCTGGCATTAATAATTCAGGAGTCTCTCTGAAAACTACCAAAAAATAGATCCTGCATTATTTAAAGGGCACACTGAATTAATTAGAAATATGAATTAATGATAAGATTATCCTGAGCATTCAACTTAAATCCCTGGCAGTAGCACTCCAGCAATCAATAGAATCAGTTTTTTTTTACTGCAGATTTTACACACACACAAAAAAATTTCTGCTTGAGAGACTGAGGATGTGAAATCAGCCACACACTGTAATTGCTATTCAGGCAGCATCTCAATGTCGTTGCCGCAGCCCGGGGTAGTATTACCGGAGACCTACAACTTTCAGTTACCATAAAAAAATAATGATTCTTTCACTGAGTTTCATTTGATCCTTTTGACTCTGCTGTCTGTCGTATCTCACGCACATCTGACACACTTGGGGATGTTTTGGTCAGTAGTCTCGTTTCCTTGGCAGTGCTATCAGTGTCACACACAGAGCTTCAGCTTAAACACACTCACACTCTTGGGAAACACACATCCTTATGTTGTGTTTTTGATGATAGTTCAATTTTCTTTATTGATTCATAAGCGGCGTGAGACTCCTTGACTGGCAAAAAGGATCCATATTCAGTACAGATGTGCTTGTGTTATTAAAGGCCCTGTACTCTGTAATAAAAGCAGGGTATGCAGAAGTACTTTCACCAACCAGTATAATAAGATACTAAAGAACTGCAGACCTTTTTACATTTCTAAGATGTGACACGTGCTTTCAAGTGGCTTTGTTGCCGTACCTCTTTTCTCATGTCTGCACTGACTTTTGTCTTGTATTATTAATGACTGGAGTGTGAATAATGAGTGGCAACAAAGATGAAGAGGAGTTGCAGAGAATGATTGTGTGTGACTGAAAGAGAGATAGCGGGGGATTTTCTATTCAGTTGATCTCTCTTAGAAAACTGGAGGATTAGAGAACGTTTTAAAAACAAAACTGTGGCAAATATTACTAAAACTTCTTGGTAAATGAGTTGAATATATTTGAATTCCCACGCTTTTAGGAATTTAGGAAAGTAACCTTCCTCCTGGTTTAGTAAACAGTTTAGCAATTGTGTCAAAACCACTTATGTGAACAACGTTACAAAATACTGCTGCAACAGTATCCCTGTCTGAAAAAGTAATGAGGCTAGAAAATTCAAATTACTTCATGTGTTTTGTGTTGTGTTGAAATTGTGCGATGATGCTTCCCAATCCAAAACCAATTTATTGACTTTAACACATTTGCCAATCTCTGACCTACAGTGCATTAGCCTACTTTACAGAGAAGGATTTTCTTCTGTGCTTACTGAAGCGTTTGTTTGTTTGTTTTTTTGAACGCAGTGTAACAAAAACTCATTCTGGTAATTGGGGTTTGTGTCTCTTTAGGAAATTGCAGGGTGTCAAATTTTGTTTAGCCAGGCCCAGAACACCGGCCCTTTACTGATAATTATACATCACTGAAAATCATTCACACACGCACTCATCCGCATACAGACATACCCAAACTCATGGCAATACACACACACACACACACACACACACACACACACACACACACACACACACACACACACACACAATGATCTCAGGTGTCTAATTACAAACTTTCAATTTGTCACCTTCATTTTTTAAATTGCTTTTACTGGCTGGTAAAAGCCGAGTGTTTTTGTTCTGAGCACTAACATCCCAGTTTCTATGGGTGTTTGTTATTTATTCATGAATGGGAAACACATAGATTTCAAAGCAGCTGTCAAATGGCAGCTCAGTTGTGTCACCATCATCCATTCTGAGCATGCCCTGGAGAGTTGACCCACTTTATGGTGCAATTCGTCTCAGTGACATCCTCCTTCACGTCTGTCTTTTCCTGCCACTCTCACCATAAATAAAGTCAGATGACCTCGAGGAAAAAGGAAAGTTAATTTCTGTGTTTTATCTGTCCATCTACTGTAACACAGTAAAAATCAATAAGGATCAACAGGAATCGATGCTGCTGTTTGTTTGACACAGTTAATGGGTCCATCCCTGGCTCGTGCTCTATTTTAAAGTCCAACAGATAATAAATTGCATTTTTTTTGTCTGCCACAGTATACATATCTGCTCTGTAAATCAGTTGTCCTGTGTTTTCCTTTGAGAAAAAAATCAGAAACCAAAAGGGAGAAATGTATGTTTGATATTTTTTGGTTTCATGATGGTGTGCATTAATTCCATAGAATACCCTTCCGGCATTCGTCTATGTAGATGGAGATCTCATTTTGATACAGAAAATCAAATCTTGCATAAAGCTGTAACGTCCGTGTTCTATCATAGGCATAGCAGACGGTCATACTGTACTTCTGTTAGAGCATACTGGCCCCTTTACTTGGATGATGGACAAGTCTAGAAATATTATATCAAAATCAACCGGACACATTGCTTAGTCATCCAAGAGGCTTCAGTAGTTTGATCTATTCCAGAGATCAATGCTTGGACCATTACTGTTTTTACTTACCCTGACTTAAGATGCTGCAACAATATAAAGCAGACTCGTAAAGCGTCATGCAGATCAGCCATCTGCTGGAAATTGTAGGGGAATAAGAACAAGACAGATTGAACTAGGATGCTGTTTTACAAAAATCCATTTCAATTGAATAAAGGCACACACAACACCATCCTCAAGTCGAAAAGGGTGCCAATGTAGAAAGGCATGCAGAACATTAATCAACTTCAGGGCCAAATTCAATTCCCTGCCAGCTTTATTAAAGCAGACTAGACATATTGAAATGTCTGTGCGACCTCATTAGGTTAGCGCGGTAGAAGCAGTTTATTCCTGCATCCAAAGAGGCAAGGAACAAAGAAAAAAAGATTGTCTTTATTGTGGTGACGCACGGAAAACATATGAGACATTTTGGGAGATAAAAGACAGACTTTTCTCATACACATGCCTACACCAACGACATCTATTCCAGCCTCATCAAAAAATCCAATGAAATTCTTCACGGGAAGTTTCTTTGAATGAACAACAGCCCTGCTGCTTTTTTATACCATCCTCCAGGAAGCACAAAGCAAGACACCCTCACTGTACAGAAGTCATTATCAGGTCTGAGCTGTGGAGTCCAGGCATATTTAATGAGATCTGCACAGACCCCACATGACTCCAAACCCGGCCACATTCAGCCCCGAGCTCAATCATGGGACTTTTTGAAGACATACTCTGTCTATTACGTCTGTATGTATAAGTCAATTTCAAAAAGTCAAAAGACAAGTATTGCAAAACATCATCTGCCACAAGTTAAACATTATGAATGGAAGAACTTGGTTCAAAATATTCCCATTAAATATTTCATATCTAAAATACATGTCCACAATTCTTTGAAATCTTGCTGATCTACCAGTTAGTTTGCAGGTATAATGTGGTGACTGTTTGGACTCAGTGGAAACCTTTGGTTAGTGACAATACATTTCCAGAAAGCGATATGAACATGCTGTCCTCACGGTTCCATGAAAAGAAAACTGACTTTCCATAACAGCAGTTCATTTTTGGGAGAAAGGCCAACTAATGCCGTGAGCTGTGGCCTCATTACCGGCAGGAGGTGAGCTCTATTTAGGGGCCGACTTGTTATGTATGCACATCCCAAACAGCCTGAAAGAAAGCTAAAAAAAAATCCTCATTAAACAAAGGCAACTGGTGCAGCAGGGGCGCACTGTGGCATCCGAGCCTCAAAAGCTCTTATCTGCATATGAGTAGTTGGCTAGATATACTCATTAGCATTTTAATGGGTTGAAATGGAAAACATAAATAAACAAATGTGCTTATTCAGACATACTGGACAAATCCTGTATGCATAGATATGTTTATGTATGATAGATGTTGAATTAATTCTACACAAGTGGGATTCAAGTCACCAGCAGTTTACGTCCTCATCCTCTGCAATGTAAATATAAACCTCTGAGCCTTTGTTTTACATGTTTTTCTATGCTGATTGCGCTGCCTCGCTATAGGTAACTGCCACCACACACTGACCAGATGTGTCAGTTCTGTCTGGAGACTGTGCAGCTAAACGCACATCAAATAAACCACAACAGAGAGCGAATCTGTAAAGAGCAGGCGCAGTGACAAAGAGATTTGTTTCAAGATTAGTTTCTGCAGAATGAAAATGTGCTTCATACAAATCAACACCCACAAGGAAACTAGGTAAGACTGTAAACGTGCACCAGAGAAGTGAAATCATAACAATGCTGCACACAAAAAGGAGCCGTTTTGACCTGTGAATCCAGGAACAGATCGGACTGTATTTCACGTGTTTGTGAAATGTATGTTTTTTAGGAAAAGTCTAGCAGATGCTCAACTTGCTCATGTCGACTGACACCAAGTTCGCCTACAGTAGATATACCTAACGACCACTGAGGCCAGGGGACAAAGATTGCAAAAAGATTCACAATTCTATGTAGTGGTGTACATATGAGAGCTAAAGTACAAAATACATGTCTTCAGGTTTGCAAATTGTTTATAGTTTATTGAACATTAATAACATTCATTGGCTATGTCCATACTGGGTTCGTAACTCCCAAATTAATCATGTTTTAACTGATATTGGTGCTATAGTGAGAAGTCTAATCATCAAAAAGTTAAACACTGTAATACAGCAAAAGTAAAATACCAAAAAATAAAAAATGTGTTCTTAATACAGTGAAGCCCAATAAGCATTTGTTTATATATTTAATGCATCAGAGAAGACAGGAGAGATATATGTGTACTTAAACATACATACTTATCCTGTATACACATGTGAGCATGCATGTCTAAACATATAATCACATTAATGCGCATCCATCCATCTACATGTACCTGTGTGTGCATATTTCTTACAATATTTAAAAGCTTATTGGGGTGGTACAGGCACTTTCATACTGAAATTCTTATACAAAATGTTTGCATGTTTGGCCATCACAAAAATGCAAACCACTTACTGAAGCCTTTTCCAAGGTCTCCACCGAGTTTTGATGTGGGAGGATTTTGTCCTTAATAACGTGGCCTTTATGAAGTTCTTTGATATTTTTGCTGCATAGATGAATGCAAGTTTACATACACCCACACACACAAAAGTTTTGAAGCGCATCTAACCAGTCACTAAAAATACTGCTGTTCCTATACATTACTGCAAGCTTAGATGAATTTATTATTATTATAATAATAATAATTATTATTATTTTTATTATTATACTGACCATTATCTCTTTTTTCAGTACTTTTTTCAGTACTTGATACACATTTGTGCAATACGACAATGAAGTATAATTGTATTCAAGCTGAATACAATATATTTCAGTCTAGTGCATTGTTATTAATGTTAACATTGCGGGTTTTTTACATAATAACAAAAATATTGAGCACTGCAGCTTGAGATTTTTACCCAACAGAACTGATATCTTACAATGCTGCCACGTCAGCTATAATATTCACAAGAGTTTTCATTATATCTTAAGATATGTGGGTGTGTGTCTTCCTCACAAGCATATCTGTATGCAGAAAGTATGTAGCAGCTGCTGTGGATTCCTCAGATGAAGAGCCGAGGGCTGCAGTCGTATTATCGTGATGGAGTCATCATCTGTGAGTGGAATGGTTAATGATGAGGAAAAACCCCCTCTCTTTGGATGTTGCACTTCATATTATTCCCAGAACCCCACCCACACCCGTGACCAGAAGCAGTATGTGATCAACCTTGATCTCTGCTTGCTTTACTTTATCATCTTCGCACGTGCACACACACACACACACACACACACACACACACACACACACACACACACACACACACACAAGCACTCAAACTAAAACAGATGGCATCCTCTTCCCTTTACATGGTACACTGCAAGTAAAAATCAAAAACAAAGAGTGGAGGAACAGAGGATCAACAGGGGAGAGGGAGTAAAAGAAGCCTTAAGTTGTCACAAGGGAGTAAACATTTTGCAGTTTCGAGTTTCTTCACAGGCAGTGTGCAAGTGTTTTGCCCTCTTTTAAAGCACCGTTGTTGTTACACACTCATGATGCATGCATGTAGGCTACGTGGAGCACAGTGATGATCAAATACACCCGTGGATTTCCTGGACCAACGCACAATGTTGCTTCTACTCAAGAAAGGTCAGACAAGATCTGAAGCAGCTCCAACATCAGGCTCAGCTGCTGGTTGAACTCTTTGCCTGGCACAGACAAACATCTTCACACCCCACAACAGGAGGTTGATAGTGACCCATCTCCCCCTTCATTGCCCATTCAGGCCCACAAAACACTTCCCCTCTGCCATGTGTAACCATTAATTTACTGCCCCTTGGGCTGCACTGTCTATGGTTATTGATCAAACAGCGCTCCCGGCGTTAATTTAGTGCCCATGATACATTCTGTCATGAGGTAAGCAGGAAGGGAGTATTGATTCACGTGTAGTTCTGCTAAGGGCGCTGTTGCAGCACCACTCTACGACAATGGGGTCTAATTAACTTCCAAACCTCTTAGAGCACTGCATTCAGATTTGTCATGGCTCTTCTCTCTTTTACAGTGTTGCTGCAGCTCAGTCTGTTGACCACCCTAGCACCAGTAACACCAGTAGATGTGGTGCATATACAGTATACCCTCTTAGTGCATTAAATGTCTTACTGTACGATTGCCAATAGCATTTATGAATATCTAATACATTATTAAAACAGAATTATTTCTATATTATAGTCACAGCAGCAGATCAAACTATAGTTGTATGGTTGTTTTTACTTTAACATGTATACATGCGCCAATATACTCATAAGGAAGAACATTATGGGGAATGATGTTCTTTCATTCTGAAAAGTTGTATTCAATGTTGTATGCATTAAAATAAAATTACAACACAAAACAAACCACCAGTTTAAATAGTATGAATAAAGCAATAGAGCAGGGCTGAAGAGTGTTTTTTTGCTGTCAGCATGCTATCAAGCACGAGTGTCCGTCAGTTTTCCCCTTGCTGAAATATTTTGTGACCAAACTATTAAAAGATTTGCAACAAAATAATTGATTTCAGGTATATGTGGCACAAGAGTCCAACAGATAAAACAGTTTAGGTATTGTTAAGTGGAAAGAGAGAAGCACCTCAGTTATGCAAAGATTTCATAGCTATGCTATGCTCCCACCCAGTGGCTCTCTGAGGTAATAATCCAGACGACACTAATGTTTGGCAAGTTATTCACCGACATCAGAGCAAAAATGAAGGCTTTTTATTTAACAAAATGTTAGACAACACAGTAGAAATATGATAACAATAGTAAGAAACATACATTGATATGAAAAATCAACATTCAATTTTGTAAAGAGATTATACATTTGAAAACGCAAACATGAAACATGAGAAAACAGATGTTTGAGTCTTGAAATTAAAAAAAACTGTCTCACCTTACAAATATATAGTTGTTTTGTATAAAGTCTGATCAGCATGTTCACTGTTACAGTGTGTGAATGTGAGAACACTGCAGGTTTCACTACTGTCATTAACTCACAGTGCAATAGCATGAAACGGTAACAAATTACTGGTGATGAAGTACTGAGATGAAAACCAAGCTTGTTAGCACATCATAGCAATAATAATAATCTTTATTTATAGAGCAAAATCCACGTTAAAGGGATTCACAAAGACAGCAAGATAAAACAGTCAAGTCATAAAATCAAGGAAACAGATACCCATACAAAATAAAAACATTTTAAAGGAAATCAAAGACAGTTGAAAGAAAAATTAAAACTCACGTAAAATCAGGAAAGGCTCTCCGATAAAAGTATGTTTAAGAAGGGACCTGATTTCATCATAGTACATGTTTGCCCAACCCCTTTTTTTTCAAATAACCCAGTTTGTACATTTCTAAACAAGATTATCACTGAAGATTTTTGTAAAAGCATAATTATGTTAATAGCCTATTACAATTTGTATTTAGTTCATATTAAAAGTCCAAATGCTAAAAAGTGTAAACAATGACCTATTATGTTGTAAAAGTGTTTCTAAATCATCTTAGCACACAGCTGATACATTTTATGACAAAGTAAAATAATGCAGCTTACAACAACAGCAACATATTCAGTATGCAACATCTCAATTAAATGTTTTGGTTGTCTCATTAAATATACAATATGTATAAATGTGCTTTTTCATGAATGGCAGGCAGGTAACATTAAGTGCTTCTCTTGTGAAATTTTCAAAAAAGCCACAGATTCATTATTTTCCCAACCTACAGGTTAGTTTCTTATTAAGTAAGAAGCTAAAGTATGAAAACAAATACAAAACTGGAGTGACAGCATTTTAACAAATAATAATACAGTGTAAAATGCATGCGTCCTTGTTTTTTTTTATTGTTCCCTGCGTCATTTTAAAATCTTATTCAGATGTTTTCAGCATTTATTATCAGAGCATGTTTTCAGTACTTTGGACAAAAGGCACTCCTAAATGAGGATTCATTTGTTAAGCTAATTAGTAAGACAGTGTAGGAGAGCGCACTGTAGGGCACAACATTTTAGGCAATCTCACATGAAAGTGTGACTTTCCCATCTCCTCTGGTCATTTCCAGTTGAGGTAGTTCATCTAGGTACATAATACATTAACCCAAAGCTTACAGTTCCAACACTGGCTGAACCATTTTCTTTCAGTGTTTCCAAACATTTAGACATTCAAAGAACTGTTGGCCTAAACTCTAAACTTCACAAGTAGATGAGGATTGCCTGAACGCTACATTAAACAACAGAACAGCACAGTGTATTAAGGGTTGAAGGGCCACAAAGATAACAAAGAAGACTGCATTTCCCTGATGCATTTGGAGCAGAATTTCAAATGTGGGATATATCCCTTGGGATGTGTTTGATCAATAAATGTGCCCTTTAAAGGATTCAGTCTATAGAAGTATTAGGCTAAAAAGTTAATGATCTCCCCATTGCCTCTGCCATAGATGAGTAATACACTCTTACGAGGTGAAGGGGTGTTTTCATGCTGCTGAAGTCAACTGCAAAGATTAAGTGGCTTGAGTTTTTAAAATACTACAAATGTACAGTGGGCTTACAATACAGTAAAGAGTCCGTCCTTTGGTAGAACAAATAGGATAGAATTATAATTTTATGACAGAAACTTAAAGACTTTGTATCTCAATCACTAAATAACCCTTAAAACGTTTTTTTGGGTGTTCATTAAATACCCTATCACATGGTTTGGTAAGCTGATACGCACAGACATGCTTCGGCTGTATTCCTGGTCATGCCACTGAAGTAAACAAGGTTTCAGACGCCGGGTTGTCTGGGTTTTGTTTTTCCAGCAGGGAATCCTCAGCATCCAGGTCTATTTTGGAAATCATAGCTGTTTTAAGTCTCTGAGGGTCGGAGAAGGCACAATTTTAGAAACAAACAAAAAAACAACCTTTTAGAAAACTACGTTCAAGCACATCTGGTCAGCTCAGGCACTTAAATTAAATTAAAATTATAATGGACTGCTCAGTAATACCAAACGGCAAACACAGCAAGTACAAATCAGCCAACTTATTTCTCATGAGTATTAGCCATAGCCCCGCCTCTGCACATAACACTCTAACATCTCCTGTAACAGATGCTAGAGGCATGATTGTATGGATGTCTATTGCTCTACCACTGTAGTCCAGACTATAATATCTCATCAAATCCTGGATGGATTGCCATGAAATTTTGTACAGACATTCATGTTCCCCAGAGGATGAAGCCTGCTGACTTTGATGATCCCCTGACCTTTCATCTAGCGCCACCATCAGGTAAATGTAATGCCACCAGCAGGTCAAAGCTCTCACTTATCCAGTAAAATATCTCAACATAATAATAATAATAATACACTTTAATAATAATATATATATATATTTTTTTTTTTACTTTTTATTGGATGGATTGTCATGAAATTTGGCTCACACATTCATGTCCCAGGATGAATTGCAGTAACGTTGGTGAGCCCCTGACTTTTCCTGTATACCTGCACACGCATGACATTCCCATCAGCCTCAGCTATATATACTTTGTGCTTTGTGCTAAATAACAAATGTTGCATGCTAACACTCGAAACTAAAATGGTAAACTTTATACCTGCTAAACATCAGTATGTTATCATTGTAATTGTGAGCCAGCTGGGCAGAGTGTGCATTCAGATGTTAAAAAGTGAATAAAACCCCCTAAAGACTATTGCCTGATATCCACAGTCATTTGTCTGAATAAGGAGTCTTACTCACCTGAAGAAGTGAGCCTTTGTTGTTATAGATCTCTTGAATGGCTCCAAGTAGGATCCACACTATGGAGACCAGTGAGATGCTCCAGCCCACCCATTCAGCCCACACTGGGTATGTGTACTTCCCATAGCGAGCAGGAGTGTACTGGACAATGCTGGAGATCAATATACACTATGTAGGGCAAAGGATAGTCTTAAAACAATATTAAATAACCATCATTATTAATATTATTATACTGACAATCCTAGAGGATTGTTTAAACCAGTTTAAACCTCACCAGCACCAACATAGGACAGAGCAGCAACCAACAGAGACGAAAATAGATGTTTGGAGTTTTTCCCAACATCCTCTTAACCATTAAGGAGATTCTTGGGACACCTGATAAACACAGTAAACACTTGGACTAATCATTAACCACAAATAGAGATTTCCTTATGATGTGCATATGCAAGATGTATAGAATTCAGTTTAATAATTACCCAGCCACAGCAAATCGTGGTGGCTTAGAGGTAAAGCGTTAACCATAAACAGGACACTTGGCTTTGAACACATGGACTTTATGTGGATCTTACCAAAGATCCAGCAGACAGCTACAACTTCAAAGAAAGCCAGGAACATGAGGGAAACCACAGCGGTGTAGTGGTCCATCAGCTGAAACACATAGATACCTCCCTGTGTAGGAAGGAGAAGAGAGGGAGAGGAGGAGAAAGACCAAAATGACTGTCACTAGTGATACAACTGTTACTACGTGTAGGCTACCAAATATCCTCAAATATGTTTCTCTGAGAAGTAAAAGACTTTTGCTGTTACATACAGTACCTTGGTAACATGAGGAATCCCCAGGACAAAGCAAACGACGCACACAGCCAGGACCAGTAGCTCTTCTCTCTTGAGGAAGCGCAGAACTTTGGGGCCAAACTCGTCTTTTATGAATGTTATGGCGACCTCAACTGTGGCAAACTGTGTGACACACAGAACACTTATTGTGTTTATAATGGTAATCCCGTTCGCTGTGTAAATAGCAGTTCCCTCTTCATTTGTTATGACTTTGAGACAATTTTGCATCTTTGTTTGGGGTGCAATTATGAGGCTGTGCAAAGAGCTGGGTAACCATGACTACAGAGACAAGTGTGGAAGGAAAACTGTAAGGTTGTTATCACAGTAATTCTGATGCACATTTGTACATTTATGCTAATTGGAGTCTGACAGTCAGTTAAGGTTAGTGGCACTTTATTTATTTTGACCACACAAATCTGCTAAAAGATAGACACAGGTAAACAGTTACAGAGAAACGGTCAGTCTGAATGTGCACAGTTGTGGCAAGCGGGAAAAAATCTTCTTTTACGTTTTGTCTACATTTGTTGAGTAATGAAACATCCGCTTTGCCCTATTTCCCCATGAGTGTGCCTTCCTCCATGACGAACAAAAAAAAAAATCTCTCTGACTTCAGTTTTATTGATAGTATGAATGTTTCCAACAAATACTAATTCAATTGTGCAAGAGCTCAAATGAAATCCTACAGTGCATTGCTTCATCTTCATGCTATTCTCCTCCGTCACACACTGTGTTTATATGAGTGTTAGAGATGTTTACCTGGCTGTCCAGGCCCAGACACAGCAGCATAAAGAAGAACAGAGGGGCCCACAGCTGAAAGACGGGCATGGTGGAGAGGACTTCAGGGTACACAACAAACACCAAACCAGGACCTGAAACATGATACAGTAAAGGTGTTATTAGTACTAAAAGACGCAAATGTACACAAGTATAGCAGTTGCAATTTAAACCTGTGTTGTCTGGAACAGATTATATTTTCTCTTACAGCAGTCGTTTTAGAAAATAGGTTTATTTGCTTTCTTGCTGAGTGTTCAGTCAGAAGATTGATACAACTCTCATGTCTGTACAGTAAATATGAAGCTGGAGCCAGCAGCCAGTTATTAGATTATCTTAGCATAAACTAAGGCTGGAAACAGGGGAAAACAGCTAGCCTGGCTTTGTCCAAAGGTAACAAAATCCGCCTACCAGCACCTCTGAAGCTCATATTATTTTTTTATCCATACAAAAACCAAAGTGCATTTTAGGGGGGATTATGTGCCAGACTATATCTTGTCTGAGAGCCCTCCCCACTAACTGCCTGGCAATTGCCAAGAATGAATGAGTTACAGCTAGCGGAGGAAGATGGAGTACAGGATGTTTTTACTTTGTAAATAATCTATCCAGATCATTTAATCTGTACATTGTCTTTGCACCACAGTTACAAAATGTTTATTACAGAACACCCATAAACCTGATTGACTTGTTTTGTACCTAGTTTGAAATGTAATAATACAATGCTGTTCTTGTTGTAATGTGGTGGCAGGGATCAAAATAATTAATGCAAAGCTTGGATGAATCCTTAACTAACCTACTAATCTTCCACCTGCAGTGTAGGACTTACTGGCTAGACATATTAGCAAGAGATGAGCAGCCATCTCTGTGAGACTGAGGACTGTCCTGAAACTCAAACACTGATTGGCCAAACATGTCTACACACTCATATTTTCCATTACTCTTTCAAAGAAAATGTAACCAGTGATCAGGGAGGTCATGTCTCAGGGTAGTCATCATTTGACAGTGTGGTTAGAGTTGACAGGGACACAGTGTTTTGATCACCGCACAGCATGCTTATCTGACCCAGGGGCTGAACACAAGTTGTCTCCGTTCTATTAATGCATTAATTAAGTGTCAAAGCTCCTGTTCAGATGTTGTTTGAGCATTTGGTTACTGAAGCCAAAACTCTCTCTGTTTGGTTTTTGTCAAAGAAGTTGTTTTCATTCAGTTAATAACCCTCTTATTTCAATTCACTGGCTGACCCAGGCATCTTTGGCTTCTTTTGGCGTGATTTACATGTCACTACAGTACACACACACACACACACACACACACACACACTCAATAAAGTACATATGGCTATAATTCACAACAGCAACTGTATGTAAAGGGGTAGTCCAGGGATTTAGTGAAATACACAAGATACAGATTAAAAATTGAGGCAGCAAAGGCCGAGATATCCTGACTTTCAGTCTCTAGTATGGGTCAAGCTCCAAAAACACTGGATTTTACTTTTCCCATAATGCAACTCAATAGCGTCTTTCATTAGACCTTCCCTGCCTCCTAAATGCCCACTTCTTTCAAACCCTACACATCCAGATATATACTTTTAGTGCTTGAAACTACAAGGTCGCCCCACCAAACTTGACGTACAAAGATAAGATTAGCAACAAAAGGATTTATGTAAAATTACATTACAAAACTTTAGAAAGCTTGCCCAGCGCATGTGTAAAATCAGTGGAGTGTCACTTTAAGAAATTGTAGCTTTCCACTATTTATCCTTGAGTGACATGCACATGTCAAATATTCAGTGCAGACATGCACATCTTGAAATCTGTGTCTTGTTTTCTGTCCATGGAAAGAAGAAAAGTTCTTACAGCCGACAGCAGAGTTTGGGTTCTATTTGTCTGTCCATCTCTATTTGTGTAACACCCTGACATCATTTTATATATCCACCATTCTGTCTTCTTGTTAAGATGCTTAAAATAACACAAAGCTAAGAGATTGTGATGTGATGGTCTTCCCAGGCTTGATGCTTACCATCTGTAGCTATGTTGTCCACTGGGAGGTTATGTATGTGAGCCATGTAGCCAATAGCTGAGAAGATTACAAAGCCAGCCAGGATACTTGTGAATGAATTGGTAATTGATACAATTAAAACATCCCTAGGAGAGAAGGAGGATGGAATAAACAATGTCAGTGCAGTTACAGTGTCCAAGAAACTCAAGAAAACAAAGGTACTAGATTATGAAGCAGCCATGTGATCACCAAGACAGCTGTTTTGAGTTTTTCTACTAAATCAACAAGTTCTGCGTCTGTCAGAAATGATTGTAAAAATTGGAAATTAAAGGAAAAAGTTTCTCTAGCAGGTAAAGAATGTAAGGCAGTTGAGGGTTTCTGGTCTGTTTTGAAGCTGAGGCCTACATTGGTGCATATACCGGATAAAAACACCCCTCATCTCTTCTTGTTCTACATGAAACTAGTAATTCTTAATTTCCTATCAAACTTTCTCTATTTCTCCCTGGTCGGCTTTGTGGACGGTAGTGAGTTTAGCAGACAGGGTTCATTTCAGTTCCCTGCAGGATGGAAGTAACTGAGGCATATAGCCACACAGTAAACACAGCACATTAAGGAAGAGAAGACCAAAACTTTAGCTTCTTCCATAAACAATTTGCCCTCTTTGTTCCTGGAAGCTGTTCTTACAACACAGACAGCTGAGAGCACTGCTGGTCAACTCACAGCACATCGAGTTTATAGTGGACGGTCTTGGAGTCATTTGTGCTAAAGGGTTAATATATTACTGTATTTTTAGTCAAGTGATCGGAGTCTGTGATGGTGCCCTAATATGTACACTAAGGGAACTAATAAGAAACCAACATTGTTGACATTGATGAGATATTATTTCCCATTTTTTGTTCATCTTGTTACAACATGTTTGGGCTATGCACTTTAATATCAGTGAGTGGAGTCCCATAAATACGCACAAAATCTTGTAATTCACTATTTTAACTAGTCAACATGATTTTAGTAGACACTAAAATCAGATGACAAAGACACTTGTCCAAACAGGGAATATGAAATCTTTACCTGAGAATGTTGTTGTTGAACTTGTTGTAACTAGCCATCGAAATCATGGAGCCAAATGATACTCCAATGGAGTTAAACACCTGGGCAGCTGCATTAGCCCAAACCTACGATGGAGATAAAGAAGAGCATCACACTTTAAAAGTCTGTGTTCTTTTTAAATGCGCAGGATCACTGATGTTTACATTTACCGTACTCAATCTAAGTTGGACTATTCTCACCTCAGTACTCATTCATCTTACTTGCTCTTGTCCTATTAAGGGGTCAAGAAAGATCGAAACCCAGACTATTCTGGGAGATTTGAAGCTCCTGCTCTAGATTTTATTTAAAATCAGAGGGAAACTATCACTCTAGTTTAGCGTTCTGACCTGAAATTGTATTCTGGCAGCTGTCCCTAAAATCTTTCTTTTTTCCAGTTTATTGAGTCCATTGCTGCAATGACTTCTTCCTCTCTGTCCTCTTACAGTTCTGGCTTTTGCTAAGTTTGAAGCTTGAGCAAACACAAGATAAAAGTCTATTCTCTGAAGAGAGTCTTCAAGAGAGTCTAACAATATTTGCATTAAATTCCTTGCTCTCTGACAGACAAGTTAAATATAAAATTGATACCATTTATCAATCTCTACCATATGAGATAATAATTTATTTGATTTAAACATCTAAAAGTTGGTTTCAGCTATCTGGTGCCAATTTGTAACCAAAGTCTTATGGGTTGGCCTACTTTTTGGTGTTTCATGAACAGAGTCTCACCTTCACATCAAACAGTTTGCTCCAGACAGGTGTCACAAAGTAGAGGACACCATTCTTGGCTCCAGGAAGCTGCACATTATTAATGAGCAGGGCAAACAGGATGAAGTACGGAAATACAGCAGTGAAATACACAACCTGTGTGACACAAACAGTGAAAAGCAGAAACTGATCACCGTGAGGGTTTGCTGTGTGTTGCTAAACTACAAACATTAACTGTGACAAAATGTCACAAGACAGAAAGTTTTCAAACAATGAACAATGAATTTAAAGAATGGGACCAACACAACATTTAATCATAATCACCACTATGCATAAACACAGTTTGCAGAAAAGCAGGCATTATTCTGACCTTGCCAGTGGATTTAACTCCTTTAAAAATGCATAAGTACACAATGACCCAAGAAATAAGGAGGTAGCCAAAGAGTTCCCAGCGAAGGCCACCGGCTTCCTCGATGCCACTGGTTTTCTCCAGAAGCCTGTGCCTAGAAAAATGGAAAAAGAAGTGTGAAAATACAAATAACAAATATAAAGCCACAGAAAACTTGGTTTCAAATCTTGTTTCTCTTTAACATCAAATACTCATGACTAAATGAGCAACAATTTAAATTTAAATTGGGAAAAAATTGTGTGGGTGAGGTTTGATCAGATTTAATTGACATTGGCCTTATCATAACTGCAACCCTACAACTTTCAAAAACTTTAGATTCACATGTTGCTAAACCCTGACTGGTTTACCAAGAGTATCGAAATCTCTCATGTGAAATAACTTGCCAAATAACTTTGGCAGAAAACTATGTGTTCATGTAAGACCCACATCGCTCCATAGCAAGAAGATGATTAAGAAAATAGGTTTTCAGCACATGATTTTAGTGAGGGCTGCTTCCCCCAGTAAATATAAAACAGTGCAAAAATAAAGATACAGTCTATTTTCTGCAGGTGAAAATGCAGTGAACTTTTCTCACTCAAAGAACTGTTGGCTGGCAGACTGCAGGTGGGTGGTGTTGCCGGGGAAACCACTGGAACAGTTTTCGACAGCATTCCAGGTGTTGTTGCAGGACGTCCAGGGGAGGGTCGCTCCGAACGAGTTGAATAAATAGAAAAGTGCCCAGCAAATGAGCACATTGTAGTACGTGGAGAAAACGAAGGAGATAACAACTGTGGCCAGACCAACACCTGCAGAGTGACACGTGGGTTGGGGGTGGGGGGTGGGGGGACACACAAAGTGAGAGACCACTCTGCAGAAATAATGCCATCTGTGTGGAAGAAGTTGTACACTTTACCTCTGTTATAAAATCACTCTCATACTCCATATTTTGCAGTGAAGTGCTAATTATTTGGGCCCAGCATTATAATTATGGATATAGTCTTTACCTCACATAAAGAGAACAGTGTCATGGGGTAATCTCTGGTCAGTGGTGGCCAAGATGGAACCAAGCAAACTGGGCCACAGATAAAAGGCATTCCTGGAGGCATGGATTAGAAATTCCACTGTGTCATTTGGCCTGTGAATATAACAGGCTCTTGACCGCCTGAATAAAAGTGAGATCAAAGTCCTCCAAACAGATGTTAATTATTCAGTCTGTTCACCTGTGGTTCTTAGCTGTGGTATCCAATTTCAGGTTGGGGGTGCTTATGCCTGTGTTTACCAAATGTGTGTTTCTAGTTTCTTCACTTGTCTCCTCAAGAATTCTGAGCAATGACTCAGCTAAAGCGCTTTAGCTTTAGATCATTTTGCTCAAGGACACTGCAGAAGGGTGGACAGGGAGGATTAAATCTGAACCATTTTAAATACAGGAAAGTATCCTCGATAAGACATTTTTCACTGTTTGTTTCTTCTGTATAAACTCATGTCATTTCTGGAAAAACAGCACTAGCACCTTCCAAAAATGTGGAACTATTCCATTTTCTTGTCCTGATCTATCTTTGCCATCTTTACTATCTTTGTCATTTGAGAATGATAGGGAAATGTTTTACTGTTTACTGTCTTTGAAGGAAATGGCTCTCTGTTTCTCCGCAGCATATAAAAGCTGCTTCCTGAAAACATTTTTTGTCCTCGACTGGAATGCCATGCTCCTCTGGATCCAGTGTCACTATCTGCTAAAATGAAAGGACAGGTGGATGTGGTATCATAATGACAGAACCAAAGGAAACCCTCTCTGAGCTCCAGGATCAGTTAGACCCACTGTGTATGATCCACGCTAAGTGCTCCTTCCTTGTGATTGCCTGTGTTGGCCTCTTTCACTCTACACATCCAGCTTACATGGTTGACTGCTCCACTGGTACACCAGACACCTTCCAAGTGGTGAAGTGATGCCAAAACATTACAGTCTGCTGGACTCAGAAACAAGGCAGAGCAGACAAAGATGGAGGGAATCAGTTAGAGCTATCCTCTTCAGTCTCTGCTTTATTAGATTATTTCCCTGTCATGCCTCACCTGTCCGCTAGACACCCTCACTGAGACAAACAATCACCACAGTCCTGAACTGAACCCATTAAAATGATACATTTCTATGCTGTGATTAAGCGTAATGCAGTAAAATAAACATGAGCACATTTGTTGATTTGTGATAGCTATCTGTGGCCATCTAATCACAGATCACAGGTACATCACTGCAAACTGCACTGAGTTGCACAGGGAAATCATTCAAAAGAACATACAGAAAAAACTACCTGCTTTTGGACCTTGTTTAGCACAGAGCATTAACCAGGAAGAAATGAGCGATAAATCAAGTGAAGGACCCATGCGTTTTGATCGGGTAGATAATCTCTGTGGTTAAGGAGATAAGAAAACTATTGAGAAACAATCTTAAGTTAGAACAAGACAGGCAGCATTTTCAATTCACACCCATAAATATTGATTGTTGATGGCTGGGCTCTTGTTTGATTTGGACAGAAATCAGTTTGAAGTGGTTTTGGATGACTGCCAGTGCACATTTCAGTTTATGCATACGTTTGATTTACAATTTTTCAAACACCTCCTGGCATGTATGATTTTTTTTTTATAAGCACTGTAAGCTTTTAAACAAACAACCCTGTATACTGATCCACATGAAATGACCGAATTTGTTTAAAGAACTAATGTAGACTGTGAGAGCACATCTCCAGTCACCCATATTTGACTTAGTTATAATTTAAATAAATCATATTTAAGGATGTTCAGTTCATGGTTCAGTTGATTTAATCATTTCTTTCTTGCTGATATACTAGATTATAATGTTCATTTAATTCCAGAGAATTACAGAAAACAAGTTCTCACCCATCAACATGTGAAAACAATCCATTTATCAGACAGAAAAGCGCAGATTTCATTTCAGAAAGAAAATAGAAAGCACTCCGATGTGCAGCACAGTCCTCTAAACTCATCATTTGCATAATAGAAAATCCACATAGTCCACATTTTTAGTCTGGATTTGAAGATGCATGGGATACATGTGCCACTGAAATGAGTGCATTGTTGTAATGGTGATTGTACAGGTTTGTTACAACCTGAATAAAGAAGGATAACAGAACAGAGATATATATAGTAGTAGTTTTGTATTAAAAAACGTTATATTTAAAAGTCTATCACTGGGTAAAGATTAACATGTAATTTATCTTTTTTTTAAGTTTTTTTTTTTTTTAGAAATGAGCAAAACGCTGTTCTGTCCATACTCATGGGCACGTGCCAGACTTTGTATACATACTCCAATAGCAAAAAAACTAAACAACAACATTGTCTCTTTGCAAGAGTGTCCCCAAAAAATGTGAAAATGAAGGAAAATTCATCAGATGTTCATCCCCGTCACATGGGAGGACTCACCTTTTAACAAGGGACAGATTTTGGCGAGAGCATGCACGGGCCCTAAACGAGTGTACTGCCCAATAGCAAACTCCATGAAGAGCAGAGGAATGCCGCACAGGATCACCATGGTGAGATAAGGGATCAGGAAGGCTCCTGAATCAGAAGAACAAAGGTGGGTGACTGATACTACTGGTACCTCCTGAGTATTTCAAGTATGTATAATGCTACCTCATGACATAACTGATGTGATAGCTGCTGTGTCATTGTTTTTATGCTGAATTTTGCTGAGTCATTCTTGGTTACAGCAAAGATGACTAGAATGACTATTAATAAACATACAGTTGTTGGTTATTTTCTCATTCAAAACTGCTGGTATAGAACATTTGGGTGAGGATATTTTGAGGTGTGAAAGTCTAATGAAATGATTTCAGCTCCAGGTACCAATATTATTATATCATTATTCATGAAGTACTGTATTTAATATACACTCAGTGTCTTCATTATGTACACCCTTACTGTACTGTATTTTATAGAGAGGTGTTTCTAATCTCCCCCACCACCTCCTCCCCATGCAGTCCTGTACAACACCCTCACTAACTATGATGCTAGAATATATAATTGAATTAACACCTCTATGACAGTGTAAATACAACTGAACATTATAGGCATCATAAAAGTAGACTTTATGGCAGAACAGTTGTATTGGATTACATTAGATTGTACAGGTTTGCCTAATTAAGTGGACACTGAGTGTATGTGTGGCAATAACAGCGTGTACAAAATACTAATAGCTATAGTTTAAGTTTTAATAACCATATCCTACTGATTCAGGCTGCTTTCAGTGGCTAGCATATGCATTTGGTGGCTATAGTCTACAGCAGCACCCTCATGTAGCCTATCCACAGCAGAAAGCTATTTCAGTGTAAACAAATGTGCACAATAACAAGGCATTTCTCCCTAATCCACCTCTGCTGCAGGTTATCTTGCAGATCAGGATTATTAACAGTTCAGCCAACATCCTTGACCTCTTGGACAGTCTTACCTCCACCGCTGCTATAGCACAGGTAGGGAAACCTCCAGACATTGCCCAGTCCCACCGCGTACCCCACTGACGCAAGGATGAACTCTAGCCGCCCACTCCATGTGGGTCTCTGCGCCCCTGCTTCCTCAGTCCTCTCGGCGACCACTATGAGATCTAAGGGTTTCAGAGCACAATCTCTCTCATCAGAGGGTATCATTGAATTTTCAGCACCGACCTCCATAGTAGTATATTAGCGATGAGAGTAAAGTGACTGTTTCAACCTTGTGTAATGTGACATAACTGCAGATGTCCTTTTCCATTCTCACTGCTCCGGGTGGGTTGCGGTCAAGCAGTTTTAGGTAGGCCTACGCCTCTTTTCAAAATAAAAGTCGAGCTGAATTTGTTAATCAGACCTATGTGAACAGATGTGTCACAAGGATGAACTAACAAAATGCCATATGACCCTGGGTAACCTACGATGGTTTTTGGAGAAGACATGGTCCATGTAGGCTACGCTAATAACGTGAAAATATCTTATAAACCTTTCACGTTATAACGTGATAGGCTACTGATCCGTTTTTTCTTTTTCTGGCGTGTCAGCAAAATACACAAATATACAAAACAGCAGGTTGCAAAACCCTTATACAAAATAACATGTTTAAAAAGTGTGGCAACAAAAAAACCAAGCTTCTTTATCAGCACAGTACCTCAAACCATATATTAACACCTGCAATTATTTAGTGTTAAAGAATTACATTAGGCTACGTTCTGTAAAATTACAGTAACAAAGTCTTTTTAATACTCCATATTGTACCTTTAATATACATCAGGACATAGATTTTCACCCACATCACACATACTGTAATACTGACTTGACCACACACCTATGTATAAAAATGTAAAAGATTTGTATGACAAATCCAGCCTTGTCATGTCTCTGCAGAAATGTCATCACAAGGCATGATCTCACTGAGAGTGACATAAGACCGGCCCTGGTGCAGGGTGCAGGGATCAGGGGCTCGAAAGCAAAGGCATAAAGCCATAAAGCAACTTTGACAATGTGACAGAGTACCAGTGGAAAGGAAACAGTATATGTAGTACTTTTGAGACTTTTTGTGTGATGACAAAATGTTCTGGGTAGAGGACATTTGTGATCATGACCTCAGTATTTCTGAAATTCTGACTATGGCGCACTGTTTCTGGGGAAAGGCTTGAATATGCAGTAGTTAGAGTTTTATGACATATAAATAACAAAGGAATGAAAGGAAAAAAACCGATTTATTCTATCTAGTCTACCTAAATAATATCAAACAATATTCACACGGTTAAATGCTATAACATGACAAAAACAAAACTATTCTTTGAACGTGCTCCGTGGACTACAGAGAGTGTTCAGTGTGGTCATTTTGGCAATAGGTGGCGCCACTGTTCCCTTCCAGTTTGGGTCCAAACCTCAGTTTTCTCCTGCTTCCAGGTGCTGCACTTGAGCCCTTCCGCTCTCCGTACAGGAATTTGTAGACTGCATTACGTCAGTTATCCTGCCAGCGGTAAGAAAGCAGCTCCGTCCAGGAGGAGTTTGGTTTCCTTTTTTTTTTTCTGTGGAGAATTGAAGGGATTTGTGTGGTTTTTTCCCCCTGTCGTATTCAGAGTCGGGAGGGGACGAGTGAAACTTGGACGCGGCGCATCACATCTCTCCTGCTTCAGTATGAAAAGTTTGTAAACGGATTTTAATATCGACGACACTCTCGGGAAGCAGATGGAGGAACAAGAAGGTGAGGAATATTTCAGGTTGTAGCTTTATAGCCTACTGAGGAGAGGTTAGCTACATTGCTTCCCTTGTTGTTTAATCGTTTTACACAGTGAGACGATACAATGTACTTTTTCACAGTTTCAGTGTAAAGTCGAACATACCTGCTGTTGACTCACTTTCCCTCAGCTACTCAGTTTGACCAGTTTAAACTATTACTACTAACTTATATATAGTCTACAGTGCTGCTCCAGTTCTAAGTGAAGACTCTTTATTTGTTTTTTTACAGGTACAGATGATTGTTACTGTGCGGGATGTGGAGAAAAAATTAAGGACTCGTTTCACACGAAAGTTCTCCAGGACATCTGGCACAACGCCTGCTTTCAGTAAGTATTCCAGTTTATGATTTTAAAACACGCCTGCAAGCACTCTCTGTACTGTAATGAGCGCAGTTTTGTCAGTCATAGCCTGTTAAGTGAGTAATTGTTTTCATAGAAAGAAGCAGGGGAACAGTTTGCATTGACATTGCATTGCATTTGTTTTTTCTGTTGGTCAACATGCTGGCTGCTTTCTCTGTTTGGGTATACTTAACAAATGGCCTTGTGGATAATCCCAGAAGCTTCTGTCTTGTAGCCTAAACATGGGCTTGGATCTGTTTTTAACAATTCAGCATTGTTTTTTTTGTGTGTTTGTGCCTCTCTGCGCAAAAGGCACCATGTAGGATGTCATTCCTGCTACTGTCACAGCTGACAGACCCCTCTGCATGGGCATGGTCCAGGGTCTTGAATACAGATTGGTCAGTGAAATGGTCCTACTATACTGGAGGACTTTGCCCAGGCTCTCTGCCTCTGCTCTGAGTCTTAATCATTGCCACTCTGGAGTTAATGTGAGCTCTCTGGTTTTCACAGGTCACTGCCCCATAGTGAGATATTTCTGTGTGGGGCATTGAATCTGTGCCTGGAGGCCGACATACTGTGCATGCCAGCATGATATAACACTCATAGGGTTTTCCCCCTTTGGTTATCAGTAACATTCACGTGTCAAACTATCATGTGAGATTTGAATTGACCACAAAAGAGCATGTGCAGGGTTCGTACAAAGTCTTGAAAGTTTGGAAAATGCTTCATTTTAACCATTATGTTTTCAAAGTTAGGAATATGCTTAAATTCAAATATACTCCTTGAAAAATGCTTGATTTTCAGCATAATCTGGTGTTTCATCTACACAATCACTCATGTAAACCAAAAACCTTTTTAATATTTGAAATTAAATAATCCTGTTGTCATATTTGTTGGTTGTTTCCTGGCATTTATACTAACAATTTAAATGTCATGATATAGGCTTCAAGAGTCTGGACATTTTTTGGTTTAGGTACCTTGAAAGTGCTTGAAAAGTGTTTGAATTTTACTCTTAAAAAGCTGTACGAACCCTGTATGTGTTCAATATTCACCGTGTTTAATTTGACACCAACATTATAAAACAGATGATTAAGAACTGGGTGCCTGAATCTGTGAATGTAGCTGATTGGAGCGCAGCTTTTTATCCAAAGCCACGTGCTGTAGAGTATATCCAAAAATCCTTTGGTTTTTATGACTGGAGTCTGGCTCTGGAAGTCTTCTGGCATGTCCAGAAAGCCTTAAGAATAGAATAAATTTAATGCTGACTGTGTTGTCTATTTCTGACAACTGAAATAGCTCTCTTTCAGTATCCAGGAGCATGTTGTCCTTACTTAACCTGTGATTCCACTCTTACAAACACTGACTCCTCAATAATGCATAGAGCTCCTTATGACACAGCTGTGTTACTGATCCTTCCCTCCCTTTGTACTTTTATACTCCCTCACATTGTTTGGCATCCTTCTTCATAGCGCCGTCTTTGTCTGAAACGTCTTCAGTTACACTCTTTTAACAATGGGGAGATATTAGATAGACTGTAGGATTGTCACTCATTTTAATGTGCTGCCAAGTGTCTCTCTGAGGTTGGACTACTGCATTATTTTGACACTCTAATCGACAGTCACATTTTTTGCAAGACAGTTATCTTGCTTAAAGAGCTAAATCTCTGAATTCCAAAAATAAAAAGTCCTCATTAATGTGAGACCCCCCGTGGTGTTCCTATTGTCTATTGTCCACATGCAGCCACATTGCCCCCCATGTACCTCCACCTTGTTTGACATTCTTACCAGCTGACGTCACTCTTGTTCCAGTAAACCTGGCAGTGTTATTGAGGCCTATAGGTAACGGCACGTTCCACTCTGCTGTGTTCTGCATTCCTAGACAGCGATTCAGAGTTGTGAGTCCGCTGTCTCAGACGCTGGCTGCAGAATCCTTTGTCCCCCCCCCCCCAAATAAAGCTGGATATTTTCTTTTCTTATACTTCACTGGAAGTGTGTAGTGCTGCAGATGTTAAAAAAGAGCATTATATTTAATATCTTTTTACAATATAGGATGGTGATGTTTAGTACACTCATTTCATTTTTCTGCAGTAAAATCTGAAATTGCAAATACATGAGAAATCAACCATAAATCGAAACAGAATCCACAGACACAATTTTATTTTTTTTTATTGCTTCGGTTACTTTTTGGTGTCACCTCTTACGACCTGTTTATCCTAAATCTTAAATCGTATGCAGTACAGAACCAACAAGTTGATAAGCTGATTGACAAAATGAATCTCCATCAATTCTGATAGTCAATGAATTGTTTACATTTTAAGGCAAAAACAAACAACAAAACATTTGCTGCTTTTAGCTTTTCAAATGTTCAGATTTGGCGGTTTTCTTTGTCGTATTTGATAGTAACTGAATATTTTGGTTTTTGAACCGTGGGCTGGAAAAAAGAAGCAGTTTTAATATACTGAATTTCATCTTGTGGTCTGGGAAATTGTGGTGGGCATTTTAACTTCTTTCTGACATTTTATAAACCAAAACAGTTAATCAGATAATTAAAATCTAGTGCCGTAGTTCTTTGCCTTGACTAAAATCAGCAGATCTTTTATTTTTTATTTTTTTTTATACACATGCAGGTTGAAATCAGAAGTGACTACTGGCATGTGATCGAAGCCTAATGACATTAATAACGCACTGAATGATATGAATGGAGAAATAACTGTCACTCTCCACTCCTTGGAAATAGTCACACACCCTCAGATAAGGTCCCATTTAAAAGCCAAACACTCCCTCTTCAGGTCTTTAAGGTCTCAACCTTAACCTCTTACTATCTCCACTCCGTACTCCAACAAAGGAATACACTCCAGCAGGAATGTGGATTTAAGGAAATGACTAATGTTTACTTTTTAGTGTTTGTGCAGGCAGGACCATTGCATTGTTCATTGCAGAAACACCTGAGCGTGCACGCCCCCCATTCACCAGTACGTGCAGAAGGAAGTCAGGTGTTTTCATAAGCACCCTTACATCACTTAATCTTGACATATTATTGGGACATAATGGACAATAATTGTAGTTTCTCAGCTGGTTTTGTCTAGGAATGCTCTTTGTTCAGAACAAGGCGGACAAGGTGAAGTTTTTGTTTTTCCTGCCACACCTGGACAGACACTGAATGTCAGACATACCAGTTGAAATACTGCACTTTTCACAAGTCTTTCTCTATTATTTGATTGGACCAAATGGGTGTATTGGTATCACCAAGCAATACTGATACTGACCCTACCAGTACTGTTGTGTATACTGTAGCTTGACCAATACTGGAGGCCGATACTAAAAGCAATATTTGAGAGTTAAAAAAATCGACATATCGGCCAGTATGCTTTTTTTTTAAACATAAATGCATAATATAATTCAGGATTTTTTTCATCATGATTGCTTAGATTTGCATATTAAAGAACTGTGACCAACATGGTGCATGTATAAACCTGTCAGGTGGACAAACTGTGTAATAATGAAAACACTGTTTCTAAATTACTGCAAACATACGGTATTTCTGGCAATTCTGTACTGTAATTGGTTACTTTTCGGCTGACATTACAGGCCAAATAACATCTGTGATAAGGTAATATCCAAGACTGATTTCTTGGTTGGGCTGTACTGTTGGGTAGAATTTCACAAAGCTTTACAAATTATTTAAATGACTAGGGCCCCATTTAAAAACTTTCATAAACAGAAACGAAACTATTCTGCATCCAGACTGTGTGACATCTTTCAAACACAAATCAAATGTGTGGCCTTTACTGCAGCTGCGGCCCCAGCAGCACAGCTACCATTACTCATGCTGGCTTTACCTCAGCAAACTTTCAGCTCCGCTTCCCCTCATCATTTCACAGTGTAATGAATCAGGCTGGAGTCATTATCACACTGACCTCATGATCATTCTTAGTTTTTCTTGCTTTCTTCTCAGAAGAACAGACTGTTTGTTTGTTTCCTCACATTATTTGTTATAATGGCATTAACATGGATGTTAAAGATGGAACATTGCTGGCTGCGTCACAACCAGCCCCTCTCTCCACTTTCCTCTCCACAATAGACACAAACATGTGGTCTTCCCTCCAAAAGATGGCTCCTTTTTAACTAATGCCAGAAAACTTTGAAATATGTGGAATCTTTGCCAAAGTCAATAAGCCTGGATCAACTCTACCTGCAGTGCCGAGAGCAACGTGATGCATGAAGCTCAGCAGCAGGCTGCACCGAAAGATTAAAAATGCATAAAAACCACATTCCCACTCAGAGTAATATTTCTGACTTGTCATTTTGTCTTGCATACTTGAAATGGTTGCATAAGAAGTGAATGTGATATTCTTAATATCATCATACACATAGGTATGTGAGGATTTTCCAGATGGGCAAAAGCATCAGCAGAGCTCCCACAGTCATGTTGGGTAATACCATAGACCTGAATTAGAAATAGTTGTTAATCAGGAAGTCAGTACACTGTCAGTTGAAAGTTTATTATTGTAGTCATTCCTGAAAGCAATCTGTGTGTTGCATCACACCTGCTATGTTACTCTTGTTTTTAATCTGGAGTTAAACCTAACCCTTTAGTTTTGCACTCCCAATCAATTGCAGTCATGTAATTTATTGTAATTCATTTGTCTGCACTTCATCACCTAAATCTGAAGTCTCTTTCAGCACCTTCGCTCAAATTACTGAAACCAAGGTGAAAACAAAAGGGTTGAGAAACAGTCTGAGAATTTGCAAAGTCTGAATGCAGCAACACCACTAAAAAAAACAGGACTGCAGACATTTCAGTAACCTAATCTCTGACAGAGCGGTTCATCTTTGATTGTATTCTGGCAGTTGAACCTGCTGCCACCATTTTACATTACCAGTGCAGCTTGTTCAAGAAATGCTCTTAGCCTGCAGGTGCTTTCCAGCCTGCTAGCAACTTTAGCATTCCTCACTCTGAACATTTTGTCCCGAAGTTGCAGCCAGAAATGTCCCCTTAATTTTGGAGTGCAGTCCCCTTTGACTGCACGGTTAACAGGATGCTTTGTTATTATCTACATTGACCTAGATAAGAAAATGCACAATGACAATTCTGTTAAGTAACTGCAAGCAAAAACCAGATAATCTGAGGACTTTGCCCCTGTAGAGATTTTTTTAGCCTGTTTTAACAGGCTCTATATGTTGTTGTCAGAGTGGTAGTGCAGTTTTCCCTCAAACAACTGGATCCTATTAAGGTGCTCAAAACTGGCAAAGTATTTGGCAGCCTGATTGGTAGTGTGCAGAGGCTAATAACCAAACGTTCCTTCTATCCACCATCTGCAAAGGCTCGCCAGATTCTGCTTTCGCAAAAGTGGAAAAACCTCTTTGTGCTTTGTTTGTTGTACTTACACTATAACACTGCACAAATAGCAGCACACCTGCAAGACCCAGCACATCTCAGGAACAAGGTATTTGCTCTGCCCTATACCTTGTTAAGAAAAAAGTACATCTTGTCGTAGTCGGGGGAGCATTAGCCCCCAGCTAATGTTCCTGTCCTATCCAACCTCGGAGTTGAAAGTGTTCAGTAGTATGATTTATAATTTCCAGACAAACTCCCTTTTATTATTTAACAACATTCAGTGGTATGTACTGTATGTAATTTGAGGAATGTGTTTAGAAAAAATGTACTGGTAGTTTGGTTGATGGTTCAAATTTTTAAGTCTTACCAAAGTGTAAATGTCTTCTTTTTTTTCTCTCAACATTTGTGTGGCTCTCAGCTCTTACTTACCTCTGTCTTATAGTGCTGAACCAATAAAAATTAATAATTCAAACCAATTAATTACTTTTCTGACAATTAGTGAATTGGTAAAAACAAATAATTTATGTTTATTTGAATTCAGGAAGTCAGGTAGAAAATCTCAACTTTTCTTGGTTACAGCTTTTCAAATGTGATGATTTGCTGCTTTTCTGTGATTTATTTCACTGTAAAGACAAAATAAGCTATTTAAAGGCATTGCTGCTGAGCTCTGGCAACTTATGAGTGTTTCAAAAATATTTTTATTTTTTACACTGAGATTAATTGATTAATCAAAAATGACAATAGATTAATTGATAATGAAAACTGTTTGTTGCAGCACTACTGTCTTGCTTTACATGCAAGTTGCTCATGTTAACCCGTAGGAGACAGAGTGGAGACAAAGTACCTGTTGTTATTATTTGAGGGCAGCAGAATCAGTGCCTTATGAGGATCTTACAGACATGACCCACATACCTCTAAAACAGGTCTTTGAAATAATACTCCAGGCTTTAGAGTCTCTGCCATATCGCCTTGAAGGTGATTGCTTTACAGTTGAAAAAGCCCTCATCGCTTCATTCTTTTCTCTTTGTCAACTTTGTTGTGTGCGAACGTGACCAAGACTGTTTTTGCCCTCTCAGGTGTTCTGTGTGCTGCGACCACCTGACTAACTGGTACTATGAGAAGGATGGCAAGCTGTACTGTCGCAAACACTACTGGGAGAACTTTGGAGAGGTCTGTCATGGTTGCTCTCTGCTCATGACCGGACCTGCCATGGTAAGTCTACTGCACGTACACTTTTTACCCCTTTGTCAAGGCAATGTAGGTCCAGAACATTGGACTATTAAATGGATTAACATAAAATTTTATAAAACTAATTCCTTTTGAACTGCATCTACTTCAATTGTACTTGAAGATTAAAGGGGACTTCTGCTGAGTTGCAGAGTTGCATTATGGGAAGTGTAGGATCAAGGTTTTTTTTAAACCTTACCCCCATACAAGGGAATAAGAGTCAGCATGTCTTCATTATCTTTGACTATCTTCAATGTTAATATTCGATTATGACCATTCGTCTCCCCCAACTTTATGGAAGTGCTATACCAACTTTTTTTTGGTATAGCAAAAACTTTAGCATACTTTCTTTAATGCTAACATGGCATGCTAACCTATGGCACTTGCTCTGGCACCACCCTCAGACCAAATTTTAAGTTGTGTTTTTTTGCCCCACTAGTGTTAAAGATCTAAAAATATCATGTCTGTGCAGTTTCCTTGTATTTAAGGTTTTTTTTGTATGAGCATTACAACCTGCCAGGCTATTAGCGTGGCTATATTCTTTTAGACTTGTTGGAGTTTTTTTCAGTTTACAATAAAGCCCAACACTGGGTCAAGACTATTAGAGTCTAATAGTCTTGACCCAGTCTGGCAATCACATACAGCAACAGTGGTCTAATAATTAGACCACTGTTGCTGTATGTGATTGCCAGGCTTTCAAAGCCTGCCTTGCCATGATCGTATAACAACAATTGCCAACAATTTCCTCCTCTGTTTAAATAATACCAGAATGCCCACAGAGCGTGTCAATGCTCTTCGTGTTCCAGTTTCTCCCCATTGCTCCAGATTAACACTAACATGCATTAAAAGGCAGGGGGGGGTTGTTTTTGTGGCGATTATTACATTTACAGATGAGTGATACTTTACATTGGCTGCTGCTGAACATAGCACATTGGGATCTAGACCTCACTTGTGAATTCCCCCTTAAGGCCCCATTATGTTCCCTTTCTGTACAGAAGTTCTCCACAGTTCACATCCCCAAGTACACAGAGGATCTAGTGGGAAGGCGCTAGAACATGAGGTGGTTTTGGAGCCCATCATGTTCAGTCCTCTGTGGTGAGGTGGCTCTGTAGATATTACCCGCAGTCTACCACTCATATCATCATCTGTACTGATGGGTTTTCAGAGATCAAGTATCTGTTGTTGAAGCATGCCACTTATGAAAGAAGAAATAACATATTCTTTCCTCTACATATAAATCAAAAGTTTCATTAATAAGCAATAAAAGGCAACATTGCTCAGTTTAATACTGTCAGGGGTTTTGGTCTGTTATGACCAGTTGCTTATTGGCTAATGTTAGTAAACTTTAAGCTAGATCTTGCTATGTAACTGACATTACTGAGTCAGTTTACTGACCTTATGACTCTCCTCTACTGCTAATGTTACACTATGTGAGAAAAAAATTTGATTCTGGAAGCGGAGAAGCACCCTGCAGCACAACAGCAAAAAAGATTTTTGAGAAAGATGTTTTAGATTTTTGCCGTGGTATCGTTTCAGTATTGGTATCGAGATACTTTACGCTGGTATCGTACCGAAGTCATAATAACACTACAGAAGCTCTTGCTGCTCACAACCGGGGTCACTTGTCTAACATGGAGCCAGACTGAAGTTTTTCTTTTTGCCACCAAGCAACACACACAATGGACTCTACTATTTAGTATTGGCATCCTGCTTCATCAGCCAGTGAAGCCCAAGTGCTTTTGGCAGAGCTGATTTGGCACTGCAGCCTCTCAGCCAGAAAGAGAATCATTGTGGGACATCAGCAGAGGAGGGTCATGCAGAGCGGCTGCTGCTTGTTAGGCATACAAGTCCATACACTATTGTTTTTGTCCTGGTTTTAATTATTTGTTAGTTTATCGATTGATTGAAGATGGTTGTTATATTTCAAGGCACTGTTTTTAGTGAGCATTTCATGTAATTCATCTGCTTTTTCTGCCCAGTTTCACACTTTCTACATCTCCAAAATGAGACCTACTTAATTGTTCTTCACTTTGATCTTGTTTTGCCAAGTTTGTACGACTCTGTCTAGCTGTTGAAGCCTGAGGCAGGTTGTTACTGCGGATGGTGGTGGTGGTTCGGTTCTTGGCTTGAAGGCAGGGAGTTACAGACAGACTCCTGAGATGACAATGACTTGGCAGGCATCACTCTAATCTCTCGCAGCAGGGAATCCTTTCCCAGCACTGACTCCCTGACTCAGAGCTGTGTCAAATGTGGGAAAAAATACCAGCTTCAACTTTCAGTTTTCTTAAATTGCAGATAACTGAACAGTGATTCTATAGCTGTGTCCCGAATCATTACTGCATACTAATTCTAAGCCGGTTTTGAGTACATTGTGTATTCACACCAGAAAAGTGACAAAATAAAGTATACTCAAAACAGTCAGTGGTGCAACTAAAAAAAACCTTGGTTTTTAAGTGTGTGGTTGATGGACATTATTCTCCCACAATGCAATGTACAAAGGAAATGGAGGAAGAAATTAAAACAAATTATGAATGGTGGTGAAACAGCTTCAGGTGCATCACCAAAAAACAAAAGTAACTTGTGGGGAAAAAAAACATTTTGCTTTCTCTTTGTGAAGTTTAATTGGCAGTGGTATTCTGAAGTCACAGTTTGACTGACGTCCATTTCCTGTTAGTATAAAATGGTAAAGTATACTGTCTACCATAAAGATTAGTATATTATACTGTTAGGATGTGTCTCAATTCCATACGACATGCTGTGTTTCTAAATAATTCCTAACTCAATGCTATTCCAATCTCTATTGAATAAAAGCCTCCTGTAATTATGCAGTTTCTGTTAAACGGAAGTTTTTCCTTCCTCTTTGTCTCCACAACACTCAGGTACATGTGTAAATGTTCCACTGAGACACATTTAAAATGTAGGCTTAACACTTAAAGTAAATATTTGAACCTGAAATCGACATTTCCGTGCTCGGGCATGTGCTGCTTGTTGAAGGGTAGACACATGATCTCATCTTGCATGAGAGAGAGAAGAAAAAAGCCAGATGAAGTGGGGAAATGGGTCAGGCAGTGTTAATGAGAGAGAAATGACATGATAGACTGCAAACTGGTTTCAAAGGGTTCAAAGCGAGAACGTCTGTGGGACGAGTGGCTCAGACCTGTAGAGGGAGGTGACATCATAGCAGATTCCAGACAGTGTGAGAGTAAAACAGGTGTTGCGACTGTGTCACTGCTCACAGCAGGAGGAGGGTAGAAAGCAACACGCAGCACAACACAGGAACACACTCATCTCTGACGAGCAAAGCAGAGCAGAGCAGAACCGGACCGCAGCAGAACTGTTGGCGTATTACTTCCCTCGTCTTCAAGTTATGGGGATGTTTTGAAGATCAGCCCATTGTGTTTGTGGTTCCAGGTGGCCGGAGAACACAAGTATCACCCTGAGTGCTTTGTGTGTCTGAGCTGCAAGGTGGTGATTGAGGACAGGGATACGTACGCCTTAGTGGAGCGATCGAAACTCTACTGGTAAGACACCTTTTTTCAAGCTATTTGCAATATTGTCACTGTTGGCTTTGGAGGAGTTGGGAGCACATGCAGCTGGCAGTTTTTGCTGTAGCATTTTTGGGTTAACATCCTTTAAACGCCAATCTCAATATGTAGACTAATTATATAGTGTGTAAGTAAAGGTTGTAAAGTTGTTGATACACCAGTGAAATGAAAGAAGTAATAATAAAACATTTCCTTTTTGTAGAGTTCTAGTTTGTGCTTGTTACAGAAACACATTGTTATATGGAGGCATGAATGGCATTTAATTTGAATGCATAGTGGTGTCTTTGCTGTTCTTACTCTTATATTAAATGTGTATTTTTCAGTTAATATCTGAGTTTATTATTCAAAGTAGTTTTTTTGAATAATGGTGTCCTCAAGTTCATGTTCAGCCATAAGTGTTCACTATTAGTTAGTCATGAATCCATGACTCCTTCAGTTTTGAGTAACTTAACAACAAGCACATGTCCACACACGCAATGATTCACCCCCTTTTCTGTTGCGTGCAGTGGAAAGTGCTACAAGCAGGTGGTCCTTACACCCATGCTGGAAAAGCGTTCACACGACTCGGTCCTAGACTCCCTGCCCCACACAGTGACCCTCATCTCAATGCCCTCTGCAGCCAACGGCAAGAGGGGCCTCTCCGTCTCAGTGTTGAGGGACGTCAACGGCTCAGCGAGTGTTCAAGTTAAAGAGTAAGTGGGACCTGATGGATGCTGTTCTGCAGGGACAGCGTGAGTAATACTTTAGGTAGGACTGATTATAGGTTTGCTAAATAGCAGGGCGCTAGTGTGTGTGTGTGTGTGTGTGTCTAATATGATCTAAGAGTGTGACCCAGTTCTCCTTGACCTACTGTCTTTATATCAGTACTTTCCTTTGATAGTGCTAATACTCACATATAAATGTTGGTATCGTGTTGTTCCAGAGTCAGAGGTATGCTTATTAGTCCAGAGGTGCGAAATGCCATCCATGTTGGGGACAGGATCCTGGAGATCAATGGCCTTCCTGTCGGGACATTGCTGGAGGAGGAGGTGGGTTTATACCTCGCACACATGTCTGACACTGATGGAGTGATATGTGATCGCAAATTCTTCAAATGAAGCTATTAGTGTCGCTATTAAGTGCAAGGCCATTCCTTGAGTGCTATTTGCAAAGCTATGTTCTTATTGTATAACAAGTGCTAACATGTGATTTTTGGCATTCCTTACATACCTCCATCATTTGTACATTCTTCAGCTGGGAGAGGACGGTATGTGGAGTGACTGCACTTAAAGGCTCATTCCCATAACCACACCCTTGCCCTGTTATATTTATATCAACTCTGTCATCATCAATCACTGCTGTGATTTAAAAAAAAAAAAAAAATTATTTTGTTTCTAAGTTCCTACCTACAGTATCCCGTTTCCTTTATAACACATTTCAGTATGATATCCCACTCTGAAAGGTCACATTATATTGGCTGCAACCAAGTCATGCTTTGTAATTAGTTTTGACTTTTAATCTGATTAAAAAAAAAAAAAAAAATTAAAAAAAAAGTCCCATTGTTTGTGGAAATCAAGTCCTACTAACTCTTCTACTCTGTGTCTGTTTAGTACAATCAGTGGCCAGTTTATTAGGTACACTTAGCTAAAACTAATGCAGTCTAATACAATAGTCCTGTAATAAATTCTACCTTCATGAATGTTATAATGTTCAGTTTATGTTAAAACTGTTTCAGAGAGGCATTGATTCAACTGTCTGGTCATTTTGGAGGCTGCAGTTTGTGGTGCTCTTAATTATATTACGTTATACTCACAGGTGTTTCTGTTATTTTGTCCACCCCATTTATATCAGTGAAGGTAGGCTAAATAACAGAAACACCTTTCTGTATAATGCAATACAATTCAACAGCACCAAAGCTGCAGCCTCCAAAATGATCATATTCAACATAAACTGAACATTATAACCTTCATGAAGGTAAGACTTATTGCAGGACTGTTTTTATTAGACTGCATTAGTTTTAGCTAGGTGTACCTAAAAACCGGCAACTGAGTGTAAACATAGTACACCAAACCTGTTTGACTTCGATAGACAGCTGTTTGCTCTAACAGATGCTTCACTCTTGTTTAATATCACTCTGCTTAATGCAGTGAAGCAATTTGTAATGTAGCTACCATGAGCTCCATCAGAGCTGAATGTACATTTTTTTATTTTCAGCAGAAGATCAGAATTGTTATTCTACTACCCCATAAACTAAAGAATATGAAAGAAAAGAAAAGAAGAATAAACATAATTTTTGTAATTAATTAAATCAGGGGAATCCTGGAAAGAGTGTCATCTGTATTGCCAGGAACTAATCATTTTAAAATCCTTCAACCCTAACTCTCCTGTGTTTGTTTAGGTGGACGATCTTATTCACCGCACCAGTCACACACTACAGCTGCTTATAGAGTACGACCCAGTCAGGCAGCGTTTAGACCGGCTCAGGCTGGGATCACCAAGAACCCAGCTGGGAGTCCCAGCAACCTCCCGCATGCGTCTGTCCTCATCTTCTAATGATGTCCTGGAGAGAACCGATGTGGTGGATGACAGCACACTGAAAAGGAGGTCTTTGAGGTATGTTAGAGCAGCCTAAGCTCGCACAGCTTACATATTGTGGGTTTGTAATGGACATTACAGTAATATATATTACATATTCTCTCTATTCCAGGCGCAGTAACAGTATTTGTAAGTCACCGGGGCCAAATTCTCCTAAAGAGCCGTCTTTTATTACACGAGACATTGGGCGCTCTGAATCCTTGAGATCCTCCAGTAGCTGCTCTCATCGCATCTTCCGGCCATGTGACCTCATCCATGGAGAGATCTTAGGAAAAGGCTTCTTCGGACAGGCTATCAAGGTCGGCCTCCGACTGCCATCAGCTCTTCACCATGTTTTTTTACTTCTACCATTCAGGCCTTTTTTTGGTTCCTCATGCAATGGGCTTCAAGTAATACATATGTTGCTTTTGTCTCACTAACAGGTGACTCATAAAGCCACAGGAGAGGTGATGGTGATGAAGGAGCTGATCCGTTGTGATGAGGAGACCCAGAAGACTTTCCTAAAGGAGGTTGGTAATCTGCAGCAGAGGAGGCCTGCGCTTCCTCACAGACAAAACAGAGACCTCTGGCTCTGCATGGAGCTGTCATTTATTATACTCACAACTAAAGGCACGCCTCACGCTCCCACAGTTACCTCTTTGTACCTTGTTAGTTTGAGCCTTTCGCCTCAGACTTGTGGGAAAACATTAGTCTGATTAGTCTAAATTTCTTCTATGTGAAAACTGATTAGAGATTATCGGCTTGCGATCGTTACAGTCGACTTCTCTTTTACTCTAGCTCTGTTTCTGCTTAATCTTCAGGTCAAAGTAATGCGAAGCCTCGATCATCCCCACGTTTTGAGGTTTATCGGTGTGCTATACAAGGACAAGAGGCTCAATTTGATAACCGAGTTTATCGAGGGAGGCACACTGAAGGATTTCATCAGAGAGATGGTAAGTTAAACTAGTTGATTCACTTAACCCTCTCCCTTTCCTCTCCCACAGTAGAGCACAAAAAACCCTTCAGTGACCGCAGAAAGAGCTGTTTGCAGTGTGGGAGGGGGGCTGTCCTGAAGTAAACTCTGCACTGATAGAGGGCTGGCTGGCATGTCAGCTGGCCAAGACGTGGAATGAGAAAAGTTGTAGAAAGTGTTCCCAGGTGAAATTTAAAGAGCTGTGCTCCCCTCCTCCCACAGCTGACTATTTTTGAGGAGCAGCTAAGCTCAACACACGGCTCAGTGAGGAGAGGGAGAGTGTTTTTCTGGTTTTTTTGCCTCTAATTATGTTTAAAGTATGTGGGGGAGGGCCAGTTTTGAATTTCATTTGTAGAAGTTTCATTTAGTTTACTGTTATTGTTGAATTCTGTTTTCCTGTCTCTACCTTGGTGCAAATTCATGTTATATTCACCGGTGTTATGCATTATGGCCTCTGAGGGATCTTCTATTCATTTCTTTCTTTTGTTTTTTGTTTTTGTCTTTACCCTGGACTAACAGGACCCGTTTCCATGGGAGCAAAGGGTGAGCTTTGCAAAGAGCATCGCTTCTGGCATGGTGAGTTGGCCTTTTGCAAAGACATTACTATTAGTGAAATCTTTGGCTGCTATTTTCAGCTGCCTAAATGTGTATAAATGTGCTCTAGGCACATTGGACACAAAAGGACACAGGAAATCCCGATACCCACAAGGGGTCCTGAAATGAATCTAATGAATGTCAGATGATTACTGGGATAGTAAATGATAAAAGACAAAATGTTGTTACACAAACTGCATTCTCTAATTTACTTTGTTAAATGCTATAAAGTTTTACCTCTTTAGGCCATGAAAAATGATTCAAATAAAATGAATCTTCAATTTAAATGCTCACAACTCATAGATATGTAACCTGTTATGGGTGTTCATAAGTTGACTTGGCTTTGTATTAAGGGGTTACAAGCAAACATGTTTGGGAACCAAACTTATGAGTGCCATCATGCATTTAAAGGCACAGTGCAACATTTTACATTGCGTTGCAGAGATTTGATGAGATCTGAATTTAGCCACATATTCAACCTCATAGAGGGGAAGGATTAAAGATGGCGTCAGTCATGGAAGATGTGTCGATAGTGCTGAAAAGTTCTACAATGTAAAAGTGAATTTTCTTGCATGTGTGAATTTGACCCTCCTTGACTTTCTTTCCTGTTTGTTTCAGGCCTACCTTCACACAATGAGCATCATACACAGAGACCTCAATTCTCACAACTGCCTGGTTAAACTGGTAGGTAACATGGCTTCTTACCAGCCAATACACATCATATAAAATTTGAACAATGAAAATGAAGGGTGGGAACGGTTTGTTCGTTTCATGAACTCAATAAAAGTTGGTATGCATTCAGTTGTGAGTAAAAGTAGTTCCCAGCTCCAAGATATGCCAAGACAGTTGTGTCTATATAAACAAGTTGTAAAACTTTTTGAAGTTTAATTTGAACTGCATTATTTCAGCAAATTCTAGTAGCGCCTCCAAGAGCTTTTGCTATATTTATTCCTTGACATTATAGAGCATTTATTCTCATATCAGTACCTAGAAATCCTACTTATTTTTAACCTGATATTTTATCTTTCTGTCTACAGTTGGTTGTCAGACCAACGTTTGTTTAGTTATATATGGAAAAAGAGTAATGTGGCTCTAAGTGAAGTTCAAAGTGAACCATTAAGTGTCATCCTTCAACAGGACAACACGGTGGTCGTTGCTGACTTTGGATTGTCCCGACTCATAGTAGAGGACAAAGTTAAGCCTCCACCTGAAAAACCTTCCAACAAGAAAAGGGTGTTAAGACGTATCGACCGAAAGAAGCGGTACACTGTTGTGGGAAACCCTTACTGGATGGCTCCAGAGATGCTAAATGGTGAGCCGCTGGCAACCAACTTGCTTTGTTAACTCTTTGGGTCATTGAGTGGATTTACTTGATCCTTTACTTGATGTTATTTTAGGTAAACGCTATGATGAGAAGGTGGACGTTTTCTCCTTTGGAATTGTGCTTTGTGAGGTAAGAACATGCTGATGTTACCCAGATTATCTGCTTTGATTTTCTGATAATATAGCTTGTGATTGTGACACCTTTGTAGTTAATGGGCTGAAACATGTTACAGTCTAAAGTTTACTCACCCTGATTGATATTTCTAAAGTGTGTGTGTGTGTGTGTGTGTGTGTGTCTCTATCTGTTAATGGATTGACACTTACCTCCTCCTCTGTCTTATGATCCAGATCATTGGAAAAGTTTATGCGGACCCGGAGTGTCTCCCCAGGACTCAGGATTTTGGCCTGAATGTTGGCAAGTTTGTGGAGAAATTCCTCCCTAAAGACTGTCCACCAGCTTTCTTTCCACTGGCCGTGGCCTGCTGTGACCTCACACCAGACAACCGGTGAGCACCTGCTGTTACTGTAATGTATATAGCTGACACTTTATTTATTATGAAAAGTTTTCCAGTTTCTGACTGGTAGAGTACTGCTAGTTAATAAGCTGATCAAGGCAAAATCAAGACATATGCATCAGCTGCATAGCAAAAATTTTAAGACATTTATGGGACTAATAGATTTTATCACTAACTCAAATGGCCATATGAGAAATGTGTCCGCGCTCACCTTAAGAGGCAGCCGGTTATTTGATCTCAAGAGTCTGTAGAGGCTAGATTGCTTCCTCATGTTTTCTCTCAACCTTGTCAGTCTGGTTTTAACCTCAAAGCTCTCTGTGTGCCCTACCTGCTCTTTCCTCCTCCTCCTCCTCCTCCTCCTCCTCCTCCTCCTCCTCCTCTCTCAGTCCACCTTTCCAGAAGCTGGAGGACTGGTTTGAAGCTCTGTCCCTCAACCAGGAGCTGGGGATCCCCCTGCCAGCCGAACTGGATGAACTGCATCAGAGTCTGAGTTTACTCCACTGGCCTAAAGACAGCTCCCCAGTCCAGAGCACAAATCAGTCATCAAACCCAACAGCGGCCTCTCCACACTCTTCCAGCATGACCGACAATGGCACCTAGGACCTGTGCCTCTCTGTTTTGACACCTCTGAACTGCTGCACTAATATTGTGGATGAGAAAAAGAGAAAATTTGCATTGAACCCGAGCCATATTAGAACTGGATAACCTGAGGTAGCTGGACCAATCTCCCTGTGTGGGACCTTAACTCTTGAGAGTGCCAGTGAACTGCAATTTCAGTGGAAAGACACATTTCAAAAAAAGTGTTAGTTACTAATGTTCTATTTTTTTTTTACCCTACTCTCCCCCCATTCAACACATGCAGGGTTGTGCTAATGTTTACTATGTATAAAGGCAATATACAACTTTCTTTGGTCCTTTCTCTGACAGAAGATGAGCATCTTCAGTGGAAGACTTCGATGTGACAGCAGTTTTGTTTTTCTGGTTCTGAAGTTGTTGTTTGCTATGTGTGGAATGCACAGATCAGACCTTGCCCAAAAGTGGACTTCACTGCAGCAGCAACGAAACCTTGACAGTCTGGATGCTTGTCCAAGTCCAAGTAAACAGAGGACAGGGCTTGAAGAAAACAAGTGTGACTTGAGGCAGCAGTGGAAGCAAGACACACACCGACCCCGAATAGTTTCATCACGCTGAGATTTGGCACAAGATGGCGAAGGAATGTTTAGATATTTTTGCTTCTAAGCACCACTGACTTTGACGAGATGGTTCCAAGTACGGTTCTGTATTTTCTAGTCTAATGATTTTAATTCATTTCTTAGAATGATGAATGAACACTATTTAGATTTTCATGTTTACCACACTGACATTTTGGTCCAAGTATCAAACATCTGATGCCTATTTTTATGGTGGAAGTTCTTTTGGAAAGTAGGGTTGTTATTAATAATTGTCAGATATAATCATGCAAGTCTTGACCATAAACAGTTGCTTTGTACAGAAGAACTGGAGTTTTTTCTTAAGCAATGTATATAAATATGTACATATTATGTCTCTAATTGAATGTAATTTTCTAATGGGAACTCTAGATTTGTAGATTTTTAGACATTTCGTCAACGACGGACGTTTTTGCCTTTTTGCTAATATCATGCAAGGTACTGACGACCAGTTGTAACCACTATTATTTATATCACTGTAGTGTTTCATAAATAAACCATCTGAAAGTTGCCTTTTCTGAAAGTTGTCATTCTTCAGTTTTGCTTGTCAGTAAAACTGTTGCTAAGAATCAGCTCTTCTGTTACAATTCAGGATCAAAGTTAATAACTTGTTGATCTATGTTTGCCTTAAAACACTCACTGCAGGGCACTGGTCATCAGACATGAAAGAAACAAGAATTTCCTTTTTCATTTCCATCAAGGAGATCATCTCTTATATTTGATTTTTAATTATTGTCCTGTAAATCCTGTAATCTGGAAAGCACAGTGTGCCTTTGCTTGAAAACTGCTATATAAATAAATGATTATTGTAAGGTATCAGTTCACAGCAAAAAATGACAAACTGATCATATTTTATAACTCATCAGGGAATTTATTTCTTGCTTTTGTCTGTTTCCTAACATTCTGTACATTTTTAGATTCTTGTATTTTTGACTGTTGGTCAGACAAAAGCAGATTAAAGACTTTTGACCCTAGTAATGTGCATTTGCCATTTTTCACATTTTATAGAGTAAATCATAAATAGGCTTAATGACAAAATATTAAATTGTTTATTTTTATTATTTTATTTATTTTTTATTACTTGCAGCCTTAAAAATGATTCTTATTGACTGTAATTTATATCCACTACTTTTTGCATCTTGGAATAGAGCTGTGGATCATCAAATTACGGTGAATATTGTCTATTGAGGCTTCAAAGTTACTGTCTCAAAATAATTAGAAGGAAATCGAAAGGGGTCACTATAAAAGTGTACATGTGCTGAATAACATCCAGAGGTCCAAACTCTCTTGTTACAGGGTTTTTTTTTCTTTAGATGTTAAGAGTTCAGATGTTTTTACAAGCCTCTTCAAATCTCTTTGTCCCACTTGTACTTATTACCATATTATCTTAACCTACTTTCTCAGGTGACTCCAATGACTAAAGTAATGTATTGAAGAATTGCCAACAGAGGGAGCTGGTGCAAGAAGTTCCTACTGTGAACAAATCTTGAATAACAAGACACAGTCCAGGCATTCCTACTGTATTATGTTGTTCTAGTAGGGAAGATCCCTATAAATAACCTTAAAATACAGAATACATCACATCATAGTATCTGTTTGATGTTTTATTTCAGTCTCAGCAGTGAAAATCTGCATTCATACAAACACAAGTACTAAATTCAAATGCTCCATAACAGTATTTTGAACATGTTGCTTATATGAAGAAAATAATAATTACAACCAGCACTCAGATGCTTAAAATAATGGAGCAGCAGCAGTAACCAAAGATTACCAGTGATGTGGACCCAGCAATAATGACAAAACAAAATCCTCTGGAGTGATGGAGTCATAACAAACAAACTGGCAATTCGCTGAGAATGAGTCATGTGTAATAAACTAAAATCTTGTGTGTATGAAGATTTGTATTTTCAGGCAGGTATTTTATAAACGTCTTCTTCAATCAGTAGTTCTACTTTTTAAGATGCAAAGAAATGGCCCCTGAATACAAACATACAGCAGGTAACCATGTGCATGCATTCATGTTTTTGAATGTTTCTGAATATACAAAACACTAAATGTTGGACTGTTTCTATTCTACTCCATTCATGTCTCTACCCTGAAGCATCAAGTGCATCCCTCACATGTCTGAATCTAATCTAGGGACCAGGCTTCGTCAGCACTTCAACACACTCACTGTCCTGCTCTGCAAACACATACTTTAGGCTTTTTCTTCATCTGTTCTGTGTTGCAGTGTGGCAGTGCTATTTTGTCCTGAGGCCTAACTACTGTCTCTCATGCTTCCTGAGAGCACGCTCTATTTCCTGTCACTCCTTAACCTGTGGAAGAAAAGGGCAAGTCCTCTTTCATGTCTGCCAATGACCGCCATCATGCTTTGCAACCGCATTGGCCCTGTCAATTGAGTACAAAGAGAAAATAATAATCCGGGAAAAGATAAACAAATACATTCAGAAGTATCATGCTAAGGCAATTTCCCTTGTCTTTAGTGGGCCTGTTTTACCTCATGTTCCCTCATCCTGTCTCAGGGGAGGATGACTATTTTTGGACACTCACAACTGTGTCACCGGCGTGTCTCCAAGACAAAGCAGTCTTAATACATGCACGTTTCTTGTCCGTGTCTCCCTCGGCACAGCCAGCGGGTCAATACAAAAAAACAGTCACATATTCATCATGTAACCACACACCGCCTGTGGAGAGCACCTTCTCCACATGGAAACATACCATACAAAAAAAACAACAACAAAAGGTTATAAACATTCCCACATTCAAAACACCATCTCTTTTTGAAGAATTGGTTTCATCACACACCATTATAAACACTGACTAGTCAACATCCATTTGACTAGAGATTCATACTGTTATTTAAGGGGGCAGCCCATGACCTTATTTTCTTGGATGTTAAATGTATCAAATATGAATATTAAAGACCTCATGACATATCTCCATTATGAACAGCTTCACCTTAATGGTTTCTAGTTGATAAGACTGTGTCCATTGTGTTTTGGCTTATCTTGTTTGTGCCTCAGATGTATAAAAACCAAATGAAAGGGGACACAAAGCACACAGCATTCAGTCTTTGGAGCAAACACTGCTCCCCTACTCCTTTATACTCAGGGAGGCAGAGAGGAGAAACGCAGATCGGAGTGTTTTGGTCCACAAAAACGTATCACGGTCCTGTTTGAGGACTACGTGTCTACTCAGGCTCCGGGGGTACCGGCTTGCTGGCCCATGAGAGGGTCCCCGCCCTCCACGCCGTCCTGGATCGGGGTCGTCTCGTGCTCTGCTGTGATTTCGATGGTGTTCTCATCGACCAGCTCACAGGTGGGGTTGGAGAAAGCAGACAGGGGCAGGGTGATCCTCTGCATCTCGCGCTCATACACTCGCTGCTCATGCTGCTTCTTAAAGTCCTGACCCCTAAACACAAACACAGATAGAAATTCATTATGCTGCTACGACAACATTTTTTCCTAAATAAACTTAAAGTAATAATGTTTAAAGTTGCCGAATAACACATCGAGCAGTTATGAAGCAACATTATCATTCATTTGGAGTCGTGTTTCTCCTTTAAACTCTGTTTTGGTCTCCACCAACTCCTGAGGAAAATATCTGGCTATTTAGCTGCTAAATGCTCCACTATGTCCACCAACCAGACGCTAATTGTGTCTGTCTGCTGTTTGGAGCTGAGCAGGTATCGCACAGAGGGTTTATCGGTGATTTTCCACTGAAAACAGCTGCCTGCTGTGGCCAAAAATTATGTTATGAGAGCAGTGAGAGTGAACCAAAACAGTAATGCTGTAGAAAACCAAAACAATGAGCTGAAAGAAGCTAAAACGCCCTGTAAAGCTGAGAGAAAAGGCAGAATAGGGTGATAACTCTGCGTGTTCATCAATACGAGCGACTCCTCACATACAAGTAGTCATGTGATCCAATGTTAATAAATAAATAATATTGATTATAGCCGCTTTAATTATTCCTCCGAGCTAAAGATCAAAGCTATCATGCAAATTAGCAATCAGTGTGAAGTCTTATTTTGCTGTTATTGTAATAAAAATAGCTATTATAGTGATGACTGAAGTAATCTTGGAGCTGAGCTAACTATGTACAGCTCATTATTAAGATAAGAGCTTCAGATAACATACTGTATGTAGATAACAGAGCCTGTTATAACAAGTGCCTGGTCTGCAGCAAACCCAAGGGACAGATGGTGAAAGGGAACAGAGCACTGACAAGCTGGCGAGGAGTTTATCTACTTAGAGGCAACACAGTGATGGGAAGCAGCATGAGGCTGCTTTCTACTGATCTGGAGCCAAAACAGGGCAATATACTCTAGGATTCAAAACACTTCCTACCTGCCTGCTTCAGTGCAGCATATTGTTCAACTCTGGTATATCACCACCTAATCTTTACACTAGGGTGTGGTTCATTTTAGTTTAAAGCATGTCTGGGGTTTTTCAACTTTGCTTTTTCGCATTTCTACTTTTTTGCTTTCTTGCCAAGAATTAGTTGATAATTAGTAGTTAAGTGTGTATGGTATGTAGCAAGAGCCAGCAGCTACTTGGCTTAACTTAGCTTAGCACAAAGACTGAAAACAGGGGGAAACAGCTAGCCCAGCTCTGTCCAAAGGTAACATAATGTGCCTATCAGCACCTCTAAAGCTCACTGATTAGCATGTTATCTTGTTCATTTAATCTGTTTCTTGGCTGGGACCTGGAGCTGGTTGCCTGGCAAAATACCCAGGCTAGCTGTTTCCCCATGTTTCCAGTCTTTGTGATAAGCTAAGCTACCTGTTGCTGTTTCCAGCTATATATTTCACGTAAAGATACCAATCTGAAAATCTGATATAATTTTAACATAATGATGCAGGGCATTCTTGGGAGCATCCAAATGGCATAGTGTCAAAACACTTGCCCATCACTTGTGGGTGGGAAGCTTGCAGGGGAACTCCTACTGGTGGGTGCAGAGCCTGTTCCTAATGGGGGTATAGTATGAACCTCTGAAGGCATTACACCCTCTCTGGCCTGGAGAAGTCTAGAATGAAATGTGTTAACTTCATTTAATGTAGGAGTCTACAGCCACTCCCGGGCCAGTGGAGGGGCAGTTATAGACATGCACATTACTGAAGGTGATGATCACTGTTCACCGAGGGCAGGTATAAACCCTCTGACATAATATGCTACTGCTCCTCCTTATTAATAATCACTTCCTAAAAATAGAAAACAAAGACAGGGGCACTGCTAATCAGATTTGAGAGCCAAAGACAGATTTGTAAGGGCATTTTGTGCTGTGCCAAAGGGAATCAGAGTCCCCTCTTTCACGTCATGGGGGCCATCATTTTGCATATTACATAACTGTAGCGAATGTGTGGGCTTCTCTATCCAATCCGACACCTCCTCCACACTCTCTTCTCTTTCAAGAATACAAAACATGAATGCTTAAAATAGACTGCAGGCATTTCATTTCCTGCCATGTTCCTCCTCAAAGGCATTAAAATGGCTGCATTACATCAAAGTGGAACAACAGAGAGCATCGCTGGGGAACGCGAACAACAGCTGATGCCCTAAACTCAAGAGACCATTAACATGCATGCTATTACGTGTGTTTAACTAATCATGCTGGCATTTCTCTCCTGCGCACCTAAAAGCTATCAAGTGTGCCAGTGGAAACAGGAAGACGCAAGAATGCTCTGAAGCATCACATTTAGGCCTGTCACAGTTACAGTAGATGTACACAATGTAATAGTGACATCCTGGAAACAGATTAAATGCTCCTTCAAAGAGATAAAAATAAGAAAATGCTCTACATTTTCATAAAATTACTCTAATACTGAACCAAATGTTTGATGATCCTGCTGTGATTTAGACACTGACCTCTTATAGAAGTAGCCCAATGTGATTCCTACTCCGAGTATGATTATAATCGCCATCATGAGGATGCCGAGGACGTACCCTGAAAAACAAAAGGAGAACATAAAATGTTACAAATACATCACAAATTCAAACTGCAGGTTAGTGTGTACCACCAACATCATATATGTTTTCATAGCAATAAGAACTACAACATACCGAGTGTGCCAAGGTCCTTTTTCTTTTTGGGTCCTGTGCGCACTCGCTGGCTGATTCCCATCACTGGCTGCACAGCAGCTACTTCCCCCTGAGAAGTTCCTGACCTGGCCGGCTGAAAGCTCTCTGTGGAAGGAGTGGTTCCTGTTGGGTTGAGGGATTCGGCCTCTGCTGGCACAGTAGAAGCTTGTTCTGAAGACACAATAAACAATGCCAGTGTTAAACAAAAGTGGTCAATAACTTTTAACTGGAGGGGCTCTGAGTTGTGCTACTGTTGTCAATGGAAGCCAAATCACATCAAAGTAAATATATCAATATCAATATGTATTCTTTTTTTGATAAATAACAGTGACTAGAGTAACTACAATTTTTCGTTTCTCTGGTCCACCTCATTCAGCTACCAAAAGCCTTCATCCTGAGTTGGGCAAAATGAAGAATATAACCAAATATAGCTGGTATCAATTTGTAGTCAAACATTATTTTGTGATATTATTTATATTGTGGTATCTCTCCTTTTAATATCTCAGGGTGTATTTGACCATCATTCATGTGCAGGGCCACTTTATGGCTGCTTTATTTTGGGATTTTATATGATTTTTGCATCAATGTGCTGAAGTAGCTTTATTTGTCAGTTGTTGAATTTTCTGAATTAGCCAGAAAGGTTGTGTATGTCAGGTTATTTTGTCCATAAACAGTTTACCAATTGATTTTCCAGAAAATGTCCTTTTTCCTTTCCTGTCCTTTCACAATATAAAATTAGATATGCCGTTATTTAATTAAAAGTTTACCTCTATGCCCATTCAAGCACAATAAAAAGAAGGGGCTCTATAAAGCACTGACACAAACAGTTTAACCCTCAGACATTATTACACCATAAGTATTCATTCTTAATATTTATATGCATAGTAGTTTATTGATTTATCTGCACTGTCTTTTAGTGTTTTATTACTGTGTTGTTTGATTGTATAGTGTGTGGAGACACTTGTTGTAACAATGCACTTCAAGTACACTAAGTGCATCATCTGGACCGTGTGGTTTCCAATTACTGCTTGTCCATTAACATTACCACTGACACAACAACCTCTGCAACAGCAGGAAGAAAGCCCTGACACTGCTCTCATGAAGTTGTTGGAACGTAAATCAGTTAGAGGATTGGCCAGCGCTCGCTTTATTCATATGCACCAGACAAACAGGCTATACATGCTCGATTGTGTTCCAGGGGACAGGAAAGTTCAGCCGTAGATGTCAACATCTGCCCTTTAACTCTTTTTCTTCTATACAAGTTGTTGCTTACGCACTCTTCCGGAGTTAAAGGGCTTGCAGTCATAAATTGAAGCAGCCAATTAGCTTCTGTCTCCAAGGGAAGACTGTTCCTCTCCGCCAATGAGCTCAGTTTTGAGGCGTGGTCAATGACTTTCTTGAAACGGAACTTTCTGGCATGTGACTGCAGGGCTTTGTTTTCTGTGACTTAAGTTGTCTGCAGACAAGAAAGAAACAAAGGGCAGGGCAGACGAGACTTCTCACAGTGGCTTAACCCCGACCAACTGACCTGCCACAGACTAATACTTTTAAATGGGAAAAAGTAAACTGTCAGGAATCCATCTCTCAACAATGACTTGCACATGGTTTATTTGTGGGAAAACAACACAGAGGAGAACCTTTTTAAATGTGTTTTGGTTGACCCATCAAAGTTTCAAAGTTGGCTGCGTCCTCTCTCATCAAGCTATCTTTTTTTATGTTGACTAATTAGAACATTTGCATAGCTACAAACATGCCACCTCATTATTTTTCCCTAGCATAGCCCACTTTTAAAATAATGAGCGCTTTAGAGCAAAGAGAGAGTAATTGCCCTGCACCATCGAGAGAACATTCTGCATTCATGCATGGAATATGCGTTTTTATCTTTGACAGGTTGGACTTTTGCAGCTGTTGTTCTGACTGTTTCTACAAATGTCCAATTTCTTTGTGCAAATGCCAACTACACTATCCACACAGCTCTTAATGATTATTGTTGCGTACAGTGTTTACCTACCTTTGCATGGGTCAGTTGCACAGAACTGTCTTTGGACCGTCCCATCTGGGCCAGCAATGTAGCACCAAGGCCTCTCTGAGGAGTCTGGGTTTCGGCAGTAATTGTGATCACCCACACCTACAGGAGGAATGATAAAAACAGCACATGTCTGTTACTGATACCTCATGGCATCCTAGGCCTGTCTCTGTCTGTCTGTCTGTCCTGCTGTGTGGGTAATATTCTGGATTCATGAATCATTAACTTTACTTCATCACACTACAATGAACAGGCCGCCATGAGCACAAAGGAAGGAAACAGCAGCTACTATATAAAAGAAGCCATTTAACACCACAAATAATGTCGCAGTAACTGAAGTGTGGACTGTGAATATCATTCCTGTGTTTATTGCTCTGCATGTTTGTAAGGTTACCTGCAGTCTGTATTATTACACCGTATCAACATCAACAACAAAAGATGTTAGAGTTGTTTGTTATCCTGCAAGGAAACTGTTGTACTTATCAACATCAGGGACATTTGCATGACTCCTAACAGCAAAAAACAGGAGAGGAATCACAACTTCATGCCTCATTTAATGTTCACTGATCTCTGCATTAAAAGACACATCAACTGAAGTTGTTTACCTGTCTGTGAATCAGGATGGATGTTAACGTCATAGTCTCTAGCAGTGTTGGTCCACTTTAGACAGGTCAGACCTGAGGAGGAGCTCTGTTGCTCCCCTCTGTACTCCACACCGTTGGATCTCATGCACTCTGAAAATGACAACATAACATGCGAGCACAACGGATGTAAGTGCTTGTACAATCAAAAAGAAGAGAAACGATAATAATGTTATTATTATGCATGTAATTTGAAGTAAATCAGATACAGTTTTTACAGCTTATGACAAATGAAATACAAAAAATATAGGTAATAATGTATCATTTTACCTTTTTGACTTCCATTTGATGCGCTGCTCTCCACAATGGCTACGCTCAGGAAAACAATGTGCAAAGAGAAAAACATTTTGCAGAGCTGACGGGCTGAATTCACCGACAACATGGTGCGTTGATGTGCTTTTTCTCTATGAAACTCTCCCCCCCCAATTTTTTTTTAAACAATATACAAAATGGAAGAAGAGCCTGTGCTGAAAGTGCTTCAGACACACTGCTCCTATCGCCCAAGTCGCAGCCCTTGTTTTTGTCAGAGGAGCTCAGCTTTTTGCGTAAACAGGCTTCAGTGGGAGGAGGAGGAGGAGCTGCTCTCTGCAGTGCAAACCTCAAGGTCCTAAAGCCTCACCAGGTTATCTCTCTCACACACACGCACGCACACATACATAAATAAAACACACACAGGGAAGCAGCTGAAAAATAGTCTGGCATTGCAATGTATGATGGCATGCAGCCTTGAGAGAATAAACACATCGTCAAAATACCCAGAAAGGCAACGAAGTTCTTTCACATTTTTGTTCAAGCTGCAGCTGATTTTTATGGTTACTTCTATAATCCATCCTCAAACTTTATTTTTCCTTTTCCCTGTCCAGCAGTAATGTCCATGCTTTTTACATTTTTGTGGTTGTCTATAAATAGCTGCTCTGCTTTCCATTTTCATTCTAAAATACACTTAGTCATTACTTTCCATTCATAATCCCCATCCAACTGCAGAGTCTTATCTGGCTCTCAGTGCTCCATGCATCTGTCCAAATGCAGTCTTCCTGCTTCCCAGGCTTCCGCTCCACCCCATGAGCCCTGTTTTTCTGCTGGCCTTGTCAGAAGAGGACTCTACAGAGGCTGATAAAGGACAGCTGCCAGTAGCATTTGCCTCTTTCTGCCTGTGCACTGGGAGCTGTATACTCACAGAGGCCCTGTGTGCATTGTTGGCTGACTGGTAAAGAGGGCAGCCAACACGTGAGTCAGTCAATGTTCACTAAGCCACTTTTCAAATAGATGCTTACCCAGTTTTCAGGCAATTGCTAGAGCAAACACACCACATCTGTCCAACACTCTCCATCACACTCTGCCCATTCAGGGTTAGAGTGTGATGGAGAGTGTTGCACTGGGTGAAACCCCAATTCACTAAATCATTATAGGGTGAACACATATTGAGCCAATATGTATGGAAGCCAGTTTCAACCACAAAAATTATGCGATAGTCAGAATTTAGACCTTCTAAGTCAAAATTATGAGATTGAGAAAGTTTGACTTATTAAGTTAATTATTGCGAACTTTTCATGTTTTTTTTTCTTTTCTTGGCAGAAATTGACCTCCATAACTACCTAAACTGAGCTAATGTTGAGTGATTCAGTGAAGTTGCTGAAGATAATTTATATACATTTATTTATAATCATAATTTTCACTATCTTATAATTTTAATGTACATCATTTTGAATGTACTATCTCATAAATCAGACTCTGTAAGTCAAAATTTTGACTTTTTGTCTCATAATTTTGACTTCCCATGAGCATTTTTGTTTTTATCATGACTAACTTTTCAGAAATGGACTTCCATAACTTCCTTAACTGAGCTGAAGTCGACTGATTCAGTGAAGTCCAGAGTTGGGAAATATTTCAACAATTTGATTTGACTTTTTGTCAGGAGTGGAAGCAACTGCTAAAATCTGTGACATAGCTAACATTTAAAATACAAAAATTTGTGTTAGCACACCAAAATGTACCATGGTAGACTAAAAACCAAAACCTGCGCTTTACTATGTCATTACAGGCATTACAGGCTTCATGTTGTGTAAGTTTCATTATTTACAGTGTCCACTACCTAAAGTGAGCAATCCTTATAGGGAGACTGGCACAGTAACCTTTGTATGCAATAAGCTTTATTGGGGATTTCAAACTTTGGAAAATGAAATCAAGTAGCACTGATCATATGAAAGACAAACATTTTTGCAGAATAACAAACTCAAAAGTTCACTTTATTATTTTCAGCACAAACAGTTCTTTTTAAAAATCTAAATGCACAGTTAAACTGACAAACCCTTCTTTGCGAAAAGGATTTAATTCATTAAGACTGTTTCTGTAATTCCATTTGTAGAACAAAAAACATTTGACTTTTGCCATTTTTTTAACCTGAAGAGCTAGGACTCACTGGCTACTTGTGATACAACAGTGGAAAAACACTCGTTCATGCTTCAAATGGTGCACACATGTCTGCATGCGTGTACACACAGACACACACACAATAAAAGGGATTGTTCCTACTTGCCCTTGTTCCCTGTTGCCATAGTTAATCATTTAATTAGCAGGCTTACTGAGGAACTCAGTACTCTCAGTAACGATAGCAAACGCTTTTATTAAACCAGATGGTCATGTTCCAGTTTTATACACACTTTGGCTTCAGGAAATTTCCAACCTTGCCTTCAAACTCACTTCTCAATCTTTGTTTTCAAGGCTGAGGCAGAACACACAATGTTGCACACATTGTTCAAGCAGTCTGAATAAAAAGTAAAATTATTATGTCTTTTCATTTAAATTATGCCTCTGTTATCAGGCATATTGACAGACTGTCAAGACCTCAAGCCACATTTTTTCCTGCCTTTGTCTTGAAGCAGAGCAAAGTTCAAGCCTCCATTTGTATTTTAAAGGATCTGTGCTATGAAGCTTTGTCTTAAATTACTTGTGAATCTATAAAACTGAAATATATTATTTTTCTTTGTCTGGTAACAGCCATACAGTTACCGGCAGAAATGTTTCATCAATAAATGCATACTGTAGGTGGCATCATGTGTGGCATAATTCAAAGTCTGGGAGAATTCTTGATAAGATCATTCAAGGTTTGTCCAAAAATGTTGATCTCACAGTTTTTACCTACAACTTTCATGATATGGCTTTACATTTTCTGCGTCAAGGACATGACAAGAACCACTTGTAGTTTCCTTTGAGGCACATTAATCTCATAGCGCTCTGCACACCAGGTGTTAATTTTGGCGTGGGTCGTATGATTCATTAATACAAGCTAACTTCTAACTGAAACAGAGCTACCTTATGTACATTCAGAGGTATGTAAAAAAAAAGTAAAAAATGAAGTAAAAACTGTGACTCTGCTGGTTTATAGTCAGAAGTTGATAAAGTGGTTGTTTAAATACCGTCTATTCTGAGAATTGAATCACCTCTGACAATACCATATGAAAAGGAAATAAAAGTTGGGAGGATACAACAATACAAACTTCCATGTCCATTTAATTAATAGCCTAACATGGCCAAACAGAGCATGTACAAACTCTTTCATGTCAGTGTTTGTCTAATACTGAGAGCCGCCCATCTCAAACAAAAGCAGTGGGCTATCTGATGACGTAAGATTGCTCTAGTGTGTGGTCTGTTGCGGAGCAACTGCCAGCTCTCTATCAGATCCAGTCAATCATCTTCAGCCCTCATGTGGTTGGAAAATGGACACCTATCCAGGCAGAAGGGCTCTAATGGAGCACTAAAACATATGCTATATTCCCCTGCTGGGCACCAAACAGCCCATTTCTCCAGATGCTGTTGCATTACATCACTGCATCAGTCTGAGCACTGCAACTGTTGCTGCTGAACATACAGCATAGAGGACAGGAACACTGCTCTGGGAATAAGAATGAGCATATTGATTGGGGTGATGGTGATCATAAAGACAGACCTGTGGCTATTCTGCTGCCTGTAGCTCTGCATAAAAAAGCTTCATTCTAAAAATGAATAAAGCTTCAGAAAATGTAATGTTATAAACTCCTATTTAAAAGCATTGTAACAAAAACAGGCATCTAGAGCTTCTGGGGAACTGTTTTGCTACGCTGTCCTCCTCATGTGCACATGTCACCTAATGCCCAGTGGGTCTCTTCTCTGTATAGGTAATTTGATTATGGATACAACTGATTGAAGCCACTGCGCTCTTACATAACTTAGTCAGCCTGCCAAGTGCTGGTGTACTGCAACATCAGCAGTTGCAATACTCATTCAAGACTAAGGCTGCGCATTTAGATGGCATAAGCATTCCTGAAATATCCACAGGTAATTTTATCCCGGGCTTTGCTCATTGAGCGTACAGGAGAAGCCCTTCCGTTCCGTCATAGCAGCAGCTCTCCAGCCACAGCAGCTGTCACAGCAGAGGGAAAATGGACACCGTTCTTACTGAGAAGACTACAAACTTCCTGTAAACTCATGTGCAGGGATGAAGGATCGCAAAGGTGTCGTACATCATCAGAGGTTTTCAACAGCCGGAGGAGAAAGGCAGCCCTGGTGAACATGCCACACAGGGTGCTGTGGAGACGGGGGTCCATGAGGAGAACCAGCCAGGCTGGAGTCAGTGTCTCAGCTAGAGAGAGAATAAATAATCACACTGTAACACAGAACATTTAGACATCACATATGAATATATCAAACACATTCTTATATTCAGTCGGACAAGCTAATGTGGTACCTGGCTTGAGTTCTTTGCAGACTGCAAGGCTGTCTAGCACCTGTGCAGCACTCTCCTCTGCCCATGCACTCAGGCTCTGTGCCAAAGCAGAGGATTCAGAGTATTTTCCAGCCATCTGCAGCAGGTAAGGCAGCACATGTGCAGACATCACAGACGGCTCTGCAAACACATTGGCCTCATCCTGCTCATACAGACTGGAACACCTGAATAAGAGAGCAATAACAACAGTTAAGCAACACTCAATCAAGGTTGCTATGTTTGTACAAGTGTATTGATTCAGTGAGGTAACGTACGCCGTCTCTGAGGCCTCTTTCAGCACAGATCTGAGATCAGGCTGAGGCAGATGACACAGCAGCACCTCCAATGTGCCAGGAGTATCCCAGCATTCCTGCAGCAGCAGGTCCAGTAGGAGCGGCAACGCCTGGTTGACCTGCATAAGGTAGAGGGTCCTCTGGCTTTCTCCTCTTCTTGCATGATGCAGCATGGAGGTAAAACAGGCCGCCTTAATCCTCACCTGCTGGCTTTGGTCTTGCAGCAAGTACAGGCCCGTGTTGATCAACCTAAACCAGAAAGATTCAACATTTTAAATTTCTGTTCATCAGAGTGTATCGCTTGATTGACAACACTATTTGACTTCCTTCATACCTGATCATGATGGCAGGCGGAGGGCTGTGTTCTCTCAGGCTCAATAGTGGAACTCCAGCCACACACAGAGCTTCAGCACACGCCATTCTGAGCACTTCAGGGGCGTCTGGGGACCGCTGGCACTCCAAGACGCTACACCAGCGCTGGAACATGGATATCTTTAGACTGATTTGCACAAAGAAGATAGTGAGAAAGAAGTGTTCCAATATGTGGCTCTATACTGAAGTGAAAAAAAAAGACAATAAAACATGTAAAACCTGGAGTCTGACCACTGGGAAAGCAGCAGACTAGCAGCATACAGAGCCTGGGACAGAAACTCTGGCCCGCCTCGCTGGTCCTCCAGGTCTCCAAGCAACAAATCCAGGCACTCAGGCAGAACCGGTTCCTCCAGTGGGGCCCACTGAGGAAGGTGTTGGGGTAAAGTAGAATCACCTCTGGCCATCACTGCTACCAGGGCTGCGAGGTATGTCCTGCGGTACTCTACACTGTGGCTCAACAATGCCTCCCTCAGGTTCGCCTGAGATAGAGAGCATTAGTATAGTCCTTTAATTTACTTGTCAAATGATCAATGTGCTTTTAAAACCAGGTATACCCCGACTGGCTCTCACTAGGCATCAAATAACAGATGTAGAATTTGAAATCTCACTGTATCACTGCATATCTCAAAAAAACAAGAAAAAATCTGATACATATGGAAATCTTTTGGTTTGGTTTTATCATACACTAACTTAAAGAATTATGTTTTTTGCGAATATGAACAACAACAGTAGGAGTACAATACTTCATTTCATTGGTTTCCATTAGTTCAGTACTTCAAATAATCCAAACACACTGTTTAAAATGTTCAGACAGATCCTGTTTTCCTAGTTTAAATAATAATCCCATATCCCGTTTCTCTTATTATTCATTACTTACAGCTTACAGTGCGCAGTGCCAATGTATTATTTATAAAGATTTCCTCAACAAAATACTAACAACTTTACATTACCATTATTATAGTGAAACAAAATCAGATACAAGAATGGTCCTCTAGTCCAACTAAATGACATAATAAGGGTAAACAAGGGCTGTAAAATAAATGACTAGGCCACTTGAACAGTAGTCCCTATCTTTACCTACTGTCTGTAGATATGCAGTGTCACATCTTATCAAGCTTATTTTAAAGAGAGTCCGTTAAACACCAAACAGGACATACATGGGAAGGCAAACCTGGGTGGTCTAGATAATGTAACATGCTGGAGAGTTTATCTAAATGACCTCCATGACCAGGAAATAATAAAAGGACAGATATCCTCAGCCTGACTGCACTTAAGTCTCCTTGATTACAGAATATAATAGCTTATAGACACACCCTGTTATGTGGAAGGGAAAAAAAAATCTCCAGCCAGATTTCAGCCTCAGATGGCATTATATTTAAGTCTATCTTTGCTTCCCCAATTTCCTGACATTGTGCTCTAAGAAGGCCGTTATACTTAGAGCTGTTAGAGAGGTTTTTGGAAAGGTTGTTTTCTTCATGCTGAAGTCTAGGGAGCAGATCATATCTCACCTGCAACACCCTCTGGATCACCTCTTTCAAACTGGTCTGCTGCAAACCCCACCCATCCACCGCCCACGTAGCCAATGAGAGCCTTAGATCAGGGCTCACTGCCGAGAAGTTGTCCCAGATTTGACGTGCACACTTTAGATCTGCACATAGAAAGTAGATGGCTTGTTGATGGAAGGATGACAACCCAACCTGCGGAGATGACATAGATAAAGCATTAGAAAAAAATATATCTGTTGGGGCATCCTGGTACCTTTGCTGCATGTCAACTCTCTCCCCATGTTTCCTGTCTGTCTATGTATATCTATACCATCAATAAAAGGCTAAATGTCCTTTTTTATATGGATGTGTCAGCATGTGTTTCACACACCTGAAGCTCCTGTTGAGGTGTTTGGAGGTCATGCATGAGTGTGTCACTGAGCTTTGACAGGTAGGTCTCACAGCAGAATCTTCTTAGTGAGTCTGCCACTCCGAGATAGGCCGCTCTCACTAGGGGGCAGCGTTGAGCTTCAGTCGCCAGCCACAGCGAGGCATCCACCCTGCTCAGCACCTCACACAGGTCAGCTGAAGGAGCACTGGGAAGAGAAACACAAGCAGGATTTCAAAGCCTGAAAGAGTCTGAAGAATGAATAAACAGCTCTTTTAAGTCTCACCTGTCTGTGCACAGAGCTCTCTCTAGAACAGCTTTGATCTGCAGCAGCTGTCCGTGGAGCCGGTTGTGACAGCAGCGCTCCTGTGGACTGGGCAGTTGCGCCGTCAGTTTGGTGAGGATGTTCGTGTACTCTGAGGGGGGAGTCATGGCAACCAAAGCCTTAGAGGCCTTCACTCTCACACTGTAAATAGGACTGGCAGACAGCTGGAGTAAAGGAGGCAGGAAGTCTGACAAAGTTCTGGCAGAGGAAAACCAGAGAAGACATTCACTTGTCAAAATAATATTCACTATGGAGAGTCATTAATGTAAAAAACTTAGTCCGTCCTCACTGATTTGTAAATAAATATAAAATGGTAACCTTTCAAAATGAATTCTACATTCTTGCTGAGAGTTAGATGAGAAGATTGATACCATTCTCATGTCTGTCCATTCAACGTGAAGCTTCCGCCAGCAGACGGTTAGCTTAGCTTAGCATAGCATAAAGACTACAAACAGGGGGAAACAGCTAGCTCGGTCCAAAGGTAACAAAATCTGCCAGCCAGCAAGCTCATTACTTAAGGTGTTATATCTTGCAGGTTTAATCCATACAAAAAAAGTGTAAAAATGACAGTTCACCATTTTGAGATATAACGTGGTGGATTTTGTTTCTTTTGGACAGAGACATACTAGCTGTTTCCAGTCTTTATGCTATGCTAAGCTAACTGCCTGCTGGCTCCACCTACAAATTTGTACAGACATGAGAGTGGTATCAATCTTCTTATCCAACTCTCGGCAAGAAAGCAAATAAGCGTATTTCCCAAAATGTCAAACTATGGTCAAAGAATCTGTTCATTTTAATTCTAATCAAGCACCCAAACAGCTAGTATCTTTGCTTAGCTCCTTCTTCACTGGTAAAGTGGAACAAATTATTGAATACACAGGTCTAACATTTGGTTGGAATAAAAACTTGCATACTTTAGGCCTGGATGAAAACCACTGCTATAAAGAATTATAATAGTTAACCTGACCAAACTGTCAAGTGATAAGTAAACAGTAATCACTCTGTTGAGTCTTGGACACCAGGCTGGAGTTGGGCTAACAGAGTGAGGACAGGGTAGAGTGAGGGTTGGAGGTGTAGCTTGGCCTCATTAGATGGACCCTGGAGGTCTTGTGCTGCCCCTTTCAGCTCAGCCAGGAGGAAAGGCTGGAGCGCAGGGTAGTGGAAGAAGAAGGCAAGGGGGGACATGCCATGCTGGGCAGGGCCACCCTCTTCACTGCTGGCCCGCTGGCCGAGCATTCGTGAGCACAGAGAACCTGGAAACAGATTGTAATTACTGAAGTATCGGGGGTTTTAATTAGAGCTGAATCAAACAGTCGATTAGTCAAAAGACAGAAAATTCTTATTATTATTTTCTGTTTTGATAATCGATTAATCATTTCAATCATTTTTAAAGCAAAAATGCTTATGGGTATTCCCTGTAGGCAGATCCACTGGTTCCAGCACCTAAAATGTGAGTATTTGTAGATTTCTTTGTCTTCTATGATAGTAAACTGATTATCTGAATGACTGAATATTTGGGGTTTTATCTGTCGGTTGGACAAAACATGCAATTTAACGAGTTTAAGAAGTTAATCTGGCTTTGGGAAATTGTGGAGAGCAGTTATTTTCTGCCATTTTATAGACTAAATGATTAAACAATTAATCGATAAAATAATGGGCAGATTAATCAATAAGCCCTAGTCCTAATGCAATCCTTCATATTACAAATACAGACTAAACATAAAGCTCTAAATGTGCCCGTGTCTTACTGTAAAGTTGCAGAGCAGCATTCCTCATGGCCCAGCAGGGAGAACTGAGCAGAGTGAGTGACAAGATGGCTACAGCAGGAGCAAACTGAAGGACCGCTACTCCCAGACCCGAACCACGCACCAGGGCCTGCAGAGTGTGAACCGCACACACCTGTAAGGGAAACAACAATTATGTGACCACATCTGTCTTTGTGGTTATAAAGACCATTATCCTCATTCTTGTTGCTGTGTCTACAAACCTGTGGCAGGTCCAGTGTTTGGTCCCAGTTCTCAGGTAGAGGGGTTTTGGCTGTCTCCAGTAAAGTTTGCATACTGTGGGCTAATAGTGGTCTTGATTTACTGGCCTCCCCTGCTGACACAACACACAGGATGAGCATAGGCAACCCTGCAGCCCGCCGGGTCACAGATGTAGAACGAGGGGACTGCACAACCATCAATCCCTAGAAAGAGATGGGAGAGGAAATACATCTGTAAGCCAGCAGTCCAGCATCTCCATTTATTAATGAAAAATACATACAAGCACCTATCACCACTCACTTGTTTCAGCATGTGGGTCGGGATATCCCTAAGATCTGGATCACTGCTGCTCAACAGAGAGGCACAGAACTTGGTGAAGCCTATACAGCATCCCTCTACTGCTCCCTGGTGAAGAGAAATATGTTTTTCAGAAAGGAACATGAGAGTTGAGGTGATTCAGACTTAATGTGTCTAAATGGATTTAAAAAACGTACCCAGTGACGGCATTTGAGAAGAATATTCTTGAATACTTTTGATGCTCTCAATAGATCCTCTTTTGTCAGAAGGCACTTGCTGAGTTTGGATTCAGCGAGAATTTTCTCCACCAGAGAACCTAAAAAGATTCCTATTTCCTAATAAGAACACATGAAAGCAAGTGATATTGAGAAAAAAATGCACACACAGCAAATATGCTGAGTTAAAAAGTCATTTTTGCCATCTTGCTAAATGTTGAAATAACCAATTATGTTAGTGGTGCATCTGGTTGTTTTACCTTGAGGGAGACCCAGCAGCAGGTGAGAACGAGGCTGTGCTCTTCAGATAGCAGGACACACTCCTCTCCATCCCCTTGGTCTCCTCCAGATGCTTGGGCTATTAGAGAGCTGATGGCGTTTCCCATATCACAAAACGAAGGGGGGGCATCTAAGAAAGAAGAGCGATTTACTGTGTGGTGTCATAAATAAATCTGAAATGTTGTGTACTTCATCACCAAATCGGTGTTGTTTCTGCAGATTGCTTCATTACCCTTTTCAGTGGCACAAGCCTCCTGGTCTCCATACAGAACACCCAGCAGCAGCAGAGAGATATTCTCCAGCAGGCTTAGCACCTCAGTGGTCAGGCTGTGGTCAAGTGTGTCAGAGACACTCCTGGGTGCCTCAAGCAAACACCTCTGAAGGGCACTTAGAACCCCTGGAACATAATACGTGACAGGATTTAAAGAACAGAACAATGTTTTCTAGAGCTAAACATCAGTTATGGTAGTGCTGTAGATCTTAAGTCTCACCATGTATAGGCTTGGTTCTGGCAGCAAGCATCATGTCAGCCTTGGCTGTCAGGTAGTGCTCCTCCAGCTCCTTCACCAGGAATCTGACCATGCAGGAGGCCTTGGGGTTACTTCCACTGGCGACAGTAATGTTACCGTTCAGCCTGCAGTCCTCAGGCTGGTCTTGTGATCTATAGGTAGAACAACATCTGATAACTGCTTATCCTTTGCATCTAAAGCAGGCATTATTCTGAACGAGGGCATGTAGGAGGCAAGGCTTACTTCTGAAGGAGGACCTTCATCATCAGTGCTCCCATCTGAGCCTCCTGCACCCGAGGACTGCACAGAAGCTGTTTGGTTCGCGTGAACAGCACTGCAGTGATATCATTTGGCAAACTGGGTGGGAAAAACCTCAACAACAGACCAGCTGAGAGCTCCCGAATCTGTAAAAGAAAAAAATCCTTTATCTATTTTGTAAAATATTCCAACCTATGAGGCAAGTTAAGGCAGCTCTACCTCATTTGTAGAATCTTCTAAACAGCTGATAAGGACCAGCTGTTTTGTCCTGCAGACGAAATCCCACTGTCCTCTTTGTCTGGCACAGTTAATAAGAGACCCAATATTTGCTGAAAAAATGATTTAATGAGTAAAATTCCAAACCAAAATAATATAAAACTATATAAAATAAATGTTAGAATTACACATAGAACCAAATACTAGCACTATATAATAGTATACAGAATACATTTGTTTTGTTTTTTTATTTTGGTCTACATTTTCCAATCACTAGCTTTCCCAAACTGACCTGGAGGTTGTCCCTTCTTTTTGTCTGGGCTCCAGGTGTCCGTGCATGTCTCCAGCACTGCAGACAGCAACAGCAACGCAGTCTTCTTCCTCTGATAACTGTGTCCTGGTGCCAGATAGCTGTATGGAAGTTGACCCAACCATTCCACAAACCCTACAGGATATACAAAAAAAGGTTTTGATGGACAGAAAATAGACAAATGAATGGAAAGATTTACTGAAAAGAGACAGAACTTTACATTACAAATAATGTGACAAAGGCAGATAATACTAGGCTGAATGCCAAGTGGCCTTATCTGTTATCCGTGTCCTGATCTTGTGACTCTTCCCCTTGACGTAAATCATTCTGAATTTTAGTGCAATTTCAGTTTGGGTATAGGTAATCAAGCCTCCTTGGAAATCTGTTAGTTGTTTCATTTTGCTTTAAAAACTGAAATATATAACTGTGTATTCCCTGAAGGTATGTATTTTTGATCTAATCATCAATTCCACATCCAGTGACCAACAGATGTACCAGAAAACAGAAACTTATATAGCGAGCATTAGTAAGGAATGTAGGAATGTATATTTTCAGTTGAAAAATTCAGTACAGACGTATAAAACATGCAGTATGATAAATGTATATCAGTCTGTACAGCAGAACAGTTTATTGCTGTGAATATAAAACAACAGCTGTCAGTTATCTCACCTATTCCCTGCTCCAGTATGTCCTGTGCTCTCTCTGAGTGGGTGGCATCTCCTTTCTTTTTGCCCTTCTGTCCTCTGACATGTGCCAAGCAGCCGTCTCGGATACGAACCAGAAACTTCTTCAGCCCGGCCTGAAAATGTTGGCGAAAAGGCGAGGACTCACAGTTTAGGTTCTGAGGAATAAACATCCTCATTATTGACATCTCCTCTGTGGTTGGAGTGTCTTTGGTCTTTGGGCTGCAGCAGAGGAGGTTGAGAGCAGCAAGACGGACTTTGTCATCTGCAGATCCGAGAGCTAGGTGGAGGGTCTCAAGGGTTGAGCGCCCCTGCAGAGCCCAGGGAGAGACTCCAGTCATGGCTCGATAGGAGCTCATGATGCAGGCCCATGCGTGGAGCTGGCCAGGGGCGAATGGGTCCACAGAGGCCAGCAGAGGATCCACGGCGGAGGGGAAGACTTGAAAGGTGCAGGGTAATAAGTGTGCTGAGCTGTTGTTCTGTAGAAGAGTCACATCAGACATCAGCGCCTCAAGAAGGACGGGCCGCCAACGCCTCGCCCACTGATTGGCCAGATCCAGCTCAGAGTGTGAAGCAGACTTTTGTGAGCCATCACACAGCTCTCGCCTCTGCTGCTGGATCAGACACTTGTAAAGCTCCGATCCGCATGGTGACAGGTGATTGGTCGACAAGCACTTCAGGAGATGATTGGGTATTTCAGAATATTGATCCATCACCTGATTGATTAAAACAAACATCAAAGTCATCATAACTACTACTGACTACATTATAACATTATTAGCACTGTAATAACCCTTAATCCTCACCATGTCAGTACCCAGATATGGCAGTAGGGCACAAAGGCGATGATATTTGGCTTTGGCTTCCCAAGGTAGTTTGATTATTCGCTGAAGTAGAGTAAAATAAAGAGTCTTCGTTGTGTCACAAAACTGCTCACAGTCCATCTCATAGACATCCAGCAGCAGACAGAAGGCACTGCGCACAAAGTCTGACACACCTTCCACCTGCCAAAGCACAGTAAGACAGATGTCACTTAACAATCCTGACAGTAATATGTCTTTAAATCATTTGAGAAGCTAACATGCTAATGTTAATAAAGCTAAAACTGAACTGTGTAGTAATGGTATGTGCTCAGATTAGGATAATGTCAAGCAAAAATTCTTAGCATACTGTATACTATATCCTGCATTATTTGGCTGTCCGTTGAGTTTATAAAGTCAAATAATTCATTTTAAACCTTGTTTTTTCAGGTTTCTGAATTGCAATAATATAATGATGTTAATGTGACTCACTGGGCTTTCTGCATTGGTCCAAATAATGTGAATGAGCTCTTGCTGCAGGCTGCTGTTGTCAGGCAGAAGGCGAACGCCTGTCATCTTCCAGATCTCAGACAGACTTTCTTTAACTTTCTTCAGCCACAGTGTTAACACTGCAACAACATTTCATATTTGAACTTGTGATATTGTCATCAAAGCAGATGAATAAACAACCTGGACATTACTCACCTTCGAACGCAAAGTAGTGGCAATCCAGCTTCTCTTCGCACAAAGCATAAACCAGAGGAAACAAACCTTTCAGCAGTAAACACATCTGAAAAGAAGGATAATGATGGATTTGGTAATGACAGCAAGCACAACAAAAGTAAAAGTTTTGGACATGAGCTTTAACTAGATTTACTTCTGTGGCATCCACGTGTGAACTGAGCAAGATGTGAGGTCGACAGCAGGTCAGGAGGCCCCTGCTCACAGCCAGCCTGTCCACTCCGTCCTTCCCTGTAGGGTTGCACTGTACCTGGAGAGCACCAACAGTCAGCAGCCAGGGCTCTGAGAAATAACAGGAATAACGGCTATTCTGTCAGGATTCTCTGGGCATTCACTCTCAGTTGTAGAATTTGTAGTATATATACCTTTTATGTTTTTTTTAAATATGGTGCAACAGAGAAAGAAATGGGATACAAAGACTAAATCTGTTTCCAAAATTTGATTTGGTCACGTTATTTGTTCAGTAGTGTTGGTGGTTACCTACCTAAGTGAGAGACCTGTAGCAGACTCCAGGAAGCAGCTCCTCCAGCTCTGCTCTCTGGTGCTGTGTTGATCAGCATGGCCACAGCAGTGCCTGCCAAAAGACGAGTGTCCCTGTTGCAGCACTGCAAGACAGGACACACTGACTGATAAGACGAGGCAAAAGTTAACAACTCAACAGATGTCTATCTTTTGAATAAGTGACTCTGAACTGATGAATTAATAAGAAACCTGTCCGAGTATTATGTCCATAAGAGCCGGCAGGATCGTCCGCACTGTTGAGCCCCCGTGCTCCTTGCCCCACACTAGAGGAACCACTTCACTGGACAACAGCTGAAATATTTGCAAACACACCTGCAGAGATCACAGTTCTCAGGTCAGCAACAAACATCACACAACAAGCCTGTGATGAATGCAATGGGCTCTGTCTGAATCATAAAGCACACTTCATGTACCTTGACAGCAATATAACACAGTGGTCCATCTCTCAGGGATTCTTGTTGCAATACAACAGGGAATAACTCAGACACTTTGCTCAGCAAGGACAGGAATGACTCTCGCCACACCTCACGACCAACAGTGCTGTCTTCCAGGAACATACAGGCTAAAAAAAACCCAACCACAATAAGTTGATAAAAACCTACATATAAAATGAGTCACATACTGTAATAACACATCATCTTTAGCCAGCACCAACCTCTCTGCAGATCCTCAAAAGACAATATCTGAAAAGAAGACAAGGTAAAAGTGACCGACAGTGCCTTTATGTAAATAAATGACAAACACAAGTGAAGTGAGGGCTCTGTACCTGGTCAGCATGGACGATGGAGTGCAAGCAGTGATGGGTTTCTCTAAAAACCAGTGGGTGATCCACCTTTGACAAATGTTGCAACATCTGCCAAGCAAATATGAAGTTTCAATGAGGTTCCGTTTTGTTTTAAGCACCGTACTGTGAACAGACATACTGTAGGGCTGACCTGGTCCACTTTACGACAGGCTGTGGAGATGCTGACCATCTGCAGCTGCATGGAGATGAGGAGTCTGACAAGAAGCAGGAGACGGCTCTCCTCTAAACCATGAAGCTGTGCCTCTGGAATTTGTCTCAGCAGCTGGACAGCCTCGTCTAAACAGCGCTCCTTACGTCTTTTCACACTACTCCTGTTCATGCAAGCACAATTATTCAGTCATTATTACACCTTATTACACCTTATGCCTATTACCCATGCTGAGGTTCTATAGTCTACCAACCTGAAGGATTCAGACAGTTTATCAAAAAAGAGCCTGATTGTTTGGCTGATATTTTCAGGTGCTTGATCCTCGGTGATTACACAGTCTTGCAGACTTGTCATCAGGTCTTCAAACGACAACATGGTTTTATTAACTCCACTGCACAGACTTTTGATGTTGTCAGACACATTGGCAGCACACTGTTACGCTTGTCTTCTTCTTCTTCTTGAGTTTTTATGGCGGTTGGCAAACAACGTTATGGTGCATTACCGCCACCAACTGGTATGAAGTGTGGCTCTTGAGCTAACTATATTCCCAATGACAAAAATAATAATAAATTTTTTTTTAAAAAATAAGTAAAAAAAACAAAACAAAACTAGATTCTATTAAGTTAGGTATGCTTGTCACGTGACATAACTCTAATTCTACTACTCATAAACCAGTGGTCAATGTAGAATGACAGCGACATGCTGACACCTAGAGGCAGGTTTTCAAATTAACGTGTCAAATTAAAATTGATTTTATTGGCAAAGTAAAAACAAATCGACAACACATTCAAGATGCAACTATCAGTGAAAGAGAAGGTATTTTAATTAATTATTTTTAAGTAATTAAATAAATAATTAAATAATAAAAACATATTAAGAACTTCACATTCTATTAGTGAATACTATTTAGTAGCCATTGTTTAGCCTTTGTTTTACAGACATAAGACTCCTTAAATAAAGGAGGTAGCTTACGTATGTGTATGTATAGGTGTATTATGTGAATCTATAAAGATTTAAGTATGCCTCTTTGGCTCTGGTGTTATGGTTATGGATTCCCCCACCTTCTTAAAATAACTTTAAAGGTAGATAGAAGCACTTAAATGTATAATTCTATAAATAATATTTAACTGAATATGACGTGCTCTGTCCTCCAGCAGCAACCTTTTTTGTGCTACTTGGCTTAGTTTCTAAATGATGTACTGTATATTCATTCACAACCATGTCACAGGTTGTAGCTACATCAACCACTCCAGGCCAGATGAGGTCGCTCTTGCGCATTTAAGTACAACTTTGTTCTCCTGTTTCTCCAGAACAAGACCTTTTCGGGGCTGTGATTCGTTGAAAATCTGCGTTGCCAGGACATCACGAACAGTTTACAAATATGTCGACTTTAATCTGAAGTGAACCAAATGGCTAACATGGTTGATGTATTCTTCCTCCCGTCCATTTCACGCCAGGCCACATGTGTTTTACTGTTCATTTCCTTGGCTCACACTCAAAACATTGTCGGTAAGACATGTATATGCACAATTCATCCAGTTTTATATTAACATACCTAACGTTACCTAAGCAAACCTAGCTAACGCTAAAGAACTAGCCGAGAGACAACTGTGCTTAAGCTAAACATTTCCTCAGTTGAATTACTTATTAAATAATTTTATGAACATAATACGTGGAGCGGTAAACAGAAATGTTGCCGTTGTGTTGAACAGTTTTCCAGCCGTTATTTCTCACTGCAACGGGACCAACGGCCACTGCACTTTTGCTCGGAAACACGTCGGGTATCTCTCTGCATGTGAGGACAGTATCTCCATCCAATACAACAGGTAAAAGCTTTAAAGACTCCCTGATGCTCTGTCTTGTTTATCAGCGCCGCATATCCTTGTATGGGACCTGTTTTCTAGCAGATTCCCATGTTTGTTTGCCGGTTAAACTATGTTTTCAGCTATGTTTCTTGCTCTACCAGAACATGACTTGTTGAATTTTTGACGATTTTTATGGAAATGAGTGTTTTTAGAAATATTTAGTTGGCAGAATTCTCCAGTTTAGTGGCTCACAAAAAGAGAGAAGGAGGGCAACGATGTGGCTACTTTGTGGTTGTGTAGTCAGTTGTCATTTTGGACAGATTTGATGGGTTGGTGATGGTTTGATTTCTTTTACAGGAAGCATTGGTTCTCCATCATGTGTAGCTGGGGTAACACAGTGGGTGCTCACAAGGGAGCAGGTGGGAAAGGTAAGAAGCCAATCTTAAAGTGAACAGTTATTTTCATTATACTTACAGATAATGTTGAAATAATGCTGAAGTTAGAGGCAATTAGACAGGGTTTATACTAATAAAAACCTCCCACAATTAATTCCATAGAGCTGATATTATAATGTGAACAACCATTTTTGCCCTCATGTTTGATTCATTTGGTGCCCCAGACTGCAGTTCGAGTTCAGCTGAGACTGGATAAAAGTCTGCGTTTGTGTGGTGAGAATGAGACAGACACAGGCTGCTGTCCAAAGCCACTATGTGTCCTGGAGACCCTTCAGGTGTCTGCCTGTGTGGGCAGCACACCTCAGGCATCACTGCTGATCCAGGCCGAGATATATGCCCTGTTCGTTCCTGCTAAGGCTGGATCTGGTAATTCAAATGAAACGCATATCTCATCATAATGGGCCTTCATGCTAAGGATGTAAGCACTTAGAGGGTGCCACATTTCTAATAAACATAAATATCCTCTCCATTTCAGATAATAAAACAGTCATTCCAAACCAAGTGTACCAACCACTGGGCTCTTGTCCCTGTGACCTCACATTCAGAGCGTGCGATGTACGCTGCTGCTGTGACAAGGTATTTACGTCTTTGTCACATTATTACATTCTTTTAACAAGAGTGCATTTTGGGCAAATGTATTTCCTCCTGTATTAATCAACAATGACTTATTTGTCTTTTGCTCTAACAGGACTGTTCCATTGAAGATTTGAAGCTGTTTGTGTCCCACTGTCTCCCAGGGCCCTTTGGTGGACAGGTCTCTCCTGCTCCAGATTATCAGTGCTCTGTGCAGTCCTCTGAAAACTCCCCAGATTGGTTTCCATTTTTATGTGTCAATTCTCCACCTGAAAACAACCCTTACCTTGGGCTCTTTTACCAGGGAGACACAATGTGAGGAATGATTGAATATATTCATATATGTATATATTTTGGGTTTGTATAGTTCATTTATTAATTTTTGTGTCATGTTTTCATCATTAATCTTTTGCCCTTTAACGTGTCTAGTACATCGAGGCCTGGGCCATCATTCCAAAGATCTGTTTTGCCAGCTCCAGTGCCAGTTAATGTTTATATTCAAGGAAGTCCCATTTTCATATTAAATGACCAGTACTTCAGAATTCCCCAGGTTAGTTATGTTTTTTGGATCATATTTTACTTTGTATGTGTTGCCAAAGCTGTAACAACTAATGCCTTGTATGTATCTGTTCTACAGAAGGTGCTTGGGCAGTGTGTCAACAGTGCTCCTGTAGCATTTTTGAAAAATTTCAAAGTCAAGTGTGTAACTGTGCTACGCTCCTGTCCAACTGGATCTCCCTTACATACAATACCAACAGATTTAAGGATTAAAGTGAATAATGGGCAAGGGGGTATGTTTTATCTACTAAACAAACTGTAGCAATGCTTTGATTCATTCTGGAGCTCTTTGAATCCATGTGTCTTTAATTCTGTGGGGGGGGGGGTTGGATTTATTCCAGGTTATGTTATAGTGGATGTAATTGATGAAGTGGCCGCTGACTTGAGTCCGTTTATTTCAAGCACAGATGCTGTTACCTCTTCAGGTATGGAGATTACAAGATATCATTACAAAAAAAACTTAAACAGACAATGTTGAATTTAATGTTGAAATTTGTTAACATTTCTCTGAAGATGAGAAGCTGGTATGTGAGAATGTGACCTTAGCGCTGGATTACAAATTCTACTGGAAAGGAAATGGCATCACAAGTGTCACACTTACGCACACTGTTGGGACCATCATGTTCACTAGTAGTGGTAAGTGCCCATAACGCTTGCCCATGATTTGGCTTATCACCAGTCATAGTTGATCAATATGTTTGATATAGTTTGGGCTAATTTTTGCAATTCTGTCTCCTCAACAGTGGCGTTAACTACAAGTTATTCGGCCGTGTTTCTGAATGGAGAATTCATGGGTGAGTCCAACTCAGGGAACCCAGGTGAGAGCAAAATAAATACCTGTTTTGTTGAAAATAGTTCACAGTAGCTGATACAGTGGGTAACACACACACATTTTAAATGACAGGTTATCAGGTGGGAAGGCCTGTTATTGCTGGAATTGTGGACACTTTGGACAATAATACAGGCTCAATACAGAGGACGTCAATCAATCTTTGGAAACCAGGTAAAACCCATTAAGTCATGTTGTTGATTACTGTCTCATTGCATGTAGCATAATAGTAACTTACGTATATTTCAATGAAAACATGTTGACTAAGAGACAACAACAACATTTTCTGATCTGGATAACAGTGAGTGATGGACTCTGTTCCACTGCTGAGAAGAGACCAGTTCTGTTTGGGGAGAATTCAACGTCAGGATGCCTGCTACCTGTCAGCCAACAGAATCTGACTCGGTGTAATCACCTGAGGTCAGTAGCTCAGCATGAGTTCATGTTTGATCTATATCTATATGTATTTGTGCTGAAGCAAAATATAATGTTTTTTTCTCTTTTAGAGATGCAGTTTCTTCCCTCCAGGCAGCTTTGATTACAGCCACATATGTAGCAAAGAGAGGAAACCCAGGTCTTCTAACTATGACAGACTGGCTGAACATAAGCTGTGAGTAGATGATGCAAAGAAACAATTCATGCAAAGTTTTCTGTTTGTCCATGTATGTTTATGTAATGAGATCATGCATTTGTTAATAATATTACTTTATTCTTTTAACTATTTTTCTTTTCATTCTAACTAAATGTTACACACAACATATACATTCCAGTTGTGACACTGGACTCAAGCGCAACTATGGATGATACCACAAGTTCATGCTATGGGATTCCATCCCACCAGCATATCCATGTTTGGACTCTTATCACTGGGATGGTAGATGGTATACCTCAAAGGGATATCCGTGCTTTGCAAGTCAGGTGTGTATCACATGTATACTCATTGCAATGCAGAGTGTAATTTGTATTCTCAATTCAGGAGGAGCTGTTAATCATTATAAGTCACCGTATGTCCTAATTCCCATTTGTATTATAAGTCAATGTGAATCAAGAATCTTATTTTGCTCACTTTTAGATACAGCCCGTCCACCTGGGTACTGGATTGTGGAGGAGGTGATGTCTCTTCATGTTTGGACCCAATGGAGACTCAGTTGTTCCCCATCACCTCCTCAGTCACCTTTACTGACATTCCTATCAACACAGGACCACCCAAAACCAGGTGCTTCCTCAAACAGCAAGACCGCCCTCATAAAGAGGGTTGTGGACTTGAACCAAATAAATTACTTTATGTATGAGCTGCCGGACCGATTCTAACCTAGAGTGTGACTTTTTTCCCCAGGTTTCAGATCAACTTCACAGAGTATGACTGTAACAGGAATGATGTGTGTTGGCCTGAGCTCGCCTTCCCCATCACCAAATATTACACAGGTGGGAATTGATCTAATACTAGGAAATCTGTCCAGTATTTTATTATTTCCTTCAGTTGTTCATTCAGTAAATTATGTTCATGCTAAGAAAAATGTAGTTACGGTGGAAATCCCTCATTTCAGCTTAACTCTGTATCAAGATCATTGTAGCCATCATTCCATCATCAGAGCTGACTGCCTTATGAATTTGTTAAATAACAACAACACAGCCTTATCTCTAAATTACATCAGTATTCAATGTGAGTGTCCTGTGGTTGATTCTTGATCATCAGCATTCTGGCATAATGTGCCTTTAAATGCAACAGTAAGTGTAGTTGATCCCAGAGTGAACCCTTGGGGGAAAAAAGCCTCTCCCATATCCCACAGCTGTGAAATATTTCTGCGAGAAACACTACTTAAGTATGATAATGGATACTGACAGTACCATTACTCACTTATTTTACCTTTACCCTCCCCAGGTGAGCCATATTCCCAGTCACTGGCTAAGGGCCTTATCTTGGTTTTCTTCTTCATCACTGCCTCGATTCTTGGGACTCCATGGAGACAAATCCGGCAGGTGTGGAACGGTGCCGCTCTCTAAAACTCTGAGAAAGATGTAGTGGAAGACACACAGATGGAGAGATAATGGGAGAGTGAGAGGCTAAACAAGATGATGTATTTAAATATCACTTAAATGTAATTACACCTTTTTCCATTAGACATTGTTTATAATAATACAGTTTTTACATGTTTATAATGTTTGTGAGAATGTAAATAGCTGTGTTGGTGCACCATTTTGTAATAAAGATATTTTTTCTATGACTTTTTTAGGCTCAATCCCTCAACATACTTTTTATCACAACATTCGTATTGGTAGGTTTGAAAAGTGGGTAGGTGTCTTGTGCAATCCTTTAATCTGATTTCAGTTTGTTTTTTTTATGTAGTGCTGCAGGGTCTTCTGAGTCAATGTTTATTCTGGTTTTAGATGTTTTTCCCACAAGGGGTCATCATCCACAAGCATAATATTGTTTCAGTGTTAAACAGACAACACCAAATGTAACATAGCTGCTGCTCCTTATGATTCTAGACCTATTTACTGCCTCTAACCTGCCTGTATGGATGACCCAATATTTCATCCAACTGAATCAGGTCAAAACAGATGTTCTAGTTATGGTTCCAAAAGACGGAGAGACAAAGGTGTATCTCATTTGTCTTGTCTCCTTGTTTCCCCTCATTTGCAAACAGGATGTAACCCTAACAGGTTAATCCGGCCCTGATAAATTAACGGTTTATTCTTGCAAAGTAACAGAACATTTACAGAATAAACATTGTGAGGTTGATGACAATCAACATCACCCCAGAGAAGATTGCACTAATTTCACATACCGGTATTCCAGATACTAGTGCAGAGTGTTTTACACCCATTTTTGAAGTTTTGTTTGTAGGATTATGGTAAGATGTTACTGGACCATGAAGAATTGTTTTGTAATACAGACTAGTAGGCATATTAAGCTCCGACAGTCTACTTGTGTCTGCCTATCTATGAAAGAAAATGTAAAAAGGTGACGGTGGACGTGTATGTGTGTGCATGTGCGTGTGCGTGCATTCGCCTTCAGACAAATTTGAGGGCACCACGACACAATCTTTAAGAGTGAGTGCGTGGTGCGCAGACTCCAGGAGGCTGTAGTCATTGGTTGATCGTATTCCACAGTGTGAAGCGAGGTGACGTGAAGTACAATGGATAGGCTATTGCAAGCGGACGTCTGCTAAAACTTCATAAACTATGAGAAGAGTTGCGACCAAGTCTTTGGATATGCTGCGCTAACAGTCTTACACGGTTTCCTCACAGTTTCAGGTTCAACTTTGATGAAACAAGTTTTTCATCCAAGAATTACCAACACGGCGCTCATCGGCTAGCCCATTAGCTAACAGGAACAGCCTCTGCTGTAACGATATCTATCTGAAGTGTCCGTTATGCTAGTCAAATGTTGTACTAACGCCGGGGCCAAAACATGAAAAGCACTAAAATGGACTTAACAGACCGCCGTTGACGTTTAATTTGCAGAAATCGCACTAGTTAGCTTGCTAACATTAGCCCGTCATCTGAGCAGGCACATATCAGAGCGAACTGTCAAAATGTGCTCTCTGCTCCGAGGTGAAGAAATGTGTCTGGCCCAACTGTTTCTACAGTCTGGATCAGCATACGACTGCATCAGCGAACTCGGAGAACTGGGGCTTGTGGAGTTCAGAGACGTAAGTCCCGAAGTAGACCGGTTTTAATCTCCCGAAACACAATAATGTCTGACTTTGAAAGTTACTGTTGAGTTTGCTAACATCGAAATCATTCGACAGAGTGCTGTTTGTTTATCGTAACGTTGCGTACATACCATCGGAGCTTCAATAACATTTGTCACTGACTTTCACTTTATATTAAATCAGACGTGGCACTTCTTCTTATAACTTACAGAAGGAAGTCCTCGATATTTCATAGATCATAGCTGTTGAGAAATGCTACTGTAAAGTGATCCGTACAGGAACTTACTGTATGGTTTATGATGGTTTGTCCTGAAGATAGTGGTATGTTCCACACTAACGAGTGGGGATGCCGATTATTAATCATTCAATTCTTGACTGAATATGTATCTTGCACCTGTTTCAGCTCAACCCCAGTGTTAACGCATTCCAGCGAAAACATGTCAATGAGATCAAAAAATGTGAAGAGATGGAGAGGATCCTTGGTAAGGATATATTGACCTTTTAATATACAGTTTACCAGTAAGGCTTCATATCTATTCATTGAGTTGTAGTTGTAATCAAGCTTTGGGCAGGTAATAAAATTATTTTGCCCCAGACAGAATTAAGGCAAAGCTGTGATGGTTGCTGTAGAAGCAAGGCAGGAATACATGAAGCAACAGAGGACCTTCTCACTGAATTGAATTGAGCCTACAGTCATGAGAAATGTCAGCTGGTTGTAGATTTAGTTGAATGAAATGCCTCAGTTAACTAACCTTTATTATTAGATTAAGAGAAGAGAATAACACACTGCCAAATTGTGCTCCGAATCCAGTGTTATTGAAAGGCTGGTCATGGTATTTGGAAGCTTTGAAACATTTTTTTTCTGGTTTGTTTTTAACAGGATACCTTCTGAGGGAAGTCAAGAAAGCAGACATTTCACTGCCAGAAGGAGACGTGAACCCAGTGGCTCCTTTACCCAAGCACGTCATGGCTATAATGGTTAGTTACTTGCTTATATCCTTTTTGAATTGAATATGTTGATGGTGGTATTCCTGGACAGTGTTGTTGAATGTAGTTGAGTATTTTGTCAATGCAGAACACTGGACCTTACTTTGTTCTGCTCTAGTCTGTGTAAAATTGGTAGATTACATCCAAAATGTTTTTTCAAACCTTATAAATTATCATAATTATATTATCATTCTATCATCGGATGTCTTTGTGTGTGTTCACAGGATCAGCTGCAGAGGCTAGAAGTGGAGTTAGGTGAAGTCACCAGGAATAAAGAGAAGCTGCAGAGGAATCTGCTGGAGCTGACAGAGTACACACACATGCTGCGCATCACCCGCAACTTTGTACAGAGAACTGCTGAGGTTAGTGTCTATGTAGCTGGATTCTTTACACCCACATTTGTCTTGCAGTGAATTATTTTCACAATATGGCAATTAGAATCTGCTCTTTGATTTAATTTAGATTTTCTTCTTTACCCGCCTGCGTCTTGTCTTTACTTTCAGCGGGAACCCCTACAAGTACAATATGAGGAGTTTCCTTTCCTAGAAAAAGACACAATGATGGACTACAGCAGCATGCAGAGGCTTGGAGCCAAACTGGGGTGAGTAATGGAAATTCTGCTAGCCATATTAGGATTATGTCAGTGTTTGGACTTTGATTTATTTTAGAGTTGACAGTAGGCACTAGGTCTGTCATGGTTTACCAGTTTTCACAATTGTCAAAACATTTTAAAAATGTAATAGCAATATGTGATTTTCAAGCCACAATAATATCACGAGGAGAAGGTAAATGGGTTGCACAGTTCCTGCTACACATTTAAAGAAAGTTTAAAATGAGGCAAACTGCACTTTTATTTTCCTCGTAAAAAGTTTTCTCTGTCTCCCATTACTCTTCTCACTTACAGATGCACTTTATACACAGTTCACAAACAAACAGGCAAATTGCACATGGCAATAACTGAAATGCAGCTCTGGCTCTTTGCCAACCACATGTTGCTCATACGAAACCTTATTCTTAAATTTTATACTCCTCAAAAACAGTTAAGTCATGGGTGTGGGAATACTGTGGACACCATAAAAAGGACACAGACTTAGTTGAATGTGAGTTTTGGTTGATTGTGAATGTCCATTAAAATTAAAACACGTCGCACAACCCTTCTTCAGTACAGCATGCTTTATTCACCAAACGTTTTCAGCTATATTGCCTTCATCAGGGTGGCCCAGTGTTGTGAATGTGCCAGTGACGGTTCAAAGGAAAGACAGCCAAACTCACAGTTTCATATCTCTGCAGTCACTACGCCGCCACTCTGCAACATAGAAAGTATCACAGCTACAGCAGGCAGCTTGTGTTGTGTTTAGTTGAGCACAATGTGACATCAATAATGTAAGACTGTTGAGGTAATAGCAAAGCTAGTGTCACTGTGACGTTAACCACATTGCTCACATGCACACGTGTCAGTGAAGATGTTCACACATGCAAACACACACCGTCTCCCTCATCCCTATCTCCCAAATTAATTTACCCAGATGACCCTTGTTTGTGGCTGTTAATTATTTGCATATTTTGAAGCTGTGAGCTTCAGAATTTAAATATCAATGTGAAGATGTTAGTGTAAGCAACAGTTGAAACTTTTTTTTAATGCAATTGCACAAAAGGGGGCATCTTTTTAAATTTGGAAATGTAGTTATGAAAGCAATATAAACAATGTTTTAAGATGAATTTTGAATTATATTATTTTATTGAAGGTTCTTGTTTATCATGATATTATTGTGATATTTTTAGATTCAAAGTTTGTGTGCCGAGTAGGCGCATATGTTAATCTGTGTGTGAACTCCTCATTCTCTTGCAGTTTCATTTCTGGGCTTATTCAGAGGGTGAAGATCGAGGCCTTTGAGCGGATGCTTTGGAGAGTGTGTAAAGGCTACACCATCCTCAGCTATGCTGAGGTCGAGGAGTATCTGGAAGATCCTGACACGGTAGGTTTCTCAAAGCTAACTTTATCCACGATTTGTGCTGAAGTTCAGTAACTTTTGTTATGTCTTCCCTGCAATACTTACTGCAAGACTTTTGTGGAACTATAATTATGAATATACTCAGTATTCTACATTTCCTCTATTTCCATAATTTTTGTAGGTAAGATCAAAACTGATGTTCAATGGTAACCATTTATAAGCTGATATGTATAAATCCTTACCATGCTTTGTGCCATGTTCAAGGTCATGACATTGCAAAGAAACTGTAATTTATTTCTGGAAAATATAATAAGAATATTAGTAAAATATATCAGTATAAATATTTCAAAGTTTGTGTATTTTAAGTAGTAAGTATAATAGCAGTTTAGCATTATAGAAAAAAGAACACACATTTGCTTGATATTACATGCTGTTAAATATCTGTTAAAATATCGTTGTCACTTCCTTTTGAGTTTGTTAAGAAATAGTGCAGAGGAGTATTGCAGAGCATTGCAAATGACAAAAAAGAAAGGAAAATCCTGAAACAGTGACAATCTGTTAAATAATGGGACAACACTGAAAATGACACTGATGAAGTCTGTTCTAGTCCTTCTTGCTGTTCTCATTAACAATGAGTGCTGTGATCTTGTCTGTTCATATTGAGGGGCAGCACTAATCCACTTATCCATTTCCTCTGCTTGACCAGAAGGCAGGCATGCAGGTCTGCGACTGATCAGTAGTGGAATGTCAGGACATACTTTCACTGATTGGAAAATCAGCAAGATTGGTAACGTGTTGCTGAATCGTGTGAAAAAAGAAGACTTAACATTGAACTAAAAAAATACGGCAGTCATGCTTTTTCAGCTGTTTCAAGGTCAAGAATGAACTTCCAATCTCAAGTACTTCTCAGTTTTGTTTTTGTAATGAACAGCTTGATTTTACAAACAAATATTAATACATATTTTCAGTTCATTTTTTCCCCAAAAAAAACAGATTTTGAACATAAAATGTAACCAGCACTTGAAATCTATCCTGGGCCCAAAATGACACTTCTCTTTTTATTATCGATGGAGCATCTGGGTCTTATCATTGATATACAACACTTCCTCTTATTTTCTATCTGCAGGGTGAGCCTACCAAAAGCGTGGTGTTCCTGATCTCTTACTGGGGAGACCAAATTGGCCAGAAAGTGAAGAAGATCTGTGACTGGTAGTTATTCCACAATACTTTATCCAATGGTTGCTCTGTTAATGGCAGAAAAGGGGATGATATGTGTTTTTAGTTTTTTTTGTTTTGTTTTGTTGTTTGCCGTAGTGAGTTGTGAATAACATTCTTTTTCTCTCCATAGCTACCACTGTCACTTGTATCCCTATCCCAGTAGCAATGAGGAGAGGAATGATGTTGTGGATGGACTAAAAACTCGCATTCAGGACCTGCACACAGTACGTCTTACTTTTTTTTTTTTTTTTTTTTTTAAATATCTAATTATGCAGATGTTTAATTAGTGACAGAAAAAGTAGTTATTCTGTGTGTCATTCACTAAAGGTTTACTTGTACACGTGTTTGCTCTCATCTCCCTGTTAAAATATAGGCTAGATCATTTAAAATATGAGCTTTCCCTGGTGATGGGTTTTAAGATAAAGGAATACAACATGTTCCAAAACAAGCTTGCAGAAAATCTTATGTTCAGTGAATCACATTACATCGAGTAAGAATTTCTTTTTTGAACTGATCTTTTATGGTCAAAGAACAAAGAACTAAATTGAATGGCTGATTTATTTTTTAAAAGATTAACCCAATTTTTCTTCTTGTGAGCCAGTCCTGGCAGTTAGAGGGTCAATTAAGTTTCTGTCTGGGGCATTTCTCCGTGAATCATTTGGTAGCTTTAACCCACTGTGACTGAAAAATAGAATTGCACTCCCCTCCTGTAGCACATGATCAACATGAGGCCTCAGCTGAAAGTTGGAACAGTTTTTTTTCCTCTTTCATGGATGCTTTTTTTTCATCCTCTCCTGTTTCTTGCTTGTTCCTCTTGTCTGCCTCTTAGTCACACACACAAATGCCTCTTGTTTAAAATGTAAATGTTTATTTCTCTCTCTCGATATTCCATATGTAATCATAGAAATAAAAGTAAAGATTTTTGACATTTTTTTAATATGATGTACCACACTAAGGTCACTAAGTCCTGTTTATCTCTTACTGTGTCCAGGTACTTCATAGGACAGAGGACTACCTAAGACAGGTCCTTATTAAGGCTTCAGAATCCGTCTATACCTGGGTCATCCAGGTCAAGAAGATGAAGGCCATCTACTATATTCTGAACCTGTGTAGTTTTGATGTTACTAACAAGTGTCTGATCGCTGAGGTGTGGTGTCCTGTCAATGACATTCCCACTCTGCGGAGGGCTCTAGAAGAAGGATCGGTGAGGAAACTCTTGACAGAGTTGCTCTGTTTTTGGCTTTGGCCGCACTGCAGGCTTTGTTTTTCTGTTTATTTAACCTGGGCAGTTGCTTCATGAACTGGGGTTTTGTTATCATAAAAGCAAGTATTGTATGAGGCATTGCTTTTATTCTGCCCCCTGTGGTTTAAGAAAAAGACATTTTACATGGCGTGGCGAGGGTACTGAAAGGCCACTGTTCATTCAGTTTGCAGCCTGTGGAGGACAGACTGTGTATTTGGGATAAAGACATACAAAGAGGCACTAATTGGAAGAACTGTTCCTACAGAGGTTTATTTATCATTTTGCCACAACTGGCTCTCTAATGATTACATTATGCCAAAACTGCCTTTTTCTTGTCTTATTTTTTTTTTTCTTTTGGATTTGCATGTGCTGCCTACTTTTTGCGGTGCTAATCAAATGTTTCAAGACATGGTGAAATTAGTTTATTGCAACATGCTGACATTTTGGTTTGACATTGATATTTCAGAGAAGAACCGGAGCGACAGTTCCTTCCTTTGTCAATCGTATCCCCACCAACGACACTCCCCCCACCCTAATAAGGACCAACAAATTTACCTCTGGCTTTCAGAACATTGTGGATGCCTATGGAGTGGGCAATTACAGGGAGGTTAACCCTGGTAAGTGTGATCCATGTGACTTTTTTTCTCATCTCTGTATTTGCACACATGAATCATCAGATAAGGCTCCAAAAACAAAATGCGCATGGGCCAAACTAAAATGCAAAGCCAGCACTTTAATTGATCAGTCTGGAGATTTTTAAAGGTCTCATGTCACTGTATCAGAAGTCGAAAAATGTGACAACAACATGCATGTGTTGCACAACAGTCTTTAAAGAAAAAGTCGCAAAACAATTATGATCCTTTTATTGTAATTGTGTAAAACGCCCTCCTGCGATAACGCATGCATAACGTAACAAAAATTTAATTCAGAGCTAAGGTGAGAGGAAGATGCCACCATTATAGCTTGTAAGACTTGGCCACGAGTTACGCTGCAGAAAATGAGTCACATTTAAACTAAGAGCTCAGGCTAACTGCTTTAAAGTACCTTTTATGGAAAAGTCTTTCTATAATAGTACACATCATTTAACTTTCCTGGTTTTAATTCAGATTTTTATTATATTTTTTGTCTGTTTCAACTTATTCTAACTTGTCAATTACAATTACTTTTGTTGTTGTGTCTACATTTTAATATCCTGCTGTCTTTATATTTTTAATTATTTAATATTTTTAAGTTCTACAATATATAAAAAAATGTTATGTTCACTAGTCTTGTTTTTGTATTTTTTTTAGCTCCTTTCACAATCATCACTTTCCCATTCCTGTTCGCTGTGATGTTTGGAGACCTGGGCCATGGAGTTATCATGGCCGTGTTTGCTTTCTGGATGGTGCTGTACGAGAACAACCGCAAACTTAAAAACACAAGGAATGAGGTGCGTGAGAGCTCCAAAGCAATGTTTGACCTAGTACCCATTTGAAAGCTCGCTCAAGTAACCTGATGAAAGCCAGCTTGGGGCATACAGTGTGTCTCACGTGTAACTGAGTGATTCGATGTGTATGTGCAGATCTGGAACACATTCTTTGAGGGGCGTTATATAATCCTGATGATGGGCCTGTTCTCCATCTACACTGGCCTGATATACAATGACTGCTTCTCAAAGTCCCTTAACATCTTTGGTTCTGGATGGAATGTGACGGCGATGGTGTGGAAGTGAGTACTTCATTGTAACAGTAAAAACAGCTAAGCAGGCTTAGAAGGGCATAAGTATTATTTTTACTGTTAAGAAATTTAATGAACAACTTCTTATATGTGTCTGGAGATATATAAGATGATGTTTGTTTCATAATGACATCCATGTAACACCCACTGGTGGTTTTATTTGTGCCTATCAGGGAAAATGATATCCGTGGGAATCGTTTTCTTACTCTGGATCCAAATGTCACAGGAGTTTTCAAAGGACCGTACCCTCTGGGAATTGACCCGGTGAGTAGAGAATATTGAAGACTAGTCATCATGAATGATATGATTCGTCATGTATTACCTCATATAAATAAATTGTATCATTGCTTCTCTTCATTGTGGTGGTTTTTAAAGAGTTCATCATACTCACGATCGCAGTAAAAAGCACTCTGAAATGTATTATGTCATCATGTGCATGTATAGTTACACATGCATACGTAAACAAGCATACTTTTGTGTGCGAACATAGTTGCTGAAAAACAATAAATTATGCTAATTAGCATCCTGATTACTACAAGAGTTGGCACTTTGCACGTCACTGATTTTTCTGATCAATGAGATCAATCCTGTTAGATTCTGAAATGCACTTACCGCACATTAAAGTATTTCTAATGTAGAAATTATGCAGGCCGCACCTTTTCTCCCCTCGTACTGATTCCCAAACCAAGCCAACATGATCCGATACAGTGCAGTTTTAAAATCTTTATACATCACTGTGTTGAACTGATTAGGATTGTCTTCTATATGCAAGGCAAAGTTCTTAACTAAGAGTTGAGACTTTCATACCATGATGTTCTTTATAGGCTTGTGAAATTGTAATCATATTGTTTGACAAGGTTTATAAAATTGTATTAGTCTAATATTATTATGTTAGTATCTTAACAGGGACTATGAAACTGATAAAGTAAATTGGATCAGTGCATCACTATTAAAAACAGTAGGTTATTTGCTTGATTTGTGGTAATGTTACTCACACAGGGACACACATTGTGTGGTTAAAAATAAATTAGGTCGAATTCTTTGGTAAAAATAACATTATTAGATCCCCTCCAGGAAGAATAATTCCATCGTTACAGTTCTCAGGCCAGTGGTTCCCAACCTTTTTTGTCCGACCTACCCCTACAGTCCTATTAGGTGGGCCTAAGTACCCCTTTATCATACCCCTTTGATAGAAGGGTTGACTTTATGTTATTGTTCAATGGTATTTTTTTTTTAGTAGTTTTGGCCAAGTTTCCATTTGTACTACTGCCATTTAGAGTGATAGAAACTAGTTGTTTCAACCAATTATAGTATCTTTACTTTTTGCTTAACTAGTCTTTCTGCAGTCTTAATCAACTTACAATTGACTCAGGTTGGTGGAAAACTGAGCCATGTCTTGTGCAGTCAGACTACCATAGTTGGTAAGTTACTGTGACAATAACTATAAAGATCAGCATCACACAAATTTGCGATCTTACTTGTGTGTTGATTTTTCTCCTAAACACAAATATGTGGATATTATCAAATCATAATTTCAATTATTTCAAATTAGCTGAGCTTCACAATTTTCACGTGGCCTCTGTTAACTGCAGAAGTAAGTACCTCTGGTTGGGAAATACTGGCTTAAGCAATGAACAAAACACAGCTATTCTTTATGGGATTCAAATAGCATTGCATTGAGTTAATCTTTTATCAATCAGAACTACCAATTGTATAATACAGTATACGTCATCTCTCTTGTACAAAGATTTGGAACTTGGCATCCAACCGCCTTACATTTCTGAACTCCTATAAGATGAAGATGTCAGTGATATTGGGCATCATACACATGAGCTTCGGGGTGATCCTCAGCAGTTATAATCACTTGTAAGTACCAGTTTGTTAGTTGTTTTGTTAACCTTGTAAAGCCCTCATATAATCTAGATATTATAGTTTTTAATACCCTGCATTATTTTGTCTATAAAAACAGGCACTTTAGGAAGAAGTACAACCTGTACTTGGTATTTCTCCCTGAGCTCCTGTTCCTGCTGTGTCTGTTTGGTTACCTGGTGTTCATGATAATATACAAGTGGCTGGTCTTCTCTGCTAAGGACTCCAGACATGCCCCGAGCATCCTCATCCACTTCATAAACATGTTCCTCATGCAGGGTGATGCAGTGCAGCCCCTCTACCCAGGACAGGTGAGAAGCTAATGTAAAGCTTCATTCCTGCTAAAGTGTAATTTATGTCCCTGTTCTTACTGAGCAGATTTAATCTAATGTTGTTAAAAATACACTACAGATGTCACTGAGACAGTTCACAACAATGTAATGCAACGTTGTTTTGCTTTTTCCAGAATGGCTTCCAGGTATTTCTGCTGGTAATTGCTGTTCTCACAGTGCCTGTCTTACTCCTGGGGAAACCTGTCTACCTTTATTGGCTTCACAATGGAAGCCAACGCCTAGGAATGTACAGGGTGAGGGTTTGAAATTCACGTCTGCCTGTGAATGTGTGCACAGATGTGAAAAACCAGTCCAAATATTTGTTCCTTGACTGTATATGCATATCTGATTCATTTCTTTGTGTGTTCTCAGGGTTATGAGCGCGTGCGGCGTAACAGTGAAGAGGAGCTCTACCTGATGAGGGCTCACGACATGGAGGAGGGCAGCAGTCATAGTGATCTCTCTACTAGTGGAGAGCGCGAGACAGAGGAGGTCAGCACAGCAAAACGACTGGATTCTCACCCATTAATCTTAAACTTTGTTATTTTTGCTGGTGTCTGTCGGTGATGCTGAGTTTTGTTTTGTTTTTATAAAAGTTCGACTTTGCAGATGAGTTCCTGCATCAGGCCATCCACACTATAGAGTATTGCCTGGGCTGCATCTCCAACACAGCCTCCTACCTAAGACTCTGGGCTCTGAGCCTGGCGCATGCCCGTGAGTATTATGGTTTTCTGTACAACACACAGGTAGTTTGTCCCTCCTTCAAACCTGAACAAGAACACACTGAATAAAGTGAGTTTATACAATTATAAATAACTCGAGTAGCTTAATTAGATGGAGGTTATGTTCCAAATGAAAGAGCCACTTCACATTTGCAGTGTGCAGTCATTCTGTTAATATATATATCTGATGGAAATGTTGCAGAAATCTTAATAGGTCGTATCCAGTCAGATACTATGGCATGACTTCGTAGTATACAGAAAAATAAAAAAAAATACTCGATGTCCCTCTCAAACATACATAACTCTGTCAGTAATTAACGCATTCAAACCATTTTGCAACTTTGGTCATGACCAGGAACATTAATAGGAGTCTAGATCAAAGCCAACAAATGTAGACCAATGACAGGCCTGAGATCAGCCTGACTATTGGTAACTGGCACATACCCTTTATCTCTGTTTGTTGTTATTCTCTAAATGGATGGTGTACATGCTGTTATTTTCTGCTTTAACAGAACTATCAGAGGTGCTGTGGGCCATGGTGATGCGAGTAGGGCTACGAATGGACACCAGTCTCGGGGTTTTATTCCTGGTGCCTGTGTTTGGCCTGTTTGCCGTTCTCACTGTGTCCATCCTCTTGGTAATGGAGGGTCTGTCTGCATTCCTTCATGCCCTCAGGCTGCACTGGTAAGACAACAATAACCACTAAAGTACTTGTGTCATGGACAGGGTCAAAGTGCTGTGAATTATCTCAGTGTTTTATATTCATAGCGGCTGTTTGTTTCTTCCTCAGGGTGGAGTTTCAGAATAAATTCTACAGTGGGACTGGAGTCAAGTTTTGCCCCTTTTCCTTCTCTCTCCTGTCCTCCAGCTTTGAGCATGATGGCTTACTGTGAAAGGACTATGTGGTAATACTGTTAGGTGGTAAACAGAGCCAGAATAAGCCAGCAGGGTTCCATGCTTATAAAGACATATTTCAGAGATGTCAAGAGGTGATTTAGATTTTTTTCTTTTCATATTTTAACAATTTGTCACGTCAAGAAATTGTATGGTGAGCTTCACAGACTTTGGAGTGAAACACTGCCCTCCCAACAGTTTCAAGAACACAGACAGTACAGAGTGTACTCTTGATAAATTACTGTTTTTCTTATTACAAATGTATGTAACAAAGGGTATTTTGTACCCGAATCGGTATGCTTCACTGCAGAACATTTGGTGAGGCTCAAATTTGAAATGTAACTCATATACTTAAAACAATCAGCTTTCTCATGAGACATTATTGGTAACAGTTGTTGATGTCACTTGTATGGAGAACCACATCTGCCAAGCTTAGAATAAATAAGTAAAAAAGATATTGGATTTTAGGATGAGATAACGGTAATAAGCAAATGCCCAAGTTGTGGCTACACTGATGACACTTTGTGGCTGGTTTTGGTCTTTCATGGGATTTGATTTAAATAAGATGAAAGACAAAATAACAACCACCTTTTCCTTTAAGAATAATATATTCATTTCTGTTTCCCTCCATTTTTTTCTCTAATTATTTTTGTCATTAATTTTGGCATATTTGTGTATATTCATTCAGTTATTTTGACTTTCTGTTCAGTTTTGGCAGGTCTGGTTTCCATACACTGAGGAAGAATCCACCTTTCGGTTCCATAGTTCTTGCTCAACTTTTTGTTGCACTGACTGCCTTACAGATATACAACCAAATGACAACATACTGTATAATTCTTCAGTTTCCCTTGTATAAACACTGCGAATGATCTTTGACATTTTCAGTATTGAAAAGTGCTTGGGCAGGTGTGTGATGAGATGTATTTACTTTTACAGAATTATTTTTTTAATTTATTATAGTTTAAAATGTTGCATCAGAATTAAAGATGAATGTTAATGGGGTATGATTTTTACTTTTATGCATTCACGGTGTTGCCTATGCATCTGCCACTTACTCTACAATTTATCATTCCATGCATGGAAAACTTCAATCATTAATTTGTTGACTCGGCTATGCTGGTTGGGAGCCCATTAGTTTGAAAGATCCTATATCCATATTCAACACAGTGGTTGGGCTGTATTACATATTATTAGGAGAAGATTGAATTACGTACTAATATCAGGCATTAGTAGTATTTGCTAATTTTGTGAATTTGTTAGTATTGTATGGAATTGGTATTTGTATTTTTTCCAAGGGAAGGAAACTTAATTGTTGCCACCGTCACGTTATTGAGATGTCTGCGCTTTTTCCCTGGCAACACAATTTGCTACAGTAAGATACTGCCACACATTTTTGAAAGTCATGACCTTGTATGTAAGGTTTTAACAAAGGAAGAAGATGGTGTCAAATCTTGATGATACAAGTGGCAGTCACTGTTTTATTGGAGCAAGTGATGTTTGATTAGCAATTACTGGTTGAAGGGGTATTGTAATTTCTTCTAATGCAGCCCTAATCTTGCCATTCATTTTAATATTAAGAATGGTAGTTTTTTCATTGACAAATACTCCATTCTCTACTTCTTTTGAGAAAATCATCCTCATGTGAATAATAAATTGTATTTGTTTGAGTTGAGGATTTTTTTCCCCTCAAAGCCCATAACTGCATTTCTTATTGTATCTGGGTAAACCTGAGTACACCTTTTTAAAAGTACAATCTGTAATTCTGGGAAGGTGACCTTTGTGCTTCTTTTTAAACGCTTTATTTTCATGTGATTTGCATTAAATGTATGTGCACGCACACACTTGAAACTGCATAACACACTTGACTACGTGTGAAAGCCTTGGTGCAGTATACAGGAGAGGGATTACTAGGAAGATAGGTTTTGTATCATTTTTGTCAAATTAGTTGTCTGAAACTGTTACTCATCTCTTTGTACATTTCTGATTCATTAACTGATCATTGATATGTCAATTAAACCAGGTGATCAAGTGATTTTTCATTTGATTTATCAGTTTTGATTAATTACTGAAATAGCACCCCATTAATTAGCAGTCTCTACTGATCTAATATAATAAGGAAGAGATTAAAAGAAATACAAACAATTATTATTCTGTTTTAAAATGTGCTCACTGTGAAGACAGCCATCTTCACACACTTTTGGCAAGTTAAGACAGCAAAAGGATAGAACAAGTTTAATATAATAAGGGATGTACTTGATAAAGCAACTGACAAATCAAAAATGTAACTTAAACAACATAATGTAAACAAAATTATAGAAATGATGTATTATGAATTCATCTCTTAAACATTTGACCATTTTACAACATTTTAAAACATTGAAAACATTTTACCAATTGTTTTTTATTGTGTAAACTCATTTGGATTATCAAATTGTTGATACATACATTTTTTCCCTAAAATGCTCAGTTATTTATCTTCAGTTTTTATTTATTTATTTTATTCATTATGATTGTTGGCTGACCTATCGATGGAGTGCTTGGCTTGGTAGTCAATAATGTGCAGCCACAGTACCATGCCATTTAAAATACAAAATTTTAGATGTATTGATATGCAAACTAGTTCCAACATGAGGTTTCCAATTTACTTATTATTATTATTATTATTTATCAAGGTTTTCAAATCATTGACCAAAGCTACACAGCTCGCTGCCTTCCAGTCAACGCCCTGGGAACAAATTCCCTTTTCATATAGTAACAATAAGCGCAAGACGTTCGGTGGTTGCCATGACAACGTGAAAACGCTAAACTACAACACGATTGTTTGGATAGTTGTTAATGCTACTAACAACCGCAAGCTAATTTTGACAAAGTTTCAAATGGCGACAGGTTAATCAGGAAGTAGTTAAGGTTTTTAATTCTTCAAATGTTCACTAATGGTAATTGAAAATATGGTCCACGACGATTTACGAGTCGAGTGGATCCGGCAGCGCGTATCTGCCGGTTTCATTTTACCGGGCCTTCCCAACTGTTTCGACGAACTTCTCAGTCGGGCAGATGGAGAAGAAGAAGTGAAAATTATCCGTTATTTGAACGTTGTCTCTGAGGAAGACTCGCCATCGTGTCTTTTGTTTTTCAAAACTATTAGAGAGGAAGAAATTGAAGTTGAAATTCCAATCGGTAAGTTGGCAAAAGTGTAGCCCCATTTGAGTCACACAGGTAATCGTCAGTGTCTCTTAAGTTAATTAACTTAATGTTTGAAGGTTAATTATCTTTAGTTTCGTATTCTGAATTGTGTTAATATGTGGATAATAAGACTGCATAACTACAACGTTTGTAAATTCAGAAAGGAGGAAAGATGGAGACTATTCAGATCCTGACAAGAAGTCCTGGGCCCAAAGTGGAGCAGCGATAACCTCAGACTCAGAGGAGACCGATGAACAAAGGCCCAGCCATGTAAGATCAAATTTGAATTCGAACTATCTTGTCTTAACTGTTTTCAGATGGTAGTTGTTTTTAAAAAGATTTATCAGTGTATTATTGATGGAGAGGATAGAGATACAAATGTTTAAACCCATGCCTGGTTTTGTGTTTTCAGAGGATTGAGGTTCAAGTGGTCTATCACATTGAGCTTCATGTTGCAGTAAACGAATACCCAGAGAGATTTTTGAAATCTTGTGTCTTCTACTTTCTCAGGAACACAAAGGGTGAGAGGACAGTTCACTATCACTACAATAAAACATGTTCAAGCTTCTATTGCACATAAAAGGATTAACCAAGAGAGTCTTATTTGTGTTTGAAACAGAGACCATTGTTGAACCACTGGACATGAATGAGGCCAGTGTCCTGATGCCCAGGCTATTTGACATTGGCATGAATTTTGGAGACTCCCAGGTTGTGCTGCGTAACAAACTCGCCCAAGTAAGTAAAATGAAAAACATTTCACAAACAACAAGCAACTACTAACTGTCAACTGTCAACAACAGCAGAAAAACTCCTACCATGTATATCAAAAAATTCTGATTTTCTGAATAAAGAATTCAGGATGCGTATTTTCACTGTGCCTCTTGTCAGGTGTATATATCCTTGCTCACTGCCCACCAGATGAAGATAACTGATGCAGGTTATCAAAGCGGGGAAGTTTCTCCTCAGGGGGAGACCACTGGAAAGGGTGAAGAAGAGACTCCATTGAAGTCAAGTGGACAATTCACGATTCGTGACGACTTGCTCAACAGGACGCACAAGTTCTTGGGACTGATCAACACAACTCTCCAACACCTTCAGATTCAAGGTTTACTTTTTTAGATATACCAAGGTGCTAGTTATTTTTAATTTCAGGGGTTTATCAGTATTTGACTACTAAAAAACAAGTTACAATTTTTTTTTAAGTATATGCTGCTGATGCTTATTTTTAATGCTCATTTGATAACATTTCAGAATAAACAGTACAATCTAAAGATCAGTCTCTTCGTCACAGGTGAGATTACGCTGCACATCCCTGAGCTCGACCTGGAGCCTGAGGTGGATGTACTGCTTTCCAATCCGGAGATGGTAGAGAAGTTGGAGCAGTGTGTGATGAACTGGCAGACTCAGATTACCATTGTTATTGAGGAGCAGCAAAACAAAAGGCCACAGGTTTGCGACTCTCCCTATATTCTGAGCTTCAACCCAGCTTGGTGGTGTCACAGTTAAAGAGCTTAAACTTCAGCTAAAGGACTTGAGGTCAAGCCCAGCATTCATGTGTATAGTTGCTGCTGAAATGTCTGAAATATTAGCAAGAAATGTACTCCCTGTCAGCTCAAAATGAAATTACTGGGTAGAAGAAAGCATAAAACATATCCATAGACCAATGTGAAACATTCACTTCCCGTTTTCCTCCAGGCACCCAGCCCTTTGGCCGAGATAGTTTTTTGGCAGGAGCGTGCGTCCGTCCTGAGTGCTCTGAGTGAGCAACTTAAACAGCCTGTGGTAAAGAAGATCTTGGAGGTGATGACCAAAGCAGATGCAGGAATTGTTCAGACCCTGGATGGAACAGTTGCTGAACTTACTAAATACCGTGTGGAGGCAGATGATAATATACGCTTCCTCAGCACACTGGAAAGACACTTCATGGTGAACTTTTTATAAATACATTATTGCTGGATATTATTTTACATTGATTGTTCTGCTATCCTCACCTTCACTTCTATCAAAGTTACCATTGTCTGTTGTAGAATCTGGCTACTGGAGCAGATTTTGGGGTGATCCTGGAGACCATCCCTCCTCTGATGAACAGCCTGCAAATTGTGTGGATAATCTCTTGCCACTATAACACAAATGAGCGTATGGTCCCTCTAATGGAGCGTATTGCCTGGCAGCTGTGTGAACGTGTGAATCAAGTAATTGATGTCCACACGCTATTCAAGTATGTGTGAATAGATTTAAATTTTACATTGGGTGTTCAGATTTTAGATAGAGTTTACATTTAACTATCTTTTATCATGCCAGTATTGGTCAGTCAGTCAGAATCCTTTATTATAAGTTAATAATGTGCTGTGCCTTGGACAGAGATAAGAGGAAAGTGGCCAAATCCAAGGTGCATGATGCTAAGCAGGTTCTGGACCAGTGGAAGTCATGCTACTTTGAGGTGCGCGCTGAAATTGAAGAATCAGGCAGGGATCCACGCTGGGAATTTGACCGTAAGAGACTGTTTGAGAGGACTGATTACATGGCTTCCGTCTGCCAGGACTTGTACAATGTTGTGCAGGTCAGTGTACATACACTTCATAAATACTGACCTCTCACTCAGTAACTGAATGTGAATGTATAAAAAGCAACAACAGTTTTCCTGGATTTGTGTTGTATAGATTTTGGAGGAGTTCTATAACATCTTTGGTCCAGAGCTAAAAGGTGTGACCGGTGACCCAAAACGCATCGATGAAGTGCTGTGCAGAGTGGATAGTCTGGTTTTGCCTATTGAGGATGTCAGTTTTAATCCTTTCAACATCTGTAAGATGAGCAGCTGGAAAATAATCATGCAACACTTTGACACTACGGTTCAGGTGAGTTTAGGACATCTAGAATGCAGGAGTTGTGAAAATGTTCTTGACCAACACAACAATTTAATTAAGCACGGTAGTATCAATGTACTTGTCAGTTTGCACCAATAAAATTGCATAATATTCTGTTTGCTGTGCCTCAGTTATCAAGTTGCTTCACTTCTTACATGTGTCTGCTCAGGCTATTGAGGGAGAAGCCATCAACTTCATTGATCAGTCCTTTAAGACACTGCGCTCGTCAGCCGCTGCCTTTGACATGCTCCTGAAATTCAAACACATCCGCTCCAGAGAGGCCATCAACAACCATTTGATGAGAAAGTTTAATGACATCCTGGCTCAGTATTGCAAAGAGGTACTGTACTGTGAAATCAAGAAAAAGTGCTGGTTGATTTGACTTTGGCAGTTAAATTTGAATTACTATCGAATTATGTGATAATATCAGATCAATACAAAGCTTCAGTTGAGGAACAGTGAGTCTATGCATGTGTTTTACAGTGTGACTTACATAGTGCTGTAAACAAGGATCCAAACCTTTGCAACTAACTAAATTGGTAATTACCTATGACACTTAATCCATATACCTTTGATACATCAAGGTTCATCTTAATAATCCATATTAAACATGGACGTTACATTGCACACAGCCTCATGATTCAACACTAATGTATATTAATAAAATATACAACTAAATGCTGTGCTGCTGTACCAGTTTATAATTAAGATTTTGAATAGAGTAAACATGGCCTACCACAAACACCTTGGTAGAATACTTAAGTCTCTTTGTCTTTGTTGTAGGTGGACAGCATAAATGAAATCTTTGAGGCAAAGAAGGACAAACCACCGCTAAATAAGAATGAGCCTCCTGTGGCAGGAGCAATCAGATGGGCCCGATCTCTTTTCCACCGCATCAAACACACCATCCTTCCCTTCCTGAAAGAGCCGGAGATGCGGGAGAGTGAACAGAGCAAAGTGGTGAGTCATTTCACTGCTTCACAGCTGTGTAGGTTAGTGTAAATATTAAACTGTTAAGACACTAAAATGTTATTGAAAGCCTTCATGTGACTTTTGTTGCATTCTGCTCAGGCCAAGGACAGGTATGTGGAAATGGCAGTGCAGATCAGGGACTATGAGGTGAAGAAGTATGAGTGCTGGATGACTGAGACAGAACACAACTTGCCATTGCTAATGAAAAAAAGCCTGTTGGCCAGGATTACCACTGAAAACCAAATCCAGGCAGAACTGGTATGTATCTCTCACTATTTACTTACTTAACTGTAGCTGTTACTCAGTATTGCACAATACAGATACAGCTACAACTATTCTTATTTTATCAAATTCCCTTCATTTGTTGTGATTTTTCTCATTTTAAGAATGTCCCACCAACTGAAAGCAGCCTACAGAGGGGTATGCGATACATCGTGAACTTTTCTCCAGAGATCAAGGAAATAATTTCTGAGACAAACAGCCTCGTGTCACTGGGCTATTCTGTGCCATATCTGGCTCAAAATATTGCTCTACAGGAGCACAAATTCCTCAGGTAATGATACTCACCAGTAACTGAATGCAGAGTTTATACCAAATCACAAGACCACTGATTGATGTCATCTCTGGCCTGACCTGCTTCAACCTTGATTTTAGGTCTGTTGATGATCTGCACAACCTTGTCAACTGCTACCACTCTGTAATGGACAGCCTGAGTGAGGCAAAGTTCATTATGCTGGCTCAACATATCGAAACAGTTACACAAGAGATGCATTTTGGATGCAAAAGACTCAACTGGAATTCTTTGGGTATGATGCATGCAGAGGCTGTGTCTGTGTAATCTGATTTATGCACACTCGTGATCTGATGAAATTAATATTGTCTGTAAAATCGAAATCAGATAATATGTGTTTGGTTTTAGGTATCACCGAGTTCATCAACCGAGGCATTCAGGCTGTCTCTAAGTTTGAGTCAGTTGTCAATCAGATTCAGAAGAATGAGAGAGATATTGAGTCCATGTTGCAATCCATGGTGATGGCCAACTTAATGAAATTACCAGTCCCAGACAAATCAAACAACTTACCAGGTAGAACTAATAGAAGGATATTAATATTACTTCATTATAATTATATTCGAAGAATTCAAACTTATTTTCACTGACTTAATCGCAATTTTTTTCAAGGTGTCAAGGAGTTCTGTGAACGTATTGAACGAGAGCGGTCTAAGACTGTGAATTTGCTGAGTAGGAAGTATGCCGACATTGGACCCCTCATCACTAAGACAGAACATTTGATCATGAAAACCAGCAGTGGCAAAGCCAAATGTATGGCAGATTATTACATGTACTGGGAACACAAGGTGCTAGACTCCCTTGTAAAGATGGTGCTGAGGTAATTACATGATGTTAATGTTATTGCAGTTCACTTTGTGAACAGTAATAATCACTGCTCCTTTGAAATGGAGCACAATATCTGTCTCAACCTTTGTAACATCCCGCAGGAACATTCAGGCCTTCAACATGGCGCTGATGGGAAGTACCGCTCTTTTCCAAATTGATGCCATCCTATCTGCCCCTAAGATTGTGTTGCAGCCCCAAAGCAATGAGATCTACTGGCTGATCATGCAGTGTATCAGAGATTGTGTAGAGAGCACCAAGGTGGGATCATCATGATTCTCTTCTGCATCACTACATTTAAAAAAAAAAATTACTTGTTATCTAACACGGACGATGTGACTTGATTCTGCCCATATTTTTGTGTTTCAGCAATTTGTGCGTTGGATGCGTGGGACCTGTATTGAGTGTCCTCCACAACGTGTGGCTGGTGAAGAGGAGTTGGTGACATTTAGCTTCTACAGTGATGTGTGGCAGCATTCTCAGATAAATGAGAGCGCCATGACAGTGTCCCAGAACATCCAGCGGCTGCTCCTCTCTGTGGATCGGTACCTTAACCACTGGAAACGCTATCGGCCTCTTTGGGAAAAGAACAAAACCATCTTCAATGAAAAGTTTGCTGCAAGAAAACCATCCTGTGTCATGTATGATGATAGGCTGCAGATGTTTTCTCGTGTCAATCAGGAGGTGATGCTGGAGAATCTGTTTAAGAATGAGCACATTATCCATCTAAACCTAGTGCCTCTGGCTCAGACAGTGCGGGAGACCGCTGAGTCTTGGATCAGTTCACTAGGTACCCTGATCAACAAGCCTACCAAAGAGGATCTCTTCAACTTGAGAGATGAGCTCATGGTATTGAATCATGCTATACTCTTGTGTATTGTTTTTATAGTAAATATTCTTTTATTTTGATATGTGATTTATCCTTACGGTTATTTTATACAACAGCATCTCTCCACGAAGCTGAAACAGAGCCCTGACACTTTTGAAGCGCTAAAGTCTGTCCTTAGCACCATCTCAGACATCAGGGATATGTCTCTAGATGTGGAGATGAGAATCATTGATATCCAGGAAAGATACAGAACACTGGCCATGTACAAAATGGAGGTACTGTGTGTTAAATTCTTGTCCCTTGAAAGCATATGTTTATAGTGTTTCCCTTGTTGAACTTCTTGTGCTCTATTTTCTATGTGTAGGTTGGAGAGGATGAACTGGAGCTGGTGGCCAATATTGGCCAGATGTGGAGTGACCTGTTTACAGAATCCAGACAAATGGACCGAAGTCTGACAGATGTCAAGAAGTCATTTACTGAGGTAAGACACCAAACTCACAAAATCTGCTTAAACAAATGAAATGTATTTGTTTTTTTGTTTTTTTTTTACAGTTCTCTTCCTATTCTCCCTCCATTACACCCAAAGATTACAAAGGTGAAGACTGAAGAGTTTAAGCAGGAGTTGTCTATCTTTGCTGAAAGCTTCAGCATGCGTGGTCCTGGAGCTGTGGGAGATGATTTGGAGAAAGGTACTTTTGCACTTGAACCCTTACCTTGCAAAGCAGCTGAATTAGTGAGATCACAAGAGCGCGCATGAATCAGTTCTGTGTAACAAACCATCTGGTGCGTCAGGTTACCCTGCCTTTAGTTACATTTAGAACAATAATATGTGGTGTTAAATCTTGAAATGTAGTTGAGGTACCAGTCTCTCTCTTTTGTTCTTTGCAGGACTGACCATTATGGGGACATATGAGGCAGACCTTGCCAAGGTAGTGTCAGGACGGCAGGAGCTAGCTAATGCTAAGAAGTTGCTGGACCTACCAGTCACTGTGTATCCAGAGGTTATCAGCATGCAGAAGGACATGCAGGGCTTGAGACAGATATATGATGTCTATAAAGCTCAGAAGGTCAGATATGGTGGCTGTCAGTTTAAAATTAAAATGACATTACATTATTGGGACACATTACACATAATTCTGGTCAACGTGGTTTTTCAAGTATTTCATGTGTTTGTGCTTTACATCCTTCAGGATGCAAAGACAGAGTGGTCTCAGACCTTGTGGGTGAATTTAAACATCCAGCTGCTACAGGAGGGTGTTGAGGGTTTCATCAAACGCTTGAGGCAGCTGCCCAAAGATGTGCGGGCATTACCTGTGGCCTTCTTCCTAGAAGGACGCATGAAGGAGTTCAGAGAGTCTCTTCCTCTTTTGCTGGACCTGAAGAATGAGGCCCTCAGAGACAGGTCAGTCTGCAGTATCAAATATTGAAAATGTACGTTGACCAGGATATAAATATATAAATATGATCGTATGACAAGATGAAATGAAACACTAATAATAAAAATTAACATGTGTTTTTATATTTCGGGCCGCAGACACTGGAAGGAACTGATGGAAAGGACCGGCACTAGCTTTGAGATGAACCCCGACAGCTTCACTCTGGAGAACATGTTCGCTATGGAGTTGCACAAATATGCAAATGTCATAGGTGACATTGTCACCTCTGCTGTAAAAGAGCTCAGTATTGAGAAGGCAAGCTTCCGTCATTGTGAATTGTCTCAAACTGGAGTTAGGGATCAGTTGCATCAGTTTATCAGTGAAATCATACAGTAAATACTTATAAAACATATTATCTGTGTGCGTTTGTGTGTGTGCTTCCAGGGAGTGAAGGAGGTGGTGGAGACCTGGGAAAACATGAAGTTCAGTGTGCTGCCTTATTTCAAAGACACCCAGGAACGTGGTTTTATTCTGGGTGCAGTGGACGAGATCCTGCTGAATGTGGACAACGATGCCATGAACTTACAGAGCATGGCGGGCAGCCGTTTTGTTGGACCTTTCCTTGGCACCATACAGCAATGGGAAAAAGACCTGTCCCTTATCAGTGAGACCATTGAGGTCAGTGAGAGCGGCCACATCTCCCATCACACTTAACCTGATACATAAAATCTCTACTGAAGACATATTTCTCGTACAGGTATGGTTGCTGGTACAACGAAAATGGATGTACCTGGAGAGCATATTCATTGGTGGAGACATTCGCTCGCAGTTACCCGAGGAAGCCAAGAAATTTGATAACATTGACAAAAAGTTTAAAGAAGTGAGTGTTAATATACACATACAAACACAATATTAGCCCGATGAAAGCAAAGTACTGTTACTTCGCATCTCAAAATAATATTATCTTCTTTTTTTGTGTAGATCATGAGTGACGCAGTGAGGGGTCCAAACATTAAGAGGTGTTGCCTGGTTCCCAACCGGCTAACAGACCTTCAGGCTCTGAGTGATGGCCTAGAGAGGTGCCAGAAGAGTCTTAATGACTACCTGGACTCCAAGCGGAACGTGTTTCCTCGCTTCTTTTTCATCTCTGATGATGAACTGCTCAGCATTCTGGGGAGTAGTGACCCTGCCTGTGTCCAGGAGCACATGATCAAGGTATCAGGGATGAGGAGGATCACTGCTTGCCATGTGTGTGAAACCTTTTCCTAGACATTTTTCTTTTCTTTGTACCACAAGATGTATGACAACATAGCATCCCTGAGGTTTGATGTGGAAAGCAATGGGGAGACAGTAGCTGGAGCCATGGTGTCTGCTGAGGGTGAGGTGATGGAGCTGAAGACGCCCGTTCCAGTGGAGGGCAGGGTGGAGGAGTGGATGACGGCAGTACTTCTGGAGATGAGGAGGACTAATAGACTCATCACCAAGGAAGCAGTCTTCCGCTACTGTGAAGACAGGAACAGGTGTGTGTAGATACAATATGTGTCTGAGCAATTCTGCCAGTGTCTGTGTGTGCAAATGAGCCACAGTAAATTTGTCATTCCCATATCTCTCAGGGTGGATTGGATGTTGCTGTACCAGGGCATGGTGGTGCTGGCTGCAAATCAAGTGTGGTGGACCTGGGAGGTAGAAGATGTCTTTAAAAATGTGAAGAAAGGAGAGAAGCATGCACTGAAGCTCTATGCTAAGAAAATGCACCAGCAGATTGATGAGCTGGTAACACGCATTACACAACCTATGAAGAAAAATGACAGACGAAAGATAAACACCGTGCTTATCATCGATGTCCATGCAAGAGATATTGTAGACAACTTTGTACTAAACAGGTAAACTTAACCGTTGCCAGTTTCAACTATTTTCAGTCCACATGACAATGTACTCAGGTGTTTGAAGGTGAACTAAATTAAAAATGTAATTATCTTTTCAGTATAATGGACGCACAAGAGTTTGAGTGGGAAAGCCAACTGAGATTCTACTGGATCCGGGAACATGACAACCTATTTGTGCATCAGTGCAGTGCTTCATTCTCTTACGGATATGAATACATGGGGTTGAATGGTCGATTGGTTATAACCCCACTGACAGACCGGATCTACCTCACCCTCACGCAGGTCTGAGAAGCTTTGCAAATTTGTATTAACCAAACAAATGAATAACACACCCCCAGCAGACACAAGTAAATTGTTCTATCAGCTTGTTTTGAAAACAAGATGTCTGTGGGTGTGTATTTGTGATGCAGGCCCTCTCCATGTACCTGGGTGGAGCTCCTGCTGGACCGGCTGGTACAGGAAAGACAGAGTCCACTAAAGATCTGGCCAAGGCTTTAGGCCTGCTCTGTGTGGTTACAAACTGCGGTGAGGGCATGGACTACATGGTAAGAAGCATACACTTGAAGAGCCAACAGCTACTGAAAAATATCTTAGTGCCTTGAACCTGTGTGACGTTTTCCTGAGAAAGGGCAATTTGTTTACATTATAATTCACATTTACGATATTACTGTGTGTTGTTTTTATAAATCATTATAAATCAAATGTTTTTAGAAATACATTGTTTGGGACTCTGATGTAAATGTCACATGTAAATAATGTAACAACACCCCCTTGAATAATAGAGGGTGTCTGTAATCATCAGGCATGTGTGCTTATGGTATGTTCATGCACTTCTATGCATGTGCTGGAAAAATACAGCATATACCTGTATATAACTGTTTACAAATTGTTTCCTTGCTGCCAATGTGCTCACTTGCATCAGTCTCAAAAGTGATGGCCACAAGTTGCACTAATCATTTGTATGGTCTGTTGAGTGTGTAAACTTTACTCTGTTACACTCTCTGCCGGGCAGTAACCACTCTTGGTTTTTTTTGTTTTTTTGTTCATTTGTCACTAGTCTTGTCACTTGTCACTTTTTTTCCTTGAATTCCTTCCCTCTTTGTGTACAGGCTGTGGGTAAGATCTTCTCTGGCCTTGCCCAGTGTGGAGCCTGGGGCTGCTTTGATGAGTTCAATCGTATTGATGCCTCAGTGTTGTCAGTTATCTCCTCCCAAATCCAGACTATCCGCAATGCCCTCATTCTGCATCTTAAAAGGTTTCATGTAAGTCTGTTGTGGTTATGCAAAACCATTAATGAATACATTGAAAATAATGACAGTTTTCATATAAATTCAAGGATATTTCACAAAGATTGAAGTTTATTTCACTTAAGTTGATAGCTTGCTTTTTTTAGCCTATACACAGAATAGTTTGTTGTTTATTCCCCCTAAACCACCTTCTTCTCATTGTGCACTATCAGTTTGAAGGGCAACAGATCAGCCTGGACGACCGCATGGGGATTTTCATCACCATGAACCCCGGTTATGCAGGACGCACAGAGCTGCCAGAATCAGTCAAAGCCCTCTTCAGGCCTGTGGTGGTCATTGTGCCTGACCTGCAGCAGATTTGTGAGATCATGCTATTCTCTGAGGGCTTCCTGATGGCCAAGGTGAGGGACGCAAACACAACCAATTACATTGTTACTATTTAGCTGATACTCTCATCCTGAGCTGGATAATTTATTATGACTTTGAAGTAAGATTTTCTGATATTTTTTAAGTGTCAAAAGACTAAAGTTTTTCATATAAACAGGAAAAACCTGTAACTCTACACTGCAAACTGCTTACCTACACATGTCAGTTTCTTATTGAGGATCTTATCTATTCACTTCTGTTCAATTCAGGTGCTGGCAAAGAAGATGACAGTACTGTATAAGCTGGCTCGTGAGCAGCTGTCTAAACAGTCTCATTATGACTTTGGCCTGCGAGCTCTGAAGTCTGTTCTAGTGATGGCAGGAGAGCTGAAGAGAGGCTCACCAGAACTCAGCGAGGTGGAGACCAGAGAACATTTTTCATGTTTCATTTTCATATAGTAGAGTTATTTATTTGTAATCCCTCAGGTATAGACTGAAGCTTGATTGTTGTTGCAAAAATGTTGGGAATTTGTTAAGGTTGCCCAATGCAAGATTTAGACAAAGTCTTATGACAAAGATTCAGGCAGTATCCAACTAGCATCTTGCAACATCAATGTTGCAAATGCCAAAGAGAATATGAGAAAGGAACACTTTGAAATCTGGTATTATTGTACTTTATTATAGGTTTCATTGCTCCTTGTCACTTTATTTGAAATGTTCTCTAGTAAAATTACACTCACGCAGCCCCATGTTGACAAATTAGTGAGAGGTCACACAGATCTAAAATGAAAGAAATGAAATGAAAGAAGTAGAGGTTTATTTGATATGACAGATGTTCATCTTGAAAATATTTCCCCTTTAATCCTTGTGAACATATAAATTCTGTTCTTTATAGATTTTGTAATCCTTTGTGGTCTTTTGTTGCTAATTTTTTTGTTATTTCTGTCTTTCCCCACCATAGGATGTGGTGTTGATGCGTGCTCTCAGGGACATGAACCTGCCAAAGTTTGTGTTTGAGGATGTGCCTCTGTTCCTCGGGCTGATCTCAGACCTGTTCCCTGGGCTGGACTGCCCTCGTGTTCGCTATCCCAACTTCAATGATGCAGTGGAACAGATCCTGCAAGAGAACAATTATGTCATACTGCCAAACCAGGTGTCTCATCTGGGTCTTAGATTTGATTCTTTGAAATACAGGCTCCCTACACCACTTAAAGATTGTTGAGTTTCAGCATGTGAGTGTTTAGATGTTGATATACCCTATTCTTTATGCTGTCTGTGGTTTCAGGTGGATAAAGTGGTGCAGATGTATGAGACAATGATGACCAGACACACTACTATGATTGTGGGCCCAACAGGTGGAGGAAAATCGGTTGTGATCAGCACATTATGTCAAGCTCAGACCAAGTCAGTGTCACTTTACATCACCTAGGTTTGCACCACCTTCCTGATCTTTTGTGTGTACAATAATAACCTTTATTTTATCTCATCATTAGATTGGGATTGCAAACCAAGATGCATCCTCTGAACCCTAAAGCCATGAGTGTCATTGAACTGTATGGTATTCTGGACCCTGAAACTCGAGACTGGACTAATGGGATCTTATCTAACATCTTCCGTGACATCAACAAGCCTACTGACAAAAAAGAGCGAAGGTAAAAAAACAAAAAAACAACCAAAAACACTTAAAGGAGACATTTAATCAGTCAGGTGATTAAGATGTGTTACATGCCAGTGATGTCATTCATTCATTCATTCATACATTGAGAAGAAGAAGAAAGAATTTCTGTGGAATACTACATTAAGACTTTGACCCACAGGTACATCCTGTTCGATGGGGATGTGGATGCTCTGTGGGTCGAGAATATGAACTCAGTGATGGATGACAACAAGCTCCTCACTCTAGCCAATGGAGAACGGATCCGTTTACAGAGTCACTGTGCTCTGCTGTTCGAGGTTTGTCTGAATTTCAAGATTGCTGTCAGCTTTTCTGCAAAGCAACTTTCAGAGCATGATGTAAGGAAACTTCACCGTCACAGGTTGGAGATCTGCAGTATGCTTCCCCCGCTACTGTTTCCCGCTGTGGCATGGTTTTTGTTGATCCCAAAAACCTGCGATACACCCCGTACTGGCAGAGATGGGTGAAGAACAGACCAGACAGGGTATGAGAAAAAACATATACACTATGTAATAATTGTACTTGCATATCATTTACTAACATGTCAACACTGTCTTTGTTTTCTTCTAGGAACAAGAAGTGCTCACCAAACTGTTTGAGAAATATGTGCACAGCTCTATTAACATGATTGTGGATGGTATTGTTGATGGCAAACAGGGCCAGAAACTGAAGACTGTTGTCCCACAGACAGATCTGAACATGGTAGGTTAATCTCAAATGTACTCCAGTACCGGTATTGTTGTATTTATGTATGAAGAATTGAGTGAAGATTAGTTCAGTCCCATGTTCAGACTGCTTGGATGAATTGTGGATGTGTTGGCTGTGTGTTCAGGTGACTCAGCTGTGCTTGACACTGGATGCGCTGCTTGAGAGTGAGAGCAGCAGTGCTGAAGTCCTGGAGTGTTACTTCCTGGAAGCTCTGTACTGCTCACTAGGGGCCACATTGCTGGAGAGCGGCAGGACCAAGTTTGATGAGTTAATCAAAAGGCTTTCCTGCTTAACCTCAGTGCATGATGACAAAGCCCTGGCTGGACCTGGTGAGATCCCAGGTAAAAAGCAAGAATTTGTAATTTGTATGATTATGAAATTATCAAGATTATGTATTTATTGATATACCCTTTCAGGTACAGTTTGACTGTGGGTAACATTTAATATTGTATAATAGAGAATGAGGTTTGCAGATATGACTATATATAATATGAGATTATGAAAAAAATTTGGCTGTGCATCATTATAGACACTGTTGAAAATCAATGAACAGGATTCCTTTATGGTTTTAGGTTGAATTAATAAATATCATAATGAAAACACACCCAGTTTTACTTTTTGATAATTTTATTCTCCACATGAATACGTGCAAGTGCGTTTTATTATGTCACTTTTGTCTAATTATTGATAAGAAAATGTCTGCATCCATACAGGATACCTCCCGACTTTGTATGATTTCCACTTTGATGGAACACAGGAGAAGTGGGTTCCCTGGAGTTCCCTGGTCACCAAATACATCTACGACCCTGAAATGAAGTTTGCTGATATTCTAGGTAAAGGTCAATTCTGTGAGCTGTGAGGCAAAGACAAATCAAGTGTCCTGCATCTATACATATGGATTTAAACCTTTTGGCCCTACCAAGCGCCTTCTTCCACTTCTTCCCTAATCCTCCATCTTTGCTTTAGTGCCAACTATGGACACCACGAGAGCCAACTGGATCCTGGAACAGATGGTGAAGATAAAGAGGCCAGTGCTTCTGGTTGGAGAGTCTGGAACCTCCAAGACTGCCACCATTCATAACTTCCTGAAGAACCTTGATGCAGATAAAACGGTGAGTTCACCATCTAACCACGCATATGTACATTATAACGCACAGTATGTTATGTTACTTGAGTTTGAATTCTTTAAAATTCTTCCCTTCTGTTTCTAGATTACTCTGATCATCAACTTCTCATCTAGAACGACTTCAATGGACCTGCAGAGGAACCTGGAGGCCAATGTGGAGAAAAGGACCAAAGAGATCTACGGGCCTCCTATGGGGAAGAGACTGCTGGTCTTTATGGATGACATGAATATGCCAAAGGTACCTGCTCCAAGCTCTCAACCAAGTCTCTTATCTCCTTTACTGTGGTGGGTGACAGCGTTTGGCATTATTGTAATATACTGTATGCCCTTCCAGGTGGATAATTACGGCACACAACAGCCTATTGCACTTCTGAAGCTGTTATTGGACAGAGGAGGAATATATGACAGAGGGAAGGAGCTCAACTGCAAAATCCTCAAGGACCTTGGCTTTATTGCTGCCATGGGAAAGGCAGGAGGTGGGAGGAACGAGGTGGATCCCCGTTTTATCTCGCTCTTCAGTGTCTTCAGCATCCCCTTCCCTGCAGTGGAGTCTCTCCACCTTATCTATGCTTCCATTATCAAAGGCCACACCAGAGTGAGTATCTCTTTTCCACATAAATCAATACCTATCAGAATCTCAATCAGCCATATCGCTCAGATTTAACAAAGTTGATCAAATATTTTAGCTATTTGAGGACGCCATACAGAAGGTTTGTGATAAAGTCACCTTCTGCACTCTGGAACTGTACAACAACATCATCAAAGATCTGCCACCCACTCCCTCCAAGTTCCACTACATCTTCAACCTGAGGGACCTGTCAAGAGTCTACAATGGACTGACCCTCACCAAACCTGACAGGTCTGATCAAGCACAGTCACTCTATTAACAGATTAACGAAGACTTTGCAGTTTGTCTATGTTTCTAAATGTCTTTGCTTTACCTGATTGCTCTCTAATAGGTTTTTGACTGTCACCCAATTTGTGCGTGTCTGGAGAAATGAGTGCCTGAGAATCTTCCATGACAGACTCATTGATGAAACTGACAAAGCCTTGGTAATGATTATTAATATTAATACTGCGACTGACTGCAGGGACAAATACAATATGTGTAATTGTCCTGTAAAAGCTGTAATTACAAATGTATTTGTAGTGTTGTATTTTTCAAATGTACTCAATGTGTTTTTTTGCCACCAGGTCCAAGGCCACATAAAGAACCTGACTGAGGAGCATTTCAAGTCAGACATAGAGGCAGTCATGAGGGACCCAATTCTTTTTGGAGACTACAGAACAGCCCTCAGTGAGACTGAGCCAAGGGTCTACGAGGACATACAGGACTATGATGCTTCAAAAGCCCTGTTTCAGGTAATGTCAAGCTATTAACTGTGTTATTAACTGACCTCAGTCTAATGTTCTTTTTGCAATGTAGTGGTATAATAATGCGACAACAGTTTTTGACATTTGTTACAATTATTTCCTGCCATTTTGTCTTTAAATATACTGAAAGACCACAGTGTTTTTGCATTCTGTAGGAAATTCTAGAGGAATACAATGAGAACAAGTCGAGGATGAACCTAGTACTGTTTGATGACGCCCTGGAACATCTGACCCGGGTGCACCGCATCATCCGCATTGATCGTGGCCATGCACTGCTCGTCGGTGTGGGGGGCTCTGGCAAGCAGTCCCTTACCAAGCTCGCTGCTTTCGCTGCTGGCTGTGAGGTTGTAAAACACAATAACCATGATGGGTGTGGGGGAGAGCAAATGATTCTCAATGACAAATTGGGACAAATATTAATTTCTTTAGGCTTATAGTTAAAGATACAAGTCATATATGCTACAATTACACTTAAGGCAGAGCAAATAAACTTTTTATTAATGTGTTAACCACTAGACACCAAATGTGAGTGGGGGTATATGGAGACAAGATACAATACATCTATAATATTTCCATTTACTGCCATAAGACTGTGGAATCTTAATTTTGAATAATTGACTCAGTACAATCATAGCTTCAGTGAAGAATTGGAACAAGGAGATTTTGAATATATTTATAGGTGACACTGTCTTCCATGGAAACAGTCTTCTAACTTTAAGCTGCTAAAGGAGAAATTGAAAGGGAAAATTAGGGTTTGAGAGGTTAAGCAGCATTAAACTATACCTTCATGGTGATCTTTTTAAAAGTAGTTTTTAACTCTGATTTCTATGTTATCAAACATCACATATGGAGGAATATTTGCAAAGAAATCTCCAGCATCTAGTAATGGAATCTGCTTTTCCCAGGTGTTTGAGATAACACTAAGCAGAGGGTACAGTGAATCAAACCTCCGTGAAGACCTGAAAACACTGTACTTGAAGCTTGGCATTGAAAATAAGAAGACGGTGTTCCTCTTTACTGATGCCCATGTTGCTGAGGAAGGCTTCCTGGAACTCATTAACAACATGCTCACCTCAGGTTGGATACCACTCTAATCTCCTGGCTCATACCACATTTATCTTTCTTAAAAGCTGCAGCTGTAGTACTCTGATCATGCTTTCTCTTTGTAGGCATTGTTCCTGCATTGTTCCCTGATGATGAGAGGGAGTCAGTTCTCAACCAGCTTCGTGATGAGGCTCTTAAGATGGGAGCAGGTCCTTCTAAAGAGAGTGTGTGGCAGTACTTTGTCAACAAGAGCGCCAACAATCTACACATTGTTTTAGGCATGTCTCCAGTGGGAGACACCCTGAGGACACGCTGCAGGAACTTCCCAGGTGAAATACAGTGTCAGGCTTCACTTGATTTTTATAACATTTCTGACTTTATTTTACTAACTGTGTGTACTTTTTTCTTAGGACTGATGAACAACACTGTGATAGACTGGTTCCTGCCGTGGCCTCCACAGGCATTACTTGCAGTGGCTCAGTCTTTCCTCGGTGTGTAATTACACACATTTATATCCTTTTAAAATGCATTTGTTATGGAAAAGTTTGTTTTCAGCCATTTAAGGGCTTTCTTTAGTTTATTTAGCTGTGATGAGACCTGCAGCTGGAATATATCCCTAAATCTAGAGAATTTTTTTTGTTTTTCGACAGGTGAAAGTCCAATGATCCCTGAAGCACACTCCGCAGCAGTGATAGCTCATGTATGCATGGTCCATAGCTCTGTGGGTGACTACAGCAAGCTGTTCCAGCAGAAACTCAGGCGTTGTAACTATGTTACTCCAAAGAACTACTTGGACTTCATTAGCACCTATTCTAACCTCTTGGAGGAAAAGGACCAATACATCCTGGGTGAGAAGATGGAACATGTTATAAATTTGGTGCCTCTGTGTGAAAGGTTAGACTCGTGCCACATGGCTACTGTGCATTAATATGTTTGTGATGATTTGAGAGACTTTGTTTTGTTCACTTGTTCTCTCCTGTTCCAGCTCAGTGCAAGCGTCTAGAGGGAGGTTTGGATAAACTGAAGGAGGCCAGTGAGCAGCTGGCTGAGCTGAATGTCAAGCTAGCAGAGCAGAAGGTGGTCCTCGCTGAAAAGTCTACAGCTTGTGAGGCCCTGCTGGATGAGATCACCACAAACACGACTGTAGGTCAGTGAGTCTCTTGCATCTGCATCCTGCATCTCTTAAATTAGGGTTATAATAAACACAGTGTGCTGTAGGCTTACGAAACGAAACACAGCTGTTACGAGCCACTAATCAATAACTTTTCCTTTTAGCTGAGGAGAAAAAGACTCTGGCAGAAGACAAAGCCAAAGAAATTGAAGTGCAGAACAAAGTGATAGCTGTTGAGAAGAAAGAAGCTGAAAGTTCCCTGGCTGAGGCTCTGCCAGCATTAGCAGCAGCCCGCATTGCCCTGCAAGACCTGGAAAAATCTGATGTCACGGAGATCCGGTAAACTCTCCTCCTTACTCAGAGCATCATTTTTTTTCTGTTGTTGAAAATGAAGATGATGATGATGATGGTGGCCAAATTTATCAGGATGAATGAATAGACAAACAGTGATGTCTGTAATGCAGACACCCATACTAAACCTCTGTAAAGAAAACAGATGATAACCCAAAACATACTGTATAGGGGGTTGATTGATCTTCTAGAATGTTTAAATGAGCACTGATCAATCATGCAAAACTAGGACTTAACATACCTGACCAAAAAAAAAACTTATGCCATCTGTTAATCTATCCTCTCCCTCTATCTGCCTTTTCCTGCTGGTCCATTGTGCAGATCATTTGCCAAGCCACCCAAACAGGTGCAGGTGGTTTGTGAGTGCATCCTGGTGATGCGTGGCTACAAGGAGATCTCTTGGCAGTCAGCCAAGGGGATGATGTCAGAGGCCAACTTCCTGCGCTCACTGATGGAGATGGACTGTGATTCCATAAACAACAACCAGGTCAGGACTGTCAAAGGTAAGTCGGCTTCATGATCAATGGAAACCTACCTTAAAAATTGCAAATAATAATACCTGTGTACTGTATATGATAGCGGAAGTTGGGTTTGCTAAGTATGCCACACTTTGCAATTTCCCCTGGTTAGGCTTCCTAAAGAATCTCCAGACAACCTTTGAGGAGATGCAAGCCATCAGTAAGGCTGGCTCAGGAATGCTCAAGTTTGTCGAGGCTATCATGGGTTATTGTGATGTTTCCAGGGAGATAAAACCCAAAAGAGAGAAGGTAATGTAAGGTTGGTGAGTGCTATTACATCATGCTCTATAAGTAGGCACACAGATTAAACAGCCATATTTCCAATATTTTTTTAGGTGGCACGTCTAGAGAAGAACTTCTTTCAGAGTAAGCGGGAGCTGGAGCGCATTCAGAGCGAGCTTAGCGATATTCAGAAAGAGTTGCAGGTTCTTGGAGAGAAGTACCAAGCGGCTATCGAGGAGAAACAGCTGCTACAAGAGGAGGCTGAGATCATGGAGAGGAGGCTGATAGCTGCTGACAAACTCATCTCTGGCCTGAGCTCTGAGAATGAACGGTGAGGCTGTAAAAGATGCAACACATGGAGTCACAACACTATGCAACTTTGAGCCTAACCAACCCTGCTAAGAGTTGCTTATTTGTTTCTTTTTAATCTCCTTTTCTTCATCCCTTTGTGTATCCACCTATGTCTCTTTCCTACTCCTTCTTTTCAACTGTTCCCACTCAGATGGACACAAGATTTGGAGGAGTTGAAGCAGCGGCGTGTGCGTCTCCTGGGTGATTGTCTGATCTCTGCTGCTTTCCTGAGCTATGAAGGGGCCTTCAACTGGGACTTCAGGAATGAAATGGTATACCAAATATGGGTTAAGGATGTGCAGGAGAGAGGCATCCCCTTGAGCCAGCCTTTCAAAATGGAAAGCCTTTTGACTGATGAGGTAGAAATCAGCAGGTGAGAAGGAGTGGGTGCTCACGACAGATTTTGAAACTTATACTATATACTATATGAATTTGTCCTATCAAATGATTGGAATTAGGTTTTTTTGTTAGCAGTTCAGGTGCTTGTTGCAAATATGTGGATTTGTCTTTATTCCGGCTGTACTCAGCACTGACTATGGGCCTGCTATGTGTGTATGTAAACCCTGTGTGACAGATGGGTCTCAGAGGGCTTGCCTCCAGATGAGCTGTCAGTGCAGAATGGAATCCTCACAACCAGAGGGAGTCGATTTCCCATGTGTATTGACCCTCAACAGCAAGCCCTCAACTGGATTAAGAAGAAGGAAGAAAACAATAACCTCAAGGTACAAAAAGCTCATACAAGTTAGGTGTCATTACTGCTCCGAAGTCCCAGAATGACTGCTTTAATCAGCTTCCCACTGCTGACAGCCCCAGAATCAGCACTTTGGAAAGAGTCACGACGTGCGGTCCTGACAGTGTGATCGTTCTTTCTTTCCCCAGATCTCATCTTTCAATGATCCAGACTTCCTGAAGCAGCTAGAGATGGCCATCAAATATGGCTTCCCATTCCTTTTCCAAGATGTGGATGAGTATATTGACCCTGTGATTGACAATGTCCTGGAGAAGAATGTAAAAGGATCAGAGGGCAGACAGGTCATCATGCTGGGTGACAAGGAAGTTGACTATGATCCCAACTTTAAACTGTATCTCAACACCAAACTGGCTAACCCCAAATATTCCCCATCAGTATTTGGAAAAGCCATGGTCATTAACTATACTGGTAAGATCCTTTGGCATGGCAACCATAGTTTTTGTCTGTAACATATGAACAGCATTTACTAAATGCTTTGTCTGTCTGTGTCTGTCCATTTATTGTATCTATGTTACGTGTAGTGACCCTTAAGGGTCTGGAGGACCAGCTGCTGAGTGTTATCATGGGCTTTGAGAAGAAGGAACTGGAGGAGCAGCGTGAGCGTTTGATCCAAGAAACAAGCAACAATAAGAAGCTGCTGAAGAACCTCGGGGACTCCCTGCTCAGAGAGCTGGCCACATCTACAGGCAACATGTTGGATAACACAGAGCTGGTTCACACATTAGAGGAAACAAAGTCAAAAGCCAGTGAGGTCAGTTTGGCTACAGCAAGAATTAATGAAACTCATGGAAGAGTAGCAATTTCACTGAAGTCATTAATCCTAGTTTTTTGTTGTTTGATGTTGTGATCATCAGGTATTTGAGAAACTTAAGTTGGCTGAGAAGACATCCATGGACATTGATAAACTCAGAGATGGCTACCGCCCTGCTGCCAAGCGCGGTGCTATCCTGTTCTTCGTACTGACAGAAATGGCTCTGGTTAACAGCATGTACCAGTACTCTCTAGCCTCGTACCTGGGCGTGTTTGACTTTTCACTACGCAAATCTCTGCCTGACTCTGTCCTGTTCCAAAGACTGAAGAACATCATGAACACTCTGACATACAGTGTTTATAACTATGGCTGCACAGGTAGATACTAAAGATTGAATTATGGAATAGATGGAAAGAGGTCCATTTCTTAAGATAAAGCACAGTATTTATGATTGCTTTGTAGATGTTATAACCTGAACTGTCTGCATATCCTTAGGTCTGTTTGAGAAACACAAGCTGCTCTTTTCCTTTAACATGGCCATCAAGATTGAGCAGGCAGAAGGGAGGGCACCTCAGGAGGAGTTGGAGTTCTTTATCAAGGGTGAGATATCCAGAGAAGTTGAACTCCTCTAAAATATTTAAGTAGATTACAGTGATGATAAACATGTGTATACACACAATGTTCAAAGTAAATTTTCATGTGTAAAGGTAATCTATCCCTGGAAAAGAGCAAGCGCAAAAAGCCTTGTGACTGGCTGCCAGACCAGGGCTGGGAAGACATAGTGAAACTCGCAGAGCTCTTTCCTGAGCAGTTTGGCTCTCTGCCTGATGACGTGGAGAAAAATTCCACTGACTGGAAGGCTGTAAGTGACCACAGTGACAGGAATCATCATAGGCATTTTACTTAATCGATTGAGAGTTTAACCCTCATTCTTTTCTCCTCAGTGGTATGACTTAGATGGACCAGAACAGGCTACATTCCCCATGAAATATGAGGAGAACCTATCAGCCTTTCAGAAGCTGCTGTTGCTGCGTTGCTTCCGAGTTGATAGAGTCTACAGAGCTGTGACTGACTACGTCACTGTCACCATGGGCGAGAAGTGAGACTGTTTCTATTGCAATAATGCAGTTAAAGATATATATATAATGTGTATACTGTGTCACTGTGTATATAGTATATACAGTGTATCTATATATACACCACTATGGTGCAGGTTTTGTTGACTAAACACAATTATTTGACAAAGTTTACAGAGAGAAATCAAGCCCTGAGTTTCCAGATGTTTTCTTGTATTTCTGCTCAGATATGTACAGCCCCCTGTGATCAGCTTTGATGCAATTTATGAGCAGAGCACACCTTCCTCCCCTATTGTCTTCATCTTGAGCCCTGGCTCTGACCCAGGCAGTGACCTCATGAAACTAGCAGAGAGGTCAGGCTTTGGAGGCAACAAGTTCAAGTTCCTTGCCATGGGCCAAGGCCAAGAGAAGGTATTGAAGACTTCTTTTCCATATCACAACTATGAAGCTTTAAGTGTGGTCAAGTGAAATGAAGAGTACAGAGATCACTAAGTAGCCACACTAAGTAACAGTAAAAAGTAAAGAAGTTGAGCATACTTGTCTTCTGTACCTGTGATAAAGGTGGCACTGCAGTTGCTGGAGTGGGCAGTGTCCCATGGTCAGTGGTTGATGCTACAGAACTGCCACCTGCTGGTAAAGTGGCTAAAGGAACTGGAGAAGTCCTTAGAGAGGATCACCAAGTCCAACCCCAATTTCCGCTTGTGGATCACCACCAACCCCATTAAGGATTTCCCCATCGGCATACTACAAAGGTCTCTAAAGGTGAAACACGTTTTCTCTTTACCTTCAGCAGTGTTTTCTTTAGATTTTTTGTAGGTGGCAGCATTAACTTTCCAATATCCAGTAGTGGATAGAATTTCCTCAAATAGGTGTTGTATTTGAATGTTCTCAATCTATATGTTGGGAATATTACATTGTTGCATTGTACACACTAGTGGGGAATAACCACATTCAATGCGAATGAAAGAAACAGTCACATACTTCCAATACATATCAAATTGTTTTTTGAAACTAGTGTTGTCATCTCCTTTAACCTATCTAATATATTGATACACATTTCTAAAAAAAATCTCTAAACAAGGGATGCTGCACTAGGAACATTTTAGTGTATGAGTTATCTTTATCCATATTTTGTCAAGACTTCTGAAAGGTGAATAAGAGACCAAATGGCTTGTTAAGACTGGTGTTTTGATGGTAAACAATTTGCCCATGAAGCTATAATAATAATAAAAAAAATTGACAGTGTGTTTACATGTACTTTAATATTGTGTGCAGGTAGTGACGGAGCCTCCCAATGGTCTCAAGCTGAACATGAGAGCCACGTACTCTAAAATCTCCCATGAGACCTTGACTGCATGCCCTCACCCTGCCTTCCGCAGCCTGGTGTATGTGCTGACCTTCTTCCATGCTGTGGTGCAAGAGAGACGCAAGTACGGAAAGATTGGCTGGAATGTCCCCTACGACTTCAACGAGTCTGACTTCTTCGTAAGTGGCACAGGAGTCATTTACACTATTAGAAATAGTTGATTTTGTTAGATTTTAGTATTTATTTAAGTGGTATAATATCAGTTATATTTCACTTTTCAATGGTTTAAACAATGTAACTGTGCTCAACAGGTGTGTATGGAGATCCTGGATACCTACCTGACCAAAGCTCACAACCAAGGAGATAGCAATCTTCCCTGGGGAAGTCTTAAATATCTTATTGGGGAGGTGAGGCTAAATTCATTGTTTTTAAATTGTATATCCATTATCTAGCTAGCTGATGCTGTAAGTTTAGCATGTCTGTATAATGTTTTATAGGTGATGTATGGTGGGCGAGCCATAGATAGCTTTGACCGCAGGATCCTGACCGTCTACATGGACGAGTACTTTGGAGACTTCCTCTTCTACAACTTTCGGCGCTTCCACTTCTTCAGCAACAAGGATGTAGATTACAAGGTCCCTCCAAATGGGCCCAAGAAAGTATATGTTGGTCAGTTGTTATTTTCATTGCTTCACGTTCTGTTACTTTAAGAAACAAGAAGTACATTTTCTGTCATCACTCACAGCTTTACCCTGTTATCTGGTACAGATGAGATTGAGACACTGCCACTGGCAAATACACCAGAGGTAATGGGTCTTCATTCCAACGCAGAGATAGGATACTACACACAGGCAGCTAAAGACATGTGGACTCATCTAATAGACCTGCAGCCTCAGACAGGTATGATTTTCTTTCATCTCTCCTGTGTCTTAGTTAATTTCAAAAGAAGAAATTCTACCGTTGCTTGCCCGCCTCCACATTGAGTTCTGAGTGCCGAAGAGCATCCCTGGAAGTAATATTTACTATTTTTCAGAAGGAGAAGCTATTCCATACTGTTGAATGATGTTTGTTTTACTCAGTTTGCCACCATGCTACCAAGTGCTTCCTCTCTTATGGCCTTTACACACTCTCCTGTGCCTCAGGTGAATCTGGTGGAAGCATCAGTAGGGATGAGTACATCAGCCAGGTGGCCCAGGACATTCAGAACAAGCTGCCCAAATTATTCGACATGGACGTGATCTGTAAAAAGTTTGGATCGAACATTTCCCCAACCTCAGTGGTGCTACTTCAAGAACTGGAGCGCTTCAACAAACTAGTGGTCCGCATGCAGCGCTCTCTGGCTGAACTGCAGAGGGTGAGAAGGAGGGGCAGACACCAAGACAGACAGGTGTTGACATCTTTGTCCGTCACACAGGGTTAGATTTGTTCTGATTCTCTTGTGCCCCCTAGGCCTTGGCTGGTGAGGTGGGTATGAGCAGTGAGTTGGATGAGGTCGCTCGGGCCCTTTTTAACGGTCACATCCCTGCCATTTGGAAGAAGTTGGCACCTGACACTCTGAAATCCCTCGGCAACTGGATGAGCCACTTCAAGAGGCGGTATGAACAGTATAATTACTGGGTGAGTACGGACATACACTATTACAGATAACCTCTTATATGTAGCCTTCTGCATTATTCTGGCATTACAGCATAGATAACAAATGAGTTGAGAATATATTTTTACGTCTGATGTATCTGTGTTCACCAGGTGGATGAGGGAGAGCCAAAGGTTATGTGGCTGTCAGGACTCCACATCCCAGAGTCCTACCTGACTGCCCTGGTCCAAGCTGCATGCAGGAAAAATGGTTGGCCTCTGGATCTTTCCACACTGTACACACAGGTGACCCAGTATCGCAGTGAGGATGAAGTCAGTGACAGACCTGGACAGGGTAATGAAATGACACCATTTGCAGCACGATTAGTGATGACTTTATGAGACTAACAGTCTTTTTCCCTGCAGGCTGCTTTGTGTCTGGCCTGTATCTGGAGGGAGCAGACTGGGACACGGAGAAGGGCTGCCTAGTGAGGAGTAAACCAAAAGCTCTGGTTGTTGAACTGCCCATTCTCAAAGTCATCCCCATAGAGACACGCCGCCTCAGGTTACAGGTGTGGACCACAGGCACTACAGTCCTTCATACAATACTTTAGTTCACTATTTTGATGTTTTTTCTTAACTGTCGTGTGTATTTTCGTGTGTTTTGTACCGTAGAATACGCTGCGGACACCAGTGTACACCACGTCCTTGCGGAGGAATGCAATGGGTGTGGGATTGGTGTTTGAGGCAGATCTATTCACCACCATGCACATCTCCCACTGGGTGCTGCAGGGAGTCTGTTTATGCCTCAACGCTGACTAAAGACAGCCCTCTGCCTCACTGTGCTGGTTAGCTTTCCTGATGTCTGCTTTTTATTTAGAAAAAAAAAACGTTTGATACCTCTGGCTTATGGGCAGATTACAGAGAAAGATTGTACATGGTTTTAAAAATAAATTGTTAGAGACACATAAGAAAATTAGATGGGATTTTTGAGTCATCTACTTCGTAGCTTTCATTATTTTCTCACTAGATGGCAGCACACAACAGTGCTGAGCTCTGGGCAGTAGCTCCAGGTATTTCTCTTTGGTGTGGTGCCAAGAGGCTACAGTGGGTCAGGATCTTTCAGGCCTAAAAGTCTACTACTGTTTATTAATGAATACATGTTTATAATTCAGTTCAATCATGTCTAATTTGTCTCTTTCTAAAACAAAATATTTCAGAATTCTGTCCATTCTTATAAAAGGACAGTAGGTGCTGAATAGTTCTGCTGAGGTTGTAAGGGGAACATAAGCTGCTGCATACAGTGGAAAATGTACCACTGACCAAAGGCTGCTAAAGTTTTCCACTTTACCCAAGTAGCTTTTCAGCTGTTCTCTGCAGTATAGGTAGCAGTGTGTGCTTTATTGTAACAAACAGATTGAGTGCAGCGCTGAGTAATCGAGGCTGCTGAGGTCAGCATGCCAAAGCAGGTGAAGTTTACTCTAAAAAATCAGACAGCCCTGGAGGATCTGGCAGCTGGTGTGGCAGTGAGGTCACAGAAACACAGAAATAAAAACTGCAACAGTTTTGAGCCATAACTCGTGCAACATACATCATGTAGCTGTGTTGTAAGAGTGCAGCTGTAATTAGGAATGTGCTTGTTAAACTAAACTGTGACTAACTGTAGACAGAAATCATCATAAGGCAAACACCCAGCAACATGAAAATATGTTACATTTACTTAAGCCTCATTCCTTAAAAGACCTTACCCTCACATGAGATCACGGCCATTGTTCTCATTACTGTATTGTGTAGCATAAAAGGCCCCTCTCTGAATGGCAGAGGGTAAAGGTTAGACAGGCCCCTTCTCAGCTTTAACTGGTACGACTATCATAAAGTGTTAAGATCAGGACATGTTTATGACCAAACACAGGAGGGGAGGAATTGTGTTTCCCTGTTGAACAGAGGGAAAGAATGATGTGTTGTTTAATGAACCCCACTTAATATGAGTGAGCAGATCTTCAGTGAATGCACACCTACACAGACAATAGGTGATGCAGCTCTTTCTGTTTGCATAGTAAAGGGGAAGGAAATTATGGAAGCAGGAGAGTAAAGAAATAAGAAAAAAAAATCATCTCAAAGGAACCGACCCCTGTCTCCCTCCTCAGAGGTCAAATTTATAAACTGCTGCAGTTCCTTCTTGGCACCATTGCCAGTGCCGAGTGGCCTCATAAAATGCCATGGGTTCCCTGAAACAAAAAAACTCTGACACATCATTTTCCAACCCTCCCCAATCCCAAACAGTTTCCGTTTGTTGTGATTGAGAGCAGGTGGGCTTAGTCAGTCCCATTCAAGTGCATGCACTGTTTTCCGGGTTCTCCCTGTAGTATAGGGGGTGATTAGTGCCAGTCTGAATACCCTTCTCTCAGTGTGTTAACACCATCTCTCATTAGCTGAGAACTTCACCAAAACTACAGCGCACTAGCCAGTTGCATAAGTGCTCTTTGCAGTCTGCAGCATCTTTTGCAGCTGGTGAGACTTGCAGCTCAGCCCATGGGGCCTGAGAGGTGTAGTCACCACAACCACAGATATACATCTTGGGCTCTAGTTTTTGGTTGCAGTGCCAGGTGTTTAGTTTGGAGCAGGACCGCAGCCCTGTGGTTACTGGCTGCTTGCACTGTAAACCTACATGTCCCACATGGGGCCAAGAGAGGTTACAGTAACCTCAACTATTCTCCTGCCACTGTCTGTCTGCCTGGGCACTGATGGCTTTGACAGAAAAGTCTATACATTGCAGCTGCTAAAGGCAACCACAGGAAAAACATCTTAGATAGATAGATAGATAGATAGATAGACTGTAAATGTTGAATCATATATGATATGATGGTAACAATACAGTGATGAACATTACTTTATGGGCTTTTAAATATAACTTTTCAAATCTAATAGGGCCAGAACTTAGTCATAGGTTAATTTGTTTTATATCTAGTTGTGTTCACCAAAAAACAATTATCCCCGGCACAGCTCCAGTGATTTCAGAGGAACCTCGGAGAAGCAGCAGCCCATAATTCATGTAGAACAAAACCCATGCGTAATGTGCCGTCACCTTGGGCGCGCATTGTCCTCTGTGTGAGAGGTTGAAACGGGGCAGGGTAAAAAAGACCCAGCAGGCTGTGCTTTTAAAAGACCCGAGGAGACTATAAAAGTGGTTTCATGCCTGCTGTAGTAAAGGCTCGGCTCGAAATGCGCACAGACAGACTGAGGTAGGTAGAGCAGATAGAGAGAGGAGGACAACACACACTTAACGACACACACACACACGCACGCACGGCATTCAAGGTTTATTTTCAAATGTCGGCTCTCTGTCATAGGTAGAGACAAACGAGAAGCGGGAGTTTGTGGGTCGGCATTTATCTTTAGTTCACTTAGGATTTTAAGACAGGCTATTTTTACAAATAAACGAGTGTCAGACATCGTTTTTGTAGTCTACAGAAGTGCGTGTTGCAACTTTAATGCATAGGATGCGCGTCTTCTCCAGCCGACCCGGTGCTGTTTGACACATCCACCCCCGAGCTGGATTCACTACCCGGTCTGTTTTCTAACCGGGGGAAGTTGGGCTCATTTAAAACTTTTCTGGCCGTACTTTTGATGCCACGGAAATGGGACCGCGCCAACGGGAGAGCGTGTCCGCGCTTTGCAGAGAAAGTTTCTTTTGGACTGTGCTGATCCTCTGGCTGACCACGTCTGTTGACGGGACCTGGAAGACGGGACTTTACAAAACCTACTCAACCGGGACGCAGCTGAGCAGAGACCAGACAGCAACCTCTCACACCTCAGTCTATCAGAAAAGGTAAGGAAAACATCCACTTTATTATATTATTATAATACCTACACTTACTGTAGGTTACTGTATGTTAATCCTCAAGTATGTCTTGTTATATGCACATAATAACCTTTTTTGCCTCTACAGTCTATTTTTTAACTTATAGCCTCACTTTTAGGATCTTCTTGTCAATGCATGACTCCACAGAGCTACTCCCATCTCCATCCATCTACCAGGTCCTATTGTCTTCCTGACAGTTGGTTTCCTTTTTCCTGTCCTGGCAGCACACATTGCTCTGCTTACTCCCATCCTCACTGTAGTCCCAGCTCACCCACCTCTCTCTCCTGAGAGCACCTCCACTGCCTCTGAGGTGTGTTGCGTGCTCTTTGTCCCTGCAGCAGGAGAGGTAGGAGCAGCAACAACATCTGCTCCCTCTCAGCTGTCAGGGTGCTCTTCAAAGCACCACCTTTAGTCCTCAGATCTGTCCACATAAAACCTTCTCCTAAACCGTGGATCCCAGTGGTGAAGACAGGATGTATCTTACAGTGAACAGTGGAGAGATGATTTTTATGTCTGTAATAAAGTGCACAAGATTGATGAGATGGTCTCATACAGTGATTTAGTTGTTGACAAAGGCGTTTCTGACGGAGAGTCACTAGACTAAACACACAGGCAAGCGTGCTAACCAGCTCTGTTTCCCTTCTGGACAGAAACAATGTTTAGAGACTAGCCAGTGCTTAATGATGAGAGGACATTTCCCATCTTACAAATATTTACGCGGTCAGGTTGCGAGTGCGTATGTGTGGGCTGAACGTGGCCGGAGGCTGAAACCCTGTCTCTCTGATGAGGCCTTTTCCTCTGGGTGTGTCCAGGTGGCTCTCAGCCTCGCTCCACTGACTCACCTCTCTTCTCAGCTCCCCTGTCACTCATGGCCAGAGGTTTGTGGATATGTTTATTAAACACATGCAGCTGGGACTTCACCGCATCTGGGCTTGTTGTGGGAAGGGGAGGTGAGTTTACAGTCGGTTTGCTGCTGCTGCTTGTAAGTGGCAGTGGAGGAATGACAGAATAGACAGAGAGGAAGCTGCAGTTAGCGTGAGTCAGCCACCGCCGAAAGGTCAGCGGGTTTGAGGTGACACGAGAGGAGCTGAAAGTCTCAGTCCACCTGCCTGATCTGTGAAAGCAGCAGTTTATGGTGTGTCAGCAAAGCCAAACAGTGGCAGTGGGATTTCACAGAGCAGAGGGATCTCTCTTGGGCATTAGCAACATGACATTCAATTACAATAACTTGTCGTTGGGGCTCAGGAACTTAAAAGGAAGTAAATATTAATTTTAGACTGGGAAAGGATTCTGTCACAGGAAAACCTTCACTAAGAATGTCTTCCCTTGCCAGTCCTGTCTTCACACAGTAATTACCCAAATCAAAGGGGATTAACAACTCTTGAGTCATTTCTTGACCGGTGCGGTCGCTCTGTAGAGGAGCTGATAAAGTGTTCGCTCACCCATGTCATTCTCAACGTCTATATGAGCTCAGTACACTGAGGGGTTACTGAGGGAGCTGCTTCTTTATTTCTTGTCTCGCCCGCTTCTTTAACCTCCCTCAGAGGACTTGTCATTGTCTGACAGGCAGTCTGAACCCTGTGGCCCCCCCTCATTCCTCACCCATCTTAAACCATTTCCACGTTTTTCTTTAAGCATGGGAATGAAGATGATAGAGATCCCAGTAGGCTGAGCCCTGTGTGGTTTAAAGCAGAATAGCTTTAGAGTTCACCATTCAAATGAACTTGAATGTATGTGTTCAAGGAATTCAAGGATTTTTCATGGCTATTAGGAAGCAGTCACCAATTGCACAGCTCCTTAATAATCACTGGTGGCTGATACATTAATCAGGATTATTCTCAGGGAATGAGAGCATATACCAGTGTAGAGCTGCAACGATTTGTCAATTATCAACCAAACTGAATCTGTAACTATTTTGATAATCAATGAATTGTTACCGAAATGTTACTTTCTGCTGCTTTTCTCTGTTTTATATCATTGTAAAGTGAATATCTTTTTGGACTAATGGCTGGACAAAATAAGACATCTTAAGAAAACACCTTGTTTTCTTGGGAAAATGTAGTGGGCATTTTTCACTATTTTTTGATGTTTTATAGACCAAATGAGTCTAAGAAGTAAGAAAGAGATGAATTGATAATAATCGTTAGTTGCAGCCATTAATTTTTTAAGAAAAACAAAAGACAAAATAATCTGGTTCTTTGGATTTTGGACTGTTGGTTGGACAAAGCAAGATGTCACCCTGGGCTTTGGGAAACTGGGATGTTTAGTCTTTTTTTTTTAACATTTTATAAACTTAACAATTAATCAAGAAAATATGCAGCCCTATATCAGTGCCCCAGTTACATACTGTACACTGCAGGTGACCAGTTCACAAAGTCAGTGTCTCATTCATAATCAGCGGAGCAGCTCAGCTCTACATGATGGTACAATCAAAAAACACTTGGAATCAGGCTGTATGGAGCCATAGCTGTGATTTAAGTGCATATTTCAGTTGAGCAGAATTCCCTTTTTACCTCCAGCCTCAAACACTTAAAGATGCACGCACCCGTTACACACAGAGACACACTCAAAGCTTGCAGGTGTCTAGGCCTGAAAGCTCAAAACAGACAAAGACAAATGAGAGTTTGTTTTGCTCCTCGAGGCTGCTGTGAAGAACCACTTAGCCCTGACCTCCAAGGCCTCACTGTGGTGCTTTGATGATCTTCACTGTCCTCGGCGCATGGAAAACACACAGCAGCTTTGAACCTGCAATATGATAGCCCTCCAGCCCTAATATTGTCTATTAACTCATCGTTTGATAATTCTTCAAATGCAAACATAACATAATAGTCAGTTTTATTTTTTATTTTATGTTACAGTTTGTTTTACACTATTCTCTTACTCCGGTTCTTTCTGTTTTTCCCAGAAGCTGCAGATTATGACTCCAGGAATGTCGTATCCCTCTTGCTTCATTACTGTCACTGTGACTGTACTCTCTATTTCTCTCTTTGTCGTGTGTTGTTGCAACACATTCATCTTATACCTCTTCTGTATCCTGGAGGACCAACAGTGCTTCATAATTGTCTTTCCCTCCAGTTCCCTGTTCACATCGGAAGCTCCCTTGTGCGACCCTTATGATAAAATGACCTTTGTCTCCTCTCCTCTGTCTGGCTGTTTGCCACTTCTGTCTTTTGTCCTTTGTTCTCCCCAAGTATTTTTCCCACAGACAGAAATGTAGAGAAATTCCTTCAGATTTCTATCCATGCTGCATTTCAAACATATCTTTGAGTGTTCGGCCCTCCTCCTCCCACAGCACGTGAACAGATGGGTGGATGGAGAGGGAGTTACTGAGACGTTTCTCACCAGAGTCTCACCAGCGTTTTGCCCTTATCAACCCTCTTGTCAGTTCACACGGCTTAACTCCCAACTTCATCCTCCCCATTCAGTCTGCCGCAGAGAGTTCACTAACTCAGTAGTGTGATCATAAAAGATGAAGACTGCATAGCGTACAAGGCAAAATGAGGGCACACACAGTAGCTACAATACAGCTTATAAGCTTTGTTGCCAAGTTCATGAGCTCTCTGTCTGCTTTTGCATTCATTTAGGGTTTTTGTTTCCCTCCGATGTTTTACTGTCTTGGCGTCTGTAGCGTTGAGGAACAGATGGGCCAAAGCTGTGATTTTTCTGTCCCTTCAAAATTGTGGATTTCTTTCTTAACTGTTGGCTGTGACTGTGTGTGTGACTGTGAGAGATGGTGAATGATTTATTTAGCTTGGGCCCGGCGTTCAGAGTGTGCCATGTGTGCTTAGAGACCTGATACTCACTGAGGGCCTGCTTGGTGCTTTTTGCCAGTGAAACAGCATGGTGCTGGTGGGTTTCACACTTCATAACACATGGGCGCCTCCAGTAAGAGGAAGGTGTTGACTATGAAACAGTTCAGAGTGAAAGACTGAGTGCACCAAGCACCTGTGTCCCTTTATGAATAAAGCCAGACAAAATTCAGTGGACCATTGTATAGTAGTTCTCAGAAACAAAATGAGGAAAGTTATTTGCTGTAGGGCATGTAAGTAAGACTTAATCTTTAGTCTTTTACATCCCAGCGGAGATAATGATATCACCTGTATTCAGTTAATACAATTATCTTTAGGCATCAAACGAGTATATGCTCATATCTCCATACTCTTCATCAAGTATTGTTCTTGCTGCCCTGTTCTTATTATGTATTGTATGAATCCATTTTAGCAAGTTATCTAGGTAATGCAGGTATTGGTATCAAGCCATTTGGGAAATTTTAAACTCTGTTATGCCAACGGCTTTTGTTATTTCATTCACTGAAGCAGCAGCGGTTGGCATTTCCTCTTTGGTAATTGCATAAGTGCAATGCAAAGAGAGAGGGGGGAGACCATAAAACCCACCCCCACTTCCCTCCTCGTACCCCCTGGTGGCAATCTTAGCTGTTCCCAGGTGAAACCTCCTCTCAGCCTGGGAAACTCAGATGTTTATCTGTTGGGTCTGGAGGATAAATGGTGGGGAGGAGTTAGGGTTAGTACCCCCACCCCTTACTCCCAGCTCTACCTGACCACAGCTCCTTCAATTTTCCACCGATGATTAGAGCAATTTTTTCTGGACAAGGGAAAGCAATCATGGGGTAATCATATAGATCCGTGTTCATTTTTGTAGCCTCTTGGCTGATGGATATGCTAAGAGACATGAAAGGTGGGTCTGTACTTAAATAACATGTGTGGCAGCTGAATTCCCTACTCTGCTTTACTTGAGAAGTTTAGCATTAATTCAAACTGTGCCTTACTTTTGCACAGTTCCTTTTACTTTTTGATAGACTCAAGCGTTTTTCATTTGTAACTCAATCTGGCAAAGTGACTTTTTTCAAAATGGAAAAAATCAAGAGTAATCAATAATCCAGATTAAAATATAGCAGACACATAGTCATATCAAAAGGAAATATCTTTGAAGTGCTGCAGTAGAGGTGCCCCTGCTCACTGGCTCAGGTCTGTGTGTGCGGCCACCACAACATGTGGGGATTGTTAATGGGAGCTGGTTCAGGGCTGCTTCGCATCCTCTGCCTTTGGCAGTTTCCTTTAGCGTAAACTGTCTCTCACACACACAAACATATGGTCTCACATATTGACAAACAGACTTTGGTGGGAACCTCCTCCCACATTGGCAGCAGAACACACAAAGTGTAGTTTTGTGCTACGAGCCACACAGTCTTCTTTGTGGTTTCTGCATAGAGCCCCCTTTCTATACATCTATTGATTGTGTAAACACAGGCTATAGTAATTGTTTTCCTTGTTTCTCCTCCAGCTGTAGCCATATGAAGGTAATCAGGGTATTTGTACACTTCAATGTTAATAAAATAATAGTAACATATGGTAGCTCAAACAGCCTCAGTGTGTTTTCCATACATTAAAGACGAGTAAACATCCTTCAGCTGATCTGGTAGGTAGAGGGATGAGAGATGAAACTGGCCTCTCAAGCTAAACTTTTCTCATAAACTTTTCTCATGCACTATCAGGAACAGATATCTACTCCGGTTAGAGGGGTAATTTAGCTCTCGGTGAGGATTCAACCAAACCAATGACCTCAAATGAATCTCCCTTTACATCATTTGGTGCTTTTAGTCTAATGGTGGCATCGAGTGCTATAACTAGACCCTTTTCATGCAAAGTGAAAATATTTAATTCTGCTTCTGGATACCTACGAAATAACTTGGAGGTGAATGTAAGCTGGTACACTTGACTCTCTCGTGATCATATCCTCACTATCAGATCTTAACCTCTGACCTTTACATAAGCTTTTTTCCCCCTAGCAGGTCAGTTTCTTAGCCTCAGTGAATCCTCATAATGTCTTACGGAGCCTCTCTGGAAAGGGAGTGGAGTCGTGACCCAGCATTAACCCGTGTTGAAAAATTCTAATCTCAGTATGGGACCTCGTCCTTTATTCCCCCCCTGAGAGACTTTATTTCCTCTGAGAGCCGAATGCTAACGGACGTGTATTGATAGAGGAGAGACCGCAGTGTAAATACAGCCCACAATGCACTCCTGCAAATCTCGTGGCTGATTAAAACTGTGTAAACACCATAAAGAACTTTCAAAACAAAAGGCTGGGGGAAGGGAGGGAAGAATCTAAACCTGCGGGAAGACAATGGCGCATTGAATGTGACTTCGTGGTTAATTACCTTTTGTGAGCGTGCTTTAGTGTGAGTGCACTTATTGGAAGGTGTTTCGAAAATATACACTGTTCTTGCATGAATTATTTACTTTGAAAATGACAAGAAATGTTCTTCTGTATCTAAAAATAACAACTTTTATTCTGCACTCTGCATTTCTGACTTTCACTGTGTTTCACCCTTCAGGAACTGGTGTCCCCATACGGTCACTAAGACAGTGACTTGCCAGGTGCAGAATGGGACAGTCCTCCAGCGGGTTTACCAGACATGCCGCTGGCCGCAGGGATGTACAGGAGGCAGGTGAGAAGGCAAAGCGACCTTACCACTACTGCTACTGCTGTACCGCTGAGACGTGAACCCCTTAAAGAGAATCACTTACCTTAAAAAACTTTAAACATTTACTGTGGAAGTTACGTTTCTGTTATTTGTTATTTTGTTCCTTTTCCAGACTTTAACTATACTGGAGTTTAATAGCAGAAAAAGTCTCCCCTTTCTCAAAATCAGTGTTTTATAGCCATTCAAGTTTGAGATGTCGTGAATTTCTGACAGCTACAATATCTCCCTCTTAGCTAAAAAAAACAACAAACCATTGGCAAAATGGCTGCAAAGCCTGCATCGCTGGCAGCTCCATCTAAATGAAATCCAAAGTTAACCCTTATACAATCAATTCAGATAATTTGTAAAGGAGCTTTACGGTTTGTTTGTATCTGGTTTCTCTTGTTAATGAACCGCTCCAAATACGTAACACTGCAAACGTAGCTAACTTAGGCTATTTTAATGACATGGGTACAAGTCTAGCAGTGGGGGTAGCCATGCTTGAACACTATCGTGTTGAAATAACGGCAGGTTTTCTCGTTCTTCCCATTCGGCCGACAGTGAGTGAATGCAGCATCATTAGTAATTCATGAGGAAATCTACAGTAAGATATACCAATTTCTCCTCCTAAAATCATTCACAATACATTAAAATTCAATGCAACTGTGCCACATGTTGTGTTCTGAGTAAGGAATACAATAAGTTCACACCTGTTCCTAGGGGGAGATTTTGTACATAAAACATGGAAATGAGGCAGGTTCAGCAGATGCACCTAGAAATCAAATGTCACCAGTTAAAAATAAATGAAGGCAACAAGAATAACTCGAGACACTCACACACAGTAATATCTCACACTGTATCTGAGAGGGGAATTTATTCCTTTAATTTTGCTTCACAAAGCTCCCAGATCACACACCAAAGAGAAATGTTGGTTAACACAGTTACAGACAGCTGTGTTTTATGTGATGACTTTGTGTGTGTTTTTCAGCTACAGGACCGTGGTCAGACCTTCCTATAAAGTGGTGTACCGCACTGTGACCTCTCTGGAGTGGAAATGCTGTCCAGGATTCAGCGGCGCTGCCTGTGAAGAAGGTAAGTCAAGACAGAAGGACTCACAGACACATGCACACATTAGTTATACAGCAGCGGATAGAACAGAACAACAGTTAGGGCTCTCGGAGGGGGCCACATCGCAATCTAGCACAGAGAAATGGTTTACAGAAACAAGTTTGCTTGACAAGTTTCACTTCTGACAGTTTTCTCTTTCTTTCTCAGCTGCCTCTTCCACTCTGCCCCCTTTCCTTTACCTGCTCCTTTTTATCATTCTTTATCTATTACTCATTTATCACCATCTGCATCCCTCTGTTTTGCATTGCTGCCTTGTAGCCTGCGTATGTGCCTGCGTATGTACACACGTGTATGAGTAATACTTTATAACAGGAGTGATTTCCATTAGGCTTACATAAGGCTGCTTCTGTCTTCTAAATGAAGTTAAGAAATAAGATCCCTCAGCCTCTTCTGGGTGAGTCAGATACCTCCACTTTATTAATCAATTTTAATGTGTTCATTCTAGGAGTCATTGTGCTACGTAAGGGTTGATTCTTTTGTGTGGTTTCGAGTTTTATGCTCCAGTTGGAACCAAGTCTTCATCCTCTTAAAGTGCCATGCTAGCACACTGCTGCTTTCATTTTTCAACTACAGTAGCTGCCCACCACACACACACACACACACACACACACACACACACACACACACACACACACACACACACACACACACACACACTTCCAGTGTATAATGACTTCCCCTGGCACTGGCCCCCATGTCTCTGCAGTCTGGGGAGAAGGGTGGGGTGTCTGTTTATGCCGGGACCCAGGGCTTGACTGGGTGTAACATAAATTGCCAGGCTTTGTGACACAAAGGACAATAAATGTTTGCAGTGGTCACTTTTTTGTGGTGCTGAAAGCAGAGGCTGTTTTTCCCTTTCATGCTCCCACTCCCAGGTGAGCCACGAGCAACTCTCGGCCCTCCCAGTGGCCTGTAGTCTGCTGCAGCGTGGCGTCAATTGGAGACATTTCTTCACTTTGCCTGCTTGCTTACACATGGCACACATCAAAACTGCCTGAATGTCATGCTTGTTTTAGACCTTCCCCACTCTCACAGTCAAAAAACACACTCACATTCAGACAACCCAGACTTTACTTAACAAAAGCAGAGGAACACACAGTCAGACAGGGAGGAAATTATCCAATTAAGTTGTTGCTGGAGGAGATTCCCCTCCGGTTGTCATGGCAGTAGGGGGCTGTTGAGCCAGCAGGGATGCTGGGATTAGCCACTTATCTGAGCGCCGTTCCGGGTAGCTCAGATCACAGGCGGCGCTGAGTGGAAGTGACAGGTCCCATTCACAGGGCCTTTACTCTCCAGCACCATGGATGCTATCCAGGGCCACCAGCGCTTTGTTCTGCTCCTGCCGCATGAGCAGAACCTCTTGCCAGCGCAGAACCTGATACCCCGCTGCTGTCTGCCTCATTCGCCCCTTTAAGGAGAAATAAAAGCTTGCCACACGGGCAAAGCTGGAGACCGGATTGTGCTTAAATCTGTTGCCATAGTGTTGCCAAGTGAAGTTAAAGCTGCACTCGTAGTTTAGTGGGTGCAAGTTTCAAATCCAAGCTCTTAATACCTGTGTGTGGCTCCATCTGCAAATTTCCACACATTTCTTTGTGGATTTCCAGACAGCTGTGAGCACTTGTTTGACCTTGAACAACTATCATCCTATTGCATTTTTCAAAATCAACTGTCTAGATCAGACATTAAAAACATATTTCTTTTGATCTCATAAATCTTATAAATAGCTTACACCGGATACATATATCTTTAAAGACGTCTTCTGGAGTTCCAGTGTTGGTTATATACCTTTGCTCGCATCAGCCCTTCTCCTCTGCTTGTCTGCTTTTCACAGACTGTGGAAAATGTGTATGATCCGCTCATTTACTCATGCTGCCCTGCTTTTAACTTCCACCGTTTTCTCACCAGGCCACCCCAAAAGCCCCCAGCCATGTCTGACTCCCAAGGTCGGTCTGCATTACAGCAGATCTCAACAATGTCTATACCAGCAGGACTCTGGGGCTGCTTTAAGGTGCAAGGGAAGAAAGGAAGTGCATTATAAGCTGAGAGCATGGCCATTGATATGGTTATATTTCAAATGGAGATGAGAGAGTTGTTCTCTTGTGTCCTTCCGTTCTCACCCCTCTGCCTGCCATCCGATTGGTCAACATACGTAAATCAACAGGTCCAGTCAGAAGTAAAGATAACGTGTCTCTGTTTAAGTTTTGGATTGTGCGTTTCCAAAAACAAAGCAGCAGAGTGCAGAGCTAAATTAGAGTTATGAGAAGAGTTCAGGCCATGCTGTCATCCAGTCATACACAGGCTTGTGAGCATATTTGGCCTATCACGTTCAAACTCAGGGCTCCCAAAGCAAAACATTACATCACAATCAGGCTGATAAACAAACTTACTCCATCAGAATCCAAGTGGAGTAAGATAACATGAGACAGGCACCTTTCACATTCACTCTCTTTTTCTTATTTCCTCACTCCGACCTCAGGACTTGGCTGGAATTCCAGGGCAGTGCTGTAATTACTGGGTCCTAATTGTTTTCTACAAGGTTTGGGAGATATTGTCTTACGTTCTGGACCTGGAACACAATGGTCTTTATCTCTGATTGAGCCTGAGGAAAAAAAGGCTAAGTATTTGCAGATGGAGGCACTTTCATAGCCTGCCAGAAACAGGGATTTAATGTATGCCTGGTTGGCTTTGGCATTCCAAGTAAGTAAATGCTTGTTTTCAGATGGGGATATCCCAACTTCTGCTGCATCAAACACAAATATAAAAATTATACCTCATTTAGAGACAATTTTGTGATACAAGGAATATCAAATGTAACCTATAAAAGCAACATAATTACATTAGAGCTGGCTCTCAAAGCCCCTATCCCATACAGGTTGCATCGGCGTCAACATACAGTACACCAATGAAGGGTGTCTGTGCACTTAGCAGTCATTGTAACCTGTAAAATTCATAGGTATTTTGGACTTCTGCCCTCTAACTGCTAATTTTGATGGATTCTTAAATGATGACACTAAGAGACAGCAGTTGATATCTTGGACCATTTATGGAGGACAGCATAAAAGAAATATGGCTGCAGCTTATCACAGGAGGGGGCCGGCGTGCAGCAAAACATATGGGGGAATGCAGACTTGAATTAGCACGCCTGTCAAAGCTCTGCCGCGGGGGTCCCCATCTAGCCGTATCTCGCAGCCAAGCGGAGGCTGCGGTTTTTGGGTTGCAATTACGGTATGGCTGGGAGGCAGAGGCGCGCTGTCTGTAATAAGCCGCAGAAATGTAATCTGTGTTTTCACAGCTCAACGCGGCTTATCACAGGCCTACACGCTAAACCCCGCGCTTTAAACATCAGTCGGCTGCAGCTTGCCATTAGCAAAGAAAGAGTGGGAGTGCGTGGACGCCGGTGTACGGGTCTGTCTGACTGCCAGAGTGAGTGTGTGGGTGGGAGAGCAACGTGTTGAGGATTTGTACAGTGAGGGATGCAGCTGTTCAACGTGATTAGCTGCTTTAATGGCAGCAGGCTTTAGTAGCTGTGAGTGGAGCGACCCCAGCCTGAGGTCAGAGGGGAGGGAGCTGAACAAGAGCAGGTGACCTCCACTCCCACTCCTCTTAGACCACACAGAGCAGCACTATCAAAGTTATTACACTGACAAAACAAAGAGTCACCTTTTCATTCAGCCCTCCTCTTTCCTTTTCAGTCACATTCCTGGATTCCCTTTTGTTTACATTAGCAGGTGTTAAATATGTTATTCTCTCTTGCTCCGGTTCATTCACAAAAACTGATTTGATGTCAGCTGCATTCACACCCCACATCCAGAGAATGTATGCAATCATGAGAAGAGATCTACAAGGACACATAAATCACATACATACAGGCAGGCAGGCTGCAGCCAGCGTGCAGAAAAGGCCACAGCAGCTGATATTCATGGTTATGTAAATGGCCAGCGCAGCAAGTGCTGATCCCAAATTGGAAGCAGCTGAAGTGAAGGCGAACTGGGCTGAGGGCCCCACATGAGATTAGACATGGGAGCGTCCAGCCCGTTCAGCCAACGCTGCTCCGCTCAGGGGAATTGTCATTATAGTCATTAATTAACAAACAACACCACTGAAAATACCAACCAGCCAGCGTAAGATTAACTAAACCAAGCTGTGGAGGGAAGTTTTTCTCTCTGCTTCTGTCTGCCTTTCTTTTCATACTGTCTTCTTCTTATGTAAGTGTGTGCTGGTATGTGCATCAGCTTTATGAAAAATACCCAAATTATACTTCTTCGAGGGGTTCAGGTATTTAAATTGGAATATATACTAATAATTACGATAATATTATTATGACATTATTTTGAAATGTTCCATGCAAACCACATGCAGAGCACAAACTGTGCAGCACAAACCTTGCAGGCTGTGGAATAATAATGATAGAGTCATTAGAATTAGAATTATGACTCCATATGCCTCTACGGTTTCTGTTTGACTGTAATATTGTAAGGCCAAAGGCAAAAGAGAGGCACAGTAATGCTAGACTATATTTTTCTAGTACAGCCAGGTTCATTTAGACTTACAGGGAATGTATACATTTTATTTATTATAATATCTATTTTATTTATTTGATATCCTGTCTATACATGAAGAACAACATTTGGATTAATGCTTTACGCTCCATGTGTTTACCTGCGGACTGACGTTCAAGAAATACAGATGCACAGATGAATCTTTTTTAAAGTTTCATACATACTTAGCCTTGATTCTTCTGAAGTTTTACGTATCTGGCTCCTGGACTGGAAATGCCTCTTCTGCTTACTGATTTATTTATTATGTCCCAAGCCTTCCCCCGAGAGTGCATTGAAAACTGTTTTTCCTGCAGTCAGAAAGAAATTAAGTGGGCCGAGTCAGCAATGCAAAAAAACTTTTAGGGATGAAAATAGACGCACACACAAATTCACACACACACACACGCCATGGCAGCTGGAGTATTCTTCTGTCCCGAATAAAGCAGAGGCATTTCCCCTCACCCAGTAGTTTAAGTGGACTGGTGTGCTGACTGAGTGACCCACAAACAGACAGGCTCTTTACAGCCTGACAGATCACGCAATCGGGAGCAGAGAGAAGAAAGACACTCTCTTGCTGGCCAAGGAAAAGCCAAGGGAACTGGAAACAAGGCTTTTATCATGTAGGAAGATAAAGAAAAGCTAAAACCTTTAAAAATCCTGCCCTTTTTTAAATCCTGCTCACTAGTGGAGGTGTCGGCTCTACCTCCTTTCTCTCATCTCTGATCCACTCAGCGACTGATGTCATTAAAGCTGCATTAACCCCGTCTGCTCCCTGCCCTTCAACATATCACCATCTCTCAGCTTGCAGGTATAGAGTGGCATGGTGTCTAACACAGCGCTACTGTCTTTAGGTAGGCTTTGAGAAGGTAATGAAGCATAGTTGGCGTTTTGACGTCAGTGCTGAGACAATGGCAGCATTGATGGAACATTGATGATGTTCCATACAGCTGTGATGAGTTCAACGGACCCAATTGCTGCCTGCAGCCCACTGGGAAGGCTGGTAATCTCTTTCATAACCCCGGACTCCAGATAAAACATAGCCTACATACAATGTCGGAGCAGCACGGCCTACATGCTCCAAGCTCTCTTCGTAATATAAACACAAGTTACTGAAAACTACTGAAAATAGTGAAAATTGCTTAAGGTGACGTATTCAGATTGTTTGTTTTGTGTGACCAAACATCCAAAAACCCAAAGATATTCAATTAGTTTCATATAAAACAAAGAAAAACAGCAAATCTTTGCATTCAAGAAGCAAACGTAAACAATTATTATTAATTGTTGCAGATTGATTTTCTCTTAATTGAACAGTCGCTTCCACTCTGCTTCTACACAGATTCACTCCTTCATTCTCTTGCTCCCCTTTCTTTCCATCAGTCATATGAATCCCTGTTATGTCTCCTTCTTACTGCTGTGTCATCCCCACCCCGGTTACATCCACAAAACATAAAAATACAATGAAAACTGTTGCTTTTAGATCACATATTCTTCTCTTGCACTGCATCAGTCGGTGGTTTTTGTACACTCCCAGTAGTCCTAATGATCTAGCTGCTCATTTGTCACCGTTATGAGTTCTTAAACATATACAACACCACATAAGAGAGGCTCAAGTGTTGTGGCTCAGTGGGTGGGGATTTTATGAAGCCGACCTTCAAACCTCCTCCACTCCCATGTATACTAAACCACACACAGACCACCACATCACAGAGATCTTGCTGTGGTGTGTGGTGACATCATTTACGGCCTTTCGTATCACAGACCTCCCAAACACCCCCTCTCCCTGGTTCGGTCTCAGTTTCCCAGCCACTAAACACTGCACTCTTGGATAATGTGTAGAATTTAAAAGTCATTGCCCCCGTCTGACTCTTGAGCTCTATTTCGAGCTGGTCTTTGCATACATTTCCATTTGCTCATGTGGCTGATACGGTGCTCAGCGGGGATGAGAGGAGTGGTGCTGATGGCTGTGATTAGTTCTGGACTGAAGATGAGAGTTTAGAGGAGGTTTGGATGAGCTGCACCAGCAGTTTTGCCTAATTAGAGACATTCCTGGTTGGCTCAGAGCTCAAACCAGACAGAAGAGTAGGCATTCCCCTCGAGGAGCCACTCGTCTTGACCAAAGAGAAATGACCTCACTTGATTAGCTAGAAGAGGAAAGAGTAGAGGATAATAGAACTTGCCTCTAGAGATCAAATGTCTAACATATAAAGCTGAAGCTATACATGGCTGGCAAAGTGGGAGTTTAGAGTAAGCTGTGTTGGTTTTACATTCACAGACAAGAGAGCTGTGAGAAATGCACTACTACAGAAGTACTACTAAACAACCTTTGTGTGTTTTCAGCCCGGTGTTTAGGCAGGAAAGTGTTGCCAGGTACCAAAAACCAAATAATCCTACAAATACTCCGGAGTAATTAGCAATCATAATTCACGGCAAACTATTGTACGTTCAAATCCAGACTGCGGGACATCCAGAACTGAGTTGGCAACATACTGTATATAAATCTATACCAACTGTCTGTGCCGTGGTTCATACTACTGTACGTCCATCAGTTAACCCTAAGTAGACTGGGCTGCAAATAAAGGTCACTGTTTATTATGCGGGCTACAAGACACACTGTGCCTATTTATAGGCCACAGTTAAACCGGTATGGAAGTTAGAATATGACATACAGTCACAAAGAGTTTATAGAAGGTTGTGAGTGGTGACAATGGCTTTCTCACAAGATCTGAGCAGAAATGTGATTAGATACTGTAATTTATTACAGATCCAGGGTCAGTTGTTTTTATTAAATAGTTGACTGGTTCCAAACCCGCTGCGTACCATTTCACTATTATGGAACAAAATGAAATTAAGACATGTCGACCATCTGAATGTCGAAATGTTTTGTACAAATACAATAATTACTGTACACCTGGCATCACTGAGGCAGGAGATCATGTAGATGTTAGTTTTTCCTCGGCCAAGTCAAAACTGGTTTAAACTAAACCTCAAGCATTCATCATTATCCACCTTGCTCTTACATTCTGAGCTCCCTTCTATAAAGGTGATGTGTGGTTAAACGTCTCATGTGGTATTTCTTATTTAATGTGTTTAATGTAATAACACAAAATGTGCTATTTAAAATAAACTTGCTTTGCCACTTATGTTACACTTTAGTCGTCTTACGTGCCACTAGGGCGGCACGGTGGTGCAGTGGTTAGCACTGTCGCCTCACAGCAAGAGGGTTCTCGGTTTGACCCAACCTGTCGGCTGGGGCCTTTCTGTGTGGAGTTTGCATGTTCTCCACGTGTCCGCGTGGGTTCTCTCCCCTCCCACCATCACCATTAATTGATTATTCTAAATTGCCCGTAGGTGTGAATGTCTGTGAGTTGTCTGTCTCTATGTGTCAGCCCTGTGATTGACTGGCGACCAGTCCAGGGTTTACCCCGCCTCTTGCCCAATGTCAGCTGGGATGTCCAGCTCCCCCACGACCCTCTGAGGATAAGCAGTATAGATAATGGATGGATGGATGGAAGTGCCACAGTGTTTCACAGAAAGTGTGCGTATTTCATGTATGCAGAGTGCTTTTTACCCCCCACTAATAGAGCATGTAAGACATGCATCATTTAGGAAAGTGCTCACATCTCCTTTGCTGTCCTGCTTCGTCTGGGGTCACGTCTCAGGGGCTTCTCTTAATATCCACACACACACACATATGGGCTTGCACACACATTTAGGCATGTTCATTCTTCAGTGCTGTACAGACCATTTAAACATGGCACGGCACTTCCTTTTACCATCTTCTTGTTTACTTGGAGACACACATCCTGTTGAAATCAAGGACACAGAGTGATATGCACGCTGTTCAGGAAGTGTGGTATGCTTCAGTGCTCCTGGTCCAGTTTTTGTGGCTGGAGGAAGAGGTTGTGGCAATGCTGGTGTGGCTGGTGGGGCAGGCTGAGAGCCAGAGAGGCCCAGCGGTGTGAGCTCATTAACAACAGGACGTACCCCTGAACCTCTAAACCTCTAAACCCAGGCCTGCATTCTGCCTGCTCCACTGCCCCCTGGGACTCATCCAGGGGGGCTTTAACAGCCCCAGTGTTTTGGTTGGACCCTCGCCACAGCCAGAGCCGAGCTGTGCATGACGACCCCCTCTCCCCCGCCTTAATCAGGACCATAAATACGGTCCAGAGAGGGTGTCTGTGTGTTCCTGCTTCCTCAGGTGTTTATGGCTCTCTCACTCATTCATGCTGAGCTCACAGCCAGGGCCTGGCAGCAAACAAACACACACATGCAGACATGTTTAAGGCACCAAAAACACCTGCTCTCACAAGCACAGACACATATATCAAGTTTGTATGTACAGACAGACTTGTGACTCGTGAAAATTTTACGTCCTTTTTTACACCACAGATGACTCGGGGTCACACAAACATGAAAAAAAAAGCAGTGCGCTGAACTTCCTGAGTCGCTGTAATCAATAAACTTGATACAGGACACAGACACACACTCACTCTGTTTCTGCATGCATACACACTGTATATCAGTTGCATGTGTGCCTTATGACAGATACACTGACAGGGCAGTAAATCAGTGCTACTGTGCCAGAGTTAGAGCTCTATCTGCTGCTATCATTGACTGTGGGTTGAGGGACGGAGGATGATGTCATGGCCCTTTTATTTTCTGTTGGCTGCCCTCCATGTTGTCCTCCACCTGATGGGGACCACATGTGGCCCCATGAGACCACGTCTGCTCAGCCTTGTGGAGACACCAGGGCTGACAGCCAGATAGGACATTCATCAAACCACTCAAAATAACCAAATATACAACTTTTTAATGTTATATTGCTGGCAGTAACACTGTCTATGTTAATGTGGATTTATGTAAACTTGTGCAGCAGTGTTGCTGTAGGTGCCTCTGGCAGAGGAATTGATAAATGATTCAGCATTGGCTTTCACTTGTTGATAGCACAATGGCAACATTAGAGGGATCGTACATATTATGCATTGATTATATCCCCCCACTGTAATCGTGTTTACTCTGTGATAGGGGGCGACGATCCTACCAAGCAGATGTTTGCAGTAGAAATGGCTTTGCTAGGTGTATTCATGTTGTCTTTACTATCAGCAGTGCAGTAAATGGATCATTTTTGGCTTTTGGTCTGTTGATTGGACAAAACAAGCTGTTTGACGACATCAACTCTGGTTTTTTGGAAATTGTAAAATGCATTGTACCAGGCATTTTCACTATTTTTATCATTGTCATTTTATTGACCAAACAATTAATCGATTAAACAAGAAAATAATTGGCAGGTTAATCGACGATGGAATAATTGTTAATTACAGCCCTATAGAAGAAAAAATGTTAGCTACAAAGGCTACTATAGGCTCTGTTGCTACTCTGTAACCCCTTAACAGTGAACAATAAGTGTGGTTCAAGTTTCATTGGGGCAACTAATGCTGAAATGTGTGCATGCCTGAGACTGTAAGGTTGTTTGGATAAAAACGTGACATATGCTTCTCATTTTACACATTACAGAACTGAAGAAAATGAGGGAGATAGATGTTTAGTTTCACTGTGAACTTCAGATGCTCACAGCGATTGCATATTTGTAGTTTTTCTCATATGTGTATATTGCCTAAATCAGTATCTATCTGAAATTAGGTGAACACTGATACTGATATGTCAAAAACCACCATTGTACAGTTCAGAGGATCTGGTACTGAGCCTCTGCCTGCACACAAATTGGCCTCTCTGAGCCTTTTCAAAATGGTTACCCTCTTTGGACATCCCCCATCATTACATCCTATTTACAAAGGACCAAAAGGATTATTCTCAGTTAATGCGTTTTATATGAACCCTTCACTTTGCCTGTGTAAACCTAGCTACCCGAGTAAACAGAGCCCTATTGAAGCAGAGTTACTAAATCTGAGGCCAGATGGGTTCTTGACCCCAAGACAAAGTGGAGAATTACAGTTTGTCCTGAAAGTCCGAGCTCAGCTCTCGCCCCCTCTCTTGTTCCTCTGGCCTCGCTCAGAGGGGGGGATAATCTATTCCCTCTCTCCTAGTTGGAGAAAGAGATGGGTGTGTAAAACGAGAATGGCTGTACTAGTGAAAGGGTGGCACTGCTCCAGTGGGACACGTTTCTCCAAGTGCTGCCAGGCAGAAAAGGCAACGCAAGCGAGAACGGAAAAGAGGATGTGTTTTCCCTCCTCTCTTGTTGTCACAAGCTGACACTTGCAATGAAATGGGATGGCACTGTTGCAAAACGAAGGGAAAATATTATAAGGGACATGGAGAGAGGGGGAAATGGAGGGGTTTTCTTAACTGGAAAGGCCTGTTTATGTTACTGTAAAGAGGACAAAGAACAGACTGAAATAATAACCATGATGAGCATCACTCATATTTTCTCTATGAGCCATAACCACAATGCTCCTTTGAGGTAATTTATCTTTTCATAATGTAACTGAACTTTAGAAGTAAAATTAGATTTGAGGCTCCCTTGTCTTTGTATGCTCTGTCTGACCCCCTCACAGTCCATGTACTGCTACCCCCTGGGTGTGGGTGGGTAGCCACAGGGACGCCAAAGGGGTGAAAGGGCAGAGAATTGAGGGGTGCAGGGTTTGTGCTTTCCTGCAGAATAATGGCAAGTATTGTTCCTTAAGTGGCAGCATTGTATCAAGACTATCACAGGAAATTTCTTGACATACTCATTCGGTGTCAGTCTCACATTTCTGAGACACTTCAGAGCTGTATGTTGTGAGCTGATCATGCTATGGTAGTACAATGTGTCCCTTTTAGCGCTTGAGTATCAGCAAATCAAAAGAATGATTAAAGCCAAAAAAGTGCTGTAAGTGCCTCAACATGTAGGAAGATGATTGACTGAGAAAGCCAGTGAGAACTGAGTGCACTTTGTATTACTTAGTGTTTGTTTCCCTGTTTTCTCTTCATCTACACTGTTAGACTGAAAACTTTGGCTAGCATGGATACCTGCCAGAGATACAGAGACTCCAGAGGTCATTATGAGTGACAGTTAAGTGTCAACCGTGGACTAATACTTTCACTGTGGATGTGTAATTATAACAGAGGCCTCACACACTCCCTGATCCACATAGGGACAGGAGAGGGCACGCTGGGAGATGAATTACAAACACTGCTCACTCAGGATCATTCATCCGTCAGAGCGGCTCCTTTCGCCAAGCTGGAATTCCTTTCCCCTGGCTGCACCTGACAGTGCAGAAACCTTAGCCCGAGTTACCGCCAGCTCACTTTTCTTGTTCCAAAAGTGCAGCTGAGTTTGCTGGAGCTTTTCAGGAGGCTCTCCGTCAAGACCAAGGCAGCTTCTGTCTGCAGCAAGCAGCCGCCCTCCTCTCTCGAAGTGCCTGAAGGATCGATCTGAGAGGCTGTGCAGCGGCCGGGTTGAGCGTGGGTGGCTGTCATCAGCAGTTTAACTCCACTCGCTTCTTCTGCTAATGTTGTTTGAATGAAAGTTGGGGTAGAATTGTTGATGAAAAGTGTAGATGTTGAAAGGGAATGGCATAATGTAGTACAGTTGACTGGGCAAAGGGTAAGAAAATGGGAATGCTTATTGGCCAAGGCATGGGAGGCTATTTTAGAGGACCAGGTTCATGCCATAGGCTAAATCCTTTTTCTTCCATATTCCAAGATAAAAAAGTCCCCAGAGATGTTGCTAAATCATGTGTTTTGATGAACAGCAGGAAATCATCCTTGACGCACACAAGTTGAGACACAAAATCTAAACAACACTGAACCTGTTCAGGAAGTTGTGAAGAGCAAAGTTTATATTTGCCCGCGTCATCTCTTTTGCAGAATGTTTCAGTATCTCACATACAGTTTACGACTGCCGTAATGTAGTTGTTTGATGCTTTATGCTCAAAATTTGCCATTAGTCCACTGCTTCAGTGAATTCAATGTCAATTTTTCTGAAGTTCAAAAACTAGCTACTGTTTTGCACCATCAGTTTTGCACATTGTTATGTCACTGATTCCTCACTGAAAAAAAAGTACGGAGACGACTGGATCTAAGAAATCAAGAGGATCAAGAGGACATAGGTTCAGATGAATTATGATAACTCGCTGCACTCTTTGAACTGCACAGAAACAGGGAGGAAGACTAAAGTGCTAAAACAGTAGAAAATTACTTTCATTTTCCACTTGTGTTGAGTCTTATCATCTCACCGCCGAGTGATGTCATGTGTAATTCTGAAGCTTTCATAGAGCTTTAAACTGAAATACTTTTTTTTATAGTGGTCTGGTGTATAGTTTTGTGTAGATGGGTGTATAATGAGTTTTAAAGGTTGGTTTGCCCTAAATTGACACTTTTTTTTTTTTTACAGCTTTCATAAGTAGTTTAACACTCTGCAGATAAAACAGAAACACACCACACAGCACAATTAGCCGTCATGTTTGGTGTGTAGATGGTGCAACTTAATCTCTCAGTAGTGAATTTTATGAATCAATTAAAATGTGATAAATGGCAGAGGATAGATAGAGTGAGTAAGAGGATTAAGAGCTCACAAGAGGTGCCTTTGATGGTTTTTGGTGGACCACTGCATCTTGAAATCCTTAATAAGCACTGAGCAGCCACGCTGTACTTTAAACCTGTCGGTGTTCGGCTACTGTGAGAGGAGGAGATGAAGAAGGAGCACTTGTTTTCCTCACAAACACTCTCTCCATATCTTGGAGTTCCACAGTTTGAAATACGTCAGACATTTTTGGGCTCGGATTCAGACAGTGGGACACATCCATCCATTTTTACTGCAGCACCAAACGCCTGGAGAGTTCAGGTCATTGTCAGCCAAGACCTCCAGGTCTGCTCCAGAGCACAACTCATACAGCCAGATATCATCGATGAAGTGGGGAGGACAGAGAGGATACACACATCATGTTTGGACTACACACACACAAACACACACATACATGTACACTCTAGACAGACAGACTGCAAACATACAGACACACGGGAGAGATATTTAGTCGAGACGGGCCAGATGTTTTATCTCAGTGTGTCAGAGCGCTCCGCTCCCTCTGACGGAGGAGTGTTAATCTCTGGAGCTGGGAGCTCGGCACGCCGCCATGGCTGCTGGGCCTGGGACTGCCTTGATAAATTACACCACGCTGACCACGGGGGTTCTCGCGTGTACGTGATTTACACCTGAAAAGCAACAAAAGACCCTGTACACCATAAGTCTCTGACAGACGTAGTGTGACTTCCTCCCTTCCGACTTTATCTTCACCTCACTGACTGTCTAAATATGACCACTCATCTCTAAATTACTTTTATTCTGTTATAGTGATGATATAGTTGCACTCAACAGTAAGTAGACATTAATCATAATCAAATAAATCATTTTACTCTGTCTAAATGTACATGTTTAGTGATGCTGTCAACACCTGAAAACCCTTTTAGTCTTACTCAATACTTTTTAAATGTGTCACAACATGTGAAGTGGTATATGATGCTGTAATTTGGGATTCGTGACCTACACACGCTCCCTTAAATCCCAAAACAGCAATAACCCACATCTCAGATCCTACTACTACTATTTGCATCCTACTCACGTATCATTTTTCTTATGCTAGTGCTTAAAGACCTCCAATAGGCAGCACCTGTCATTTTGTAATATGTGCCCATGCATTTTTCTTGTAGTACTGACACAGTTAGTTGATTAATCTGTTACATCATTTATCAAGCAAAACAACCAAACCAAATATTCTCTGGTTACAGCTTCTCAAATGTGAGGATTTGATGCTTTTCTTTGTGTTGTAGCATCATCAATGGAATATCTTTGAGTTTGGGACTTTTGGTTGGACAAAACAACCATTGAAAAAACTGTAATTGTTTGTTTCACTATTTTCTGGCATACCGTAGACTAAGGGAATTGGTTCATCAAAAAATAATTGACAAGATAATCGCTGTTAGTTGCAGCTCTAGTTTCATGATTTGAATAAGATTGGTTCCTATAACCAATAAGATTGGTTCTTCAGGTGTTATTTCTAATTGGTTAGTTTTATATAGGGCTGAAACCTTCAGTCGATTAGTTGAGCTATCAAAATTAATTTTGTTTATCGATGAATCATAATTCCAAATCAAAATTCCCTGGTTACAGCTCCTCAGATGTGAATATTTGAATATTTTCTTAGACTTCTATGACAGTAAAGTGAATAACTTTCAACAAAACAAGCAATGTACAAATGTCAACTTGGGCTCTGGAAAATTCAGATGGATATTTTTTACTATTTTCATTTTGCAGACCAAACAACTAATCGATTAATCACTCATGAAAAATAATTGTTATTTGCAGCCCTAGTTTTCTAGAGGTACTGCTACAGTACACATGGATGTTACTAAAGCGTCAACTGTGGAGTTTGTCTTGAGGTTTTTTCTTTTCCTCGATCAGCAGTTTCTCACAGTGTGGGTGTGAGGGAGTGTAGTGAAGGCTGTAGATGAAAAACTTTGTGAATGCCAGCAGCAGGGAGGAGTTTGAAGGGGAGCCTGTGTTCCTTTGTAATGCGGTGCTGAGATAAGAGCAGCATCCACCACGTCAGCCCCTGCTGGAGCCCCGCAGGGTCGGCGGACCCCTGTTGACCTGAAACTGTGATCACACAGTCTGTTTTATTAGCTGACAGGAGCGCGGTGATTGATGGCTCAGCATTGTTCGTTCCTCGTTGGCGTGTTGTTTCTCTCTGCTGTGAAGGCAGTGATGGTTCTGCTGGGTTTTGATCTGTGTTTTCCTGCTCCTCTGATTGTGTAATCTGCTTCCAGTCCCCTGTGTGTGTGTGTGTGTGTGTGTGTGTGTGTGTGTGTGTGTGTGTGTGTGTGTGTGTGTGTGTGCTTTCACCCTTGTGTGCATCTCTTCACAGTCAGCTCTGTCTGTGGGCATGTTGTGTTGAAGTGCTTTTCAGAGATAAGACCCTCATTATGGTCTGATGGCAGAAGTGAAGAGGATGAAGGGAGTGAGAACACTGTGAATAGAAGCATCCCATCTTCCTCCCTCTATCTCCTTTTTTCTTCTCTTTTATCTTTAACTCCTTTTTTCCATTTTTTCCCAGCAGTTTTCTCATTTCTCTTGCTGCGTGATCTGTAGCACCGGCAGTAAATTGCAGTGCACTTGCGAACTGTGGGAGAGTTTCTGTGTCCTCGTCACAGTCTTTAAGCCTGAGAGCGATGGAGAATGGATGTCACATTACACTGGAGCACTCCATCACCTAGCAGACTGTAAAATGTTTTTTTTATTGATACACATTGCATGATAATTCTAACTATTTTGTTCATGTTTAATTTTTAAACCAATGGAATAGCAGCAGTGCTTGCCTTTAAAAAATGGTCCTGACTGTCATTTAGGTTTTTCATGTCTTAGATTTTCAGATGAAAACTTTGAAAAAATTCACACACACAAAACTCCTGCAGCACTTGAAGTAGATAAACTTTTTGCTTTCACTGAGTATAAATAGCACTTTGTACAGTGTTTTGAATAGTATGCCATACATAAAAGACACTTTTGGGGAAAAGACCTCCTCTGTTAGGCACACCCCTTACCTCTCACCAGTTTAGAAATATGATTTGCCTAAAACAACATGAGCATACACCATTCTTACACATCCATGTGTGAATTCCCCATTGGCTGGTATGTATGTGTATACAGTATATGCTCTTATATTTATTTAACTTTTTTTTCACACATCCTATTTAAAGGTTCTCTGCGATGTGTTGTATGTTGACCCTGATGAAGGTCACAAGCAGAAATGTGTCGGCTTTGCAGTGAAGTTGTTCTTTATACTTTATAGTGTTGCTGGAGTTTTAAGCTCTTCAGACTTTTTCCCTTCTGCATGCACCTTGTGGAAGTAGGTGAAGTTGTGCCAGAAATTCCTACTCAACATAATTCACACACACGTGTGACAACAAACAGCCCCTCCCCTTTCTTCCTTCTTTTCTTGTCTTTTCTTTTCTTGTCTTGTCTTGTCTTGTCTTCTCTTGTCTTGTCTTTTCTTTTCTTCTCTTTTCGTTTCTTTTCAACTCTTTTTTTTCTTTTGCCACCATGCCCAAACAATCCAGGACCCTGATGTGGAGACTGAGTTGTAGAAAAACACCCGCTATGCCCTGTGTCTGTATTTTTGTCATTTGCACTGCTCAGCTCTGGATGCCCCTCTTTAGCTTATCATCCCTTTGTAGAGCACAAAGAGCATGCATACTTATCTCCAATGGTGCAAAACACAAACAAATCGTAGCCCCTGCGCGCTTGAGGGCCCACTTTATTTCCGTCTGTCAGAGGAAGCAGACATTAGACAGAACCATATATTGGAGTAACGCTGCCCACACGTAGAGGTGTCGTCGCTGGGTTTGGGTGGTAGTGGGGGTCAGTGTTACTCCAGACAGAGCAGAGATAAAACACATAAATGCAAAAAGACACCTGTGCAGCAGGCACATGAGGCGGACAAACGGGCCTTCATGAGTAATAATCTTCCATCTGTGCTGATAAAATAAACAGCACGGATACAACATCATTATGTTACTGCAGCTTAAGTGGCGTGCGCACACAATCAGCGTTGTTTTTTGTTTGCCAGACCATGCCTGTCATGATTATGCTTATCTGCAGGGCGCTGAAATCCTCACGAGGTCATTTTGTTTCCAAAACATGCTGTATGTACGTGTTTGTCATCAGGATTGAGATGCTACAGATAGCTCTGGCTATACATGGATTAGCCTTTGGAATTCCTACATTCAGTAATTAGTGTCATCCACTGCATGCACACTCACAGGGTTTTCTCTCTGAACACTGCGCATGCCCAACCCACTAATTTCCCATTAATATTTGAGGATATACTCAGTTTATTTTCAGTGTGCCGAGAGAGTCTTGCCATGTTAGCCTTGTTAATCCTGCTGTTGTATCTCTGACAGAAGACCGGAGCTCAGAGCTCTTTGCCATCTCTGTGTATTTGTCTTGCTGTGGGCTATTTTGGTAATTCACATACTTTACACATTGTAGTGTCACGATGAAGACTTCCTCTACTTCTTCTGTGTGGTCTTAAATGGATTAAAGAAAACCTCCTGCTTTTTCTGCCAGGGTAAAGGTCAGATGCTGTATGGCTCTGTCCTGAGGTCACTACAGATCAGTCATCGTGTTTGTTTTGTCTGCCTTCTGTTTTGCTGGATGTAAGTTTAGCCGGTGTAACGCCTGAGGTGCGGTGCGAGTGATCAGGAGAATGAGGTCCAGATTCTGTCACATATATGTTCATTTATGTCTACATCATGAAAGGCTGCTCATGCTGTGTAAACTGTATGCATGACAGAAGAGAGCCGTGATTAAATTCTCCCTCGTTTGTGATTTATGTTTTGTGTTTGTGTAATCTCAGCGAGCCGAGGTCCGGCATACCTGCATTATTGCTGGAGTTAAAGCCTTACCTCCTGCAGGCCGGCCATCAATCAGCACAGTGCCTGTTAGTGCTGTGCTGGATTAGCGCAGGTTTGACCCCCACCAGGTGTGTGCAACGTGTCACTGTCTCACGTCTCGGCTGCAGTGTCGTGTTCTGCGGTGCCTCCCTGCGGGTCTACCTGAGTAGAGGCTCGCTGTTCCACACACTATCACCCTGAACCCAAAAACCCCAATCAGCTTTGATCCCACCCTGCGGCCCCTGGAAGTAAGTGGGGTCTAATCCCCAAAAAAGCCTTAGAAAGACACAGAGGAATGCCTGGCACACAGCACACCATTCACCCAGGGATTAGACTGAGAGGAGCTCAGCTTCACACAGTCATATACTCCACTCACTCTGTGTGAATATATACGTGTGGGTTTGTGGTGTGTGCGTGCACATGTACGTGTATGCAAATTCTGCACACATGCATGCATACAAAGGTTAGAAATTAATCTAAAAACATCAAGAGGACTTTGCTAAGACTGCCAGAAAGCAAGGTCATATTAGGTTAAATGCTAATTAGCAGCATTCATCAGTAATAAAAGAGGTTTGGCAATCAGCTCTTTGATACTTTAGGCCTATGTGAGTTTTCAAAGCAGCAGGAGCTCCAAAGAGACCAAAGTATCCGTGCCAATTCTTGAGGGTGCACTGGTCCAAAAAAAATCCCACAATTATTTAGTGTGTCAAGTGAAACCTGCTTCCAAATATATAAAAAAATCAATATATATGATGTTAATACAATTATTTTTCCAATATCAATATACAGACAGTCCCAACACTTTACGAAGACACTTTACTTTTTTTAATCTTTAACCAATCTGTACCCCAACGATTTGGCAAATGTGTGCAAAATCATCCTAAAATAATCAAACTTATGTTGAGTAGAATCAACTGTCTTCCACTGTTTCATTTCATCAGACAAAAAGTAAACATATAAAACAAAACCGGCAATTACTCATTACTCATTGACATTGCTTATGTCTGAGATTAATCCCTGTTTCCTCAGTAATGAAACAACTGTCTGTTAATCTGTCAGTCTGGAACCTGAAGCACTTTTACAAACATCTGTAACCCAGAAATCAACAGCAGCTGATCACCATCCAGTTTGATCATACCAACGCTCCTCTATTGATCCTCGAAGGAGAAAGCTGAGAGCTGAAAACGCAAACCTGCTGCCTTTAATTATAGTTTCATTTTCTGCAGCAGCAGGATTATGTGTGTCCACAAGAAACACTGTTGGAGTGTGGAGGCCCCGTCTGTCAGCACACTGAGAGGACGGATGCAGTAGTATCAGGTGGATGACTGTGTTATTCAAACTCATGTCACAGATGCACAGTGTCATGGTCAGTCTCAGTCCTGTGTGTGTGTGTGTGTGTGTGTGTGTGTGTTTTAACAGGTGCACAGTTGCACAGAAATGTATAATGATGTACAGAGTGATGCTCAGGTTTGGCATTAAGTTGATGGTGAAGACAATGAGGCAGCAGTGTGCAGCAGACTCATCAATCTTACGCTGAACCTAGAGCGTGGAGGGAGTGATGTTGACCCTGGCACTCTGCCACTGCTTTCAGAGCTTACCCATATGTGACTGTTTGTATGTAATAGAGTGATGGAGCATCAGTAGGTGGATTTCATATGATCTAATGGAAGAGATGTGTCTCTGATGTCAGTTTAGTTTATGATTTCTTCTACTCTCTTACCTGGGAGTATTCTTGGTAACCGCTCCTTCCTGTGGTTTGCTGAGATTTTACCGTTGTTCTACAATCTCAGTGAAGTTTTTATTTGAGGCAGAGAATATGAGCCGACTAAATCAGGGGCTTTGAGACCCTGCTGTTGAGTCAGGCCTGTGTCTACACTAATAGACACTGTATGTGACTCAACCAGGTCCACAACAAAGGACTTCTTCAAACATACGGCGTGTCGGACACACAGACACAGCCAGCTGCGCTTTTATCAGCCAGACTTCCATGTCTGCTTTCCATTCATGCATGAGCGTATCTTCTGTCAGGGAACCTATGAATACTCAAAGTGCAGATATGGCACAATGTCTCTGTAGTGATACACTGCAAGAACCTATGAACTTTAAAGGGTTCGGTATGCTTAAAACACCTTGCCGAATACTGCGTTAAAGAATTGCTGATTTATATTTACATTCATATTTATTTTCTCACCAAAACATATTGTATGTATCCGTACAGTCTAACAAACATGTTGAATGTATATTCTTCTTCATAAAACATTTGCAAGGCAGTTTTTTATTATATTTCGGAACCAGCATTTACATTGATGTTTGCTAACTAGCAGTCTACTTCTTTTGTGCCTTTTGCTGGAGCATTGCTATGTTTCTTGGCACATTACTGCCCCCAATTGTCGATCTGTGGAATAGGGAGAAACGTCGGCAGGAATGTTTATGACATCGCCTGTGTACATACATGAATGTGTGTCGTCCACGTGCATGAAATACAAACTAAACAGGGACTTAAAAACGTTACTCCACAGCGCAACTAGTGGTCAAAGTTCCACAGGGTTCCTTTAAATAGGAACACTTGTTGTATTGTTGGTTTCAGAAAGTGTTCAGCCCCCTCACTTCCAATGTCACATACTGTAGATGTGGGGTTTTCAGACACTGTTCGATGATCCGACAAGCACCAAGTACCTCGTTTGAAGCATACTGAGGCCTTACATTTTGGTGGGTTTTATGTTTTTTTTAGCATTAAATGGTCATATGGTTTGGAGAATTTGATTTCCCCACTGAGTTTCTGAAAATCCCATCATAGAGAACATCATTTCACACAATTCCTTTATTTTAAAAACAGTTAAAAATGAAAATAAACGTGTCATTCTTAAAACTGCAACACTCAGATTTTATTCAACAGTTTATGTCTCTACAGACTGTTTATATTGGCAGTCAAGCATATTTACAATGATGAGGGGAATATCTGATGAGAAGATCTTGCAAATAAAATTTCTTCTCACCGACTCCTCTGCCTCTGTCCCATTTCAGGTTATGTGGTGTAACAGTGGTTAGTATGTTACATCCAACATTTTTCACTGAGCAGGGCTGAATACCTCCACAGTAAAATGATCCAAGCTTATGAAGGCAAAATGGAGATTAGGGTGTTACATGAGATGTCCCAAAGGAAACTGACAAATCAAATGATTTGTTATGGTGGAGGAAATGAACAATGCTCTGTGAGAGAAGCTGAATCATGAGAAAAACTGAAACAATAGTGAAGAAAGATTTGGCCTACTTCTTTTACCGCACATGTCTGCTGCTCTCAGTTCATTTATAGCCCTGCAGAGTGAGGCAGGTTTATAGTTTGCTATTGAAGCAGAATATCGTCCTAAGGGGAGTGGGAATGGCTACAGTCTGGCAATCACATCTTGGCTCTGGATGGACAAGTGCAGTCACAATCACACAGTTCTTGTGTTCTGGCTTTTCTGTTTGGTTGTCATGGATCCTGCTGCATGGTTGTCAGAGGGGACTTGATTGTTTTTATTGTTTACATGGGTGGTTAAGGAAAAGTATAGGTTATTGAAACCTTTTTCCTAACAAGGCTTGCTCTCATGTGTACTCGCACACAAATCACACCACGGGAGGGAAATTACATTTGGCTGGTGTGGCAACAGGCCTCTAAGCCGTAATAAGTGAGCGTTCAGACCAACCTTGGACAAATAAACTGCGTGTTTGACTGTGTCCTTCAAACACTCTGGGCAAAGGATTTACTCACCCAGCGCTGAGTGTGTATAGCAGAGGACATGGGGCAGGATGTTTAGCTGAAGGTTTGTGGATTGGCCTGCGCTCTGCTTGGCTGCAGCTGTGAGCAGAGAGCTGGAGCGCTTGTCAACCTCTGTATGGTAATGAACAGGGTCAGAGTAACGGGTCTGCTGGCCAGGAATTCAGCAGCATGTTTCTGCAGATAGCAGCAGTGTGTAAACTCTACTTCTCCACTGCTGTTCCTGCTGTTGCAGTTGGTCGATTCAACATCGATTTATTGCTTAGTCTTTGCAACCTATTGTTTGGATATTTCTTTCTGCAACATCTCATCTTCCATTTTATCACAACTTGGGTCATATTCAATGTTGGGCAGTAACACGGTACTTGGAAACAAGTTACCAACTCACTAACTTTTTTTTGTAACGATTAAGGGATTACAGTTACAGCTACTAATCCCAGTAACGCTGCAGTACTTTTAGACATTTTAGAGGTCGGCTTGTTTGCTGTCTTAACAGGAAATGGATAAAGAGTGCGTTCAGTGAAGAAACTGGTCTGGGGCATGTTAGCTTGGTGCAGTGGCTCGAAGTTGGGAGAGGCAGTTAGCCAAAAGACAGAGAAATAAAAATGAACAAAAATGTCTTTATTTTGGCTTTATCACTAAAAGGAAGTCTCACTGGGCAAGAATGAGCAGATAGGTGGTTATACATATTTTAAACAAACAAAAAGGCAAAGTTCAGGGGGAAAACGGGAAAATGAATACCCAGCTATGACCTACCATGCTCCTTGAAGTTGTTTCTGTTGAGTCTTGTTTAGGGATTATTAAGGACATTTTGAGTGAGCTCTTTTTGCTTTTACCTTCAAATAAAGTGTGTAATAATAATCTGGTTTAACTGTTGGCAAATTAAACCAGATTAACTGTTTACAACGTGTGTTTCCTGCTTGTGTTTCTTGCTCCATCAGACTGTCTTGTAACAATGTTGTCGTGTTCTCCGATTTCTGCAGTGACTTTGGTGAGTGCAATGATGTCATGACCATTAGAAACGATGGACAAATACTGTAAGGTCTGAGATGTAATAAAGTGGAATTATCCCTCAAAGGAAAACCAGCTTCACATAATGTTGATGGGGTTTGCTTATTTTAGTCACAAAGGATTTTAAAGTGTTCAGCAGCTCAACAGCACAGTGCAGCATGCACGGTATTTAAAGCTTGTGTAGTCAACAGCAATAACTTGCAGTTAATGTGTTACAGTACATGCTTGTGTGTGTGTGTGTGTGTGTGTGTGTGTGTGTGAAGGTCTAATTCAGGTCCTGGTTGTTTTTAGAGCTATTGTTTGTCGGCCAGTTGCGGCAGTGTTTTGGCTGAGAGGAGTGGTGTTTAATTACTGCGGTGTGTAGGGAGGGTTTTATATGGTGAGGTCAAAGACAAGACGGACCCCTCCCTGCCACACTAAAGCAGTAGCAGAGGAGTGTGTGGTTTCATCATGTCCTGGTCTGCAGAAAGTCCTGTTTTCACTGGTTTCCGTGGTGATCACTAGAGAGACAGAGATGGAGAAATGGGGGAAAAGGTTGCACATCATTGGATAAGATGCCAGCCGAGGTCACTGAAAGGGAGAGTGACGCCAAGGAAAAGTTTACAGAGCAGCTTTTATTTGGGTCAAACAGGGTCATGATGGAGGAGCCGGGATTCATCGGGCTACTGTGTTATTGTGCATCTCTTAATAAAAGTCAAGGGTGTTAGTTGGTGTCAGCCTCTGCCGCATGCTTTTACTAGACATCTGCTGCTTTCAAGTGGAGGAAATGTATAAAGACTGGTGGGTGGATTAGTGCTGCCTGTCCCAACCACATACTATATCAAATCAGCACGCTGCAGTTCGACAGATGTGCCCACGGCTAATTTTAGCCACTTTACACAGACCACAGCATTGTTTGCTTTCATGGCACCAAGAAAATTGTTTCCATTTTGCCACATGCTGAAGGTTTTTGTTTTTGGATACCACTGGGACAACATCAAATTTGAGCTATTCAATTTTTTAATTCACTTAAAATTCTTGGGTTTTAACTCTCTCAAGTTTGTGTAAACACCAGATTCTCGTTCTCACACAAACTACCTCCCCTGCTGTTGTGGACATTCAGGCAGCATGTTGCCCACCGAGACGGCCAGCAGTTACTCATGCTGCTGATAAAAGGACAGAACACCACCAGCACACCAAAACGCCGCAAAACAAGTGGTTAACAAACACTGGAGTTTGCTCTGCTCAGTCATTAGGAGCAAAAGTGGTGAGTGAATGTGAAACAAAGCTCAATTTTCCTGTAATCAGTATCTACGAGTGCCTTGCAGGTGTTCTCGACAACCTGGACCAAACCTCTGTGGGGCAGATAGTTGTGGGCCTCTCATGATGAAACCTTCTGGAAAATACAATAAGCAGGAAGCCTGGCGGGAGGGGAGGTTATGGGAGGTGAGTGCTGCATCCTGTGCAGAGAGGTCTACCCCACAGCTGCCTGTGCCCAGTGAGGCCAGTCTCCTGTCCCAGAATGCCAATGGGAGCACATGTCTTTAGGCCAGACAAACACCTCTGTCAGCAGACCACAGTCACCCCACCAGGCCAGACCATTCAGCCCAGCGCTGCTCTGTAATTACACACCACTGCCTGCTGTGGAAGGGGCTGGGAGGGGCAGCCAGACTGAGACGCAGACCCCATCACTGCCACCAGCATCACTACAGGCATGTGCTGGAAAAACAGAGTGAGAGAGATAGGGAGAGTGAGTGAGAGGGAAGGTGAGGTAAAGACAGCCCTGTCTGGGACAGAGAGGAGGGAGGAGAGGCAGGAGACCCTCCCCCTTCCTGTGAAAGATTAGAGGCTGTGTGTGCGAGCACATCTGGATGGGCTGGAAGAGCTGAAAGGACTGATGTGAGAATGGGCAGAGCCAGAGCCAAACTGAAGAAGATTAGTGAAACAATACTGCTGAACTGGCCTCTGCAGCATTTATCTCCATTTGTGCACCATGCCTGAAAATTATAAAAAATATCTTTACACACATGCTTTTTAAAAACCACAAGTTAACAGCCGAAGTATGCATCTGATCACAGACCTTATTATCAGGTTCTGACAGCTCCAAATGACCTAAAATATACAACAATGTGCTTCTCAAGTAGAAGTGCGGTTACTTTATTAATGTATGTTTTATGCAAGTAGAAGTCAAAGTAGTACAGATTTTTACAGTGTTATACATTAGCACAACTGTTTCAACTGGACTTTACGAGTTTGCACTTCTTCTCCACAGCAAACTCTTATTGTACAGTTTTGTGATTTTTATATTTATAATTTTAAGTTTGTAAGTATTTTTTCTGCATACGCCAGTCACAAAAGACAGCAAACTAAGAATTTCACAATGCAGAGTAACTTATTCTCTTTGCATATGACAATAAAGCTTTTGCATCTTGAATCTTTTAAACCTCCAAGTAAGTCAAAGTTATATGGACAAGTGTGTATGTTATTTATGACAGAAACAAATCAAATCAAGTAATGCACATTTTAAAAATAGGATTTAGTTCAATATAGATTAGTTGAACTAGTTTAACTAACTAACTGTAAAGGACACAAAATAAAATTAGAAAGCAGACAATATTCATACTCAATATAGGGGATGCAATTTGTTTTGCAGTATACTACTTTAGTAAGAAGTAAAATTACTGACTTTAAAACTACTCCAAAAACTACAAGTACATAAATCATCTCCTCAGGTGCAGTAACCAGACTAAATGTAATTCATTATTTTCACCCTTTGTAGTAACTGACGGAGGTCTAGCTCTGGTGTGGCGAGTGTGCACTGCGCTGCACTGCCTTGGCTCAAATGTCTGTGCTGATTGATGAGGTGAGATGTGTGTACATGAGGTGAGAACCCCTCTGACCCTGCGCGCTCTCACCTCAGGGTCCTGGAGTCTATAGCATGGTTTCATTTGCAGGAGGTCTTTGCAACACCTCACCTAGACTTGTAAACCAGAGCAGATGTAGACCTGCTGCCTCAGCGCACTTGTTTTCAACTTAAACACGGTGTGGACTGGCGGTGAGGATTCAGTCTCGCTCTGCTTACCTTTTCCTCTGGGATCAATTATCTGACCAATTGTTATAGCAAGGCCGCACTTCCTTCTCACCTGTAATTACAGTTGAACCTGTCCAGTGTGTGGGCTGCTCTGCTCTCAGGCTGAGAGGTGGGGGGAGGCAGAGTGTCAATTCCAAAGGAAGGAAATGAAGTGTATCCCACCCTTTAAGTCAATCACCTAATAAACAGAAACCTGCGACCCTGGGAAAGCACCGTAAACACTGGGGTTCAGATGCAGGTTTGCACTGGGCAGAGCACCAAGCCCTGATGACTGAGACCTGTCAGCTGTATGGGAGATGGAAGCTGCTGATAGGTCATACACTTTATAATACACTTTAATACCAGCTTAGATTGATTTGAGTCAACCATCAATGAAAAGGGTTGCTCCAGCAACCTGTGTAGAAGAGAGGGATGCACTGATCCATCTTTCTCTCTCCTGATACCAATTGAAATACCTCGACTCATCTGCTGATACAGACCACTGATCCTATACCAGTGCTCTCTTCTTCCCAAATTTAAAATCTGTATACCGCACTCTGAGGAACTCATTGGAATAGTTTTTAAAGCACAGTGAATTTGATAATGACAAAGAAACAGTATTTAATGTGGATCTGTCACATCATGGCTGCTACCCGATCTGCTTAATCAGGTCAGTATTGGTACGCATTCTTAGTAGAAGACCCAGCTCAAGATCAGGGTCGAACACGTGTGTGTAACGCACTTTGCTCAATGAAAAACTGTTGAGGAATGATTAACTGGATGATTCACACAATGCATGTTGTGCTGCTCTACTGATCAGACAGCCTGATGTAAAAATGGTTGATTCTTGCTTTGGTTCTAGCAGCTGCCACATAATAATTTAAACACATGAAAAACCTTCTTTTCTGATAAAAACATTACATATTTATTGTATTATTATTGTATTATTGAAAATTGACTACACTAAAGGCTACAGAAGTAATTGTTAAAATAATAAATAACTGGGTTTCGTACAGTTTTGGAAAAGGAGTATTAGGACAGACCAAGAGAGAGAGTGAGAAGAGCAGAGTGAAACAATACCAGGATCAAATCGCCTCAATTTGTCTCATTAGGATTCAAAAATAGACAAAAGAAACCGCTCACTCAGCAAACATATGTTCAGAGTAGCTGAGGAGTAAGGAGTACAGTGTTCTCTATAAGTGGATTGTGTGTGTCTGTGTGTGTTGATCTAAAGGCAGCAGCAGCAGTCTTCAGCCTGTCCGAGGCGGTGCAGAGACAAAGACAAACGCCTCCCCTGGTTGGCTGTCAGCACCTGGACACTAATGATGCTGCAGCGCTGAGCTCAGCTAATTGACCAGACAGAGATTGATCAGGACCTTGCAATGCGGTGTGTGTGTGTGTGTGTGTGTGTGTGTGTGTGTGTTTTGATGTTTGTGTTCACAGCTGCTGCCAGGCCCTGTACTGTATCTCCCCACAGGAACTCCAAACTTTGAGATAACACAGTTAGACTCAAGGAAACAGCACAGACAAGCCTTAATAGGCTGTGCAACACAATTTCTGCTTCAACCCTGTCTCCATATGTTCATCCACCTTCTGCTGCAGACCATATGAGAGGACAACAAAAGTCTCACTCGTATATTTATGAATCCCCTTAGGGCCTGTCTGCCTGCAAGCTGCTGAATCTTTCTGTAGCAGCAGGGAACAAATAAACCTCAGTAGGTGATGAGCTTGGAGGATCAGGCAGTCAGTGCAGCTGAGTGTGAGATGTGTGTTTAAGGGCTCTGGTTGGCAGCGCTAACTGGACTCTTAGCATGAGGGCTCTGGTTTATTTTTACTGGGATGGTATCACTGAAGGAATGACCTTGGCCCATTAATAACACAGCCAGAGTGTGTGCGCATGTGTGTGTTTGTCACACGTGTACTTTCTCACACACACACACACACACACACAGACAAAACCCTACACAAAAGCACATGCACGCACACCTTAGTTAGTAGAGAGAGAGAGGTGCAGCTGCAGTCCTGGTCATTGCGCCCTTCCTCTCACTCTGGTGGTATCAGCAGAGCAAGTGGGTTTTTAAGGCCAATAATAACTACTATATCATTATATAACATAATTATATAATGATATAATAGTAACAGCAGGTTGTTTTTGTGGAATCCAAATCCGAAAATGTTCTCTTGAGTGCTGTCAGTTCAGATTGAGGGTTTCCCCCTTCGGCCCTGTTCACACTTGGCATAAATGTGTCTTTGGTTTTGGCTCACAAACACGGCCTGTTACCAAGGCAAGCTACTGTTCACTCTCTTTCTGTCTGCATTGTTGTGTCTCACTTTTGTTTTTTAATGTTTTTTTTTTTAAGTTTTATCTAGTATGCAAAAAGCCACAAATATATTTTTTTCTCTATCAGCAATTGCAATTTCCCCATAAAATCCAATTTGAGCAAGGAAATGAAATATAATCACGAGTGAAGATACAGCCAGCATAGTATTGATGAGTTACACAATGAACATCTCATTTAAACAAGCTTGTATCTGTCATATTGGAGTTGAATTACACTGACAAATCAATAATTTCTTTTCATTTGACAGGCTAGTATTCAGTTTACCCACCGTCAGTGTTTTTCATTTTCATCAGTGATGTGCAGCAGAGGAAACACAGGAGAGAAAGTCCTGTCAGGGTTTCATCTGCAGCCCACGGTGCTACATGTGTAGCTTGGCAGACCTATTGGTCGGATTTCAACAAACAGTTTCATTGGTCTGTCTAACCTTAGCCCCCAGCTACAGGCTTAGAAAAGACAGTATGCTGTAAGAGCTCCCCTCGACTTTTGGATGGCTTCAGAGCTCCATAATTAACTTTAAAGTGTTCTGCAACATCTGATTTGCTTTTTAGAGGCTTCTCGTCACTGCCAGGGTCCTAATGCCTTTTCCCGCTGCTACAAAATACCTTTATGCACAATATACAGTACATATCATCATGTGCTTGAGCATAAAGAATCCCATAGGCCATCCTTCATAACTGCCTGAATACACACACTTATCATGAAATAACAAAAGAAAACCTCGCTGTGACCTTGACTCATAACTTCCTCCTTTTCCTATGAGATTATTGCGCCAGCAGGGGCAAAGATTATTCAAAGAGTGTTTGTAAACAAATGACTAAATGTGTGTGAGAGAGAAAAGTGGGACGAGAGACAGAGCTGATGTCAGGACGGCCTCTGGTCCGCTGAACCCTCTGCGGGGGGGATTCCTCTAATGAAGAGCTCTGACTCAGTCACTGATTAGGGCCCAGTGCAACATGGGGGCAAAAGGTCAAATGCATTCACACATTTCTCTGACTACCCCCCCACTGGGGCAATTAGCCCACTGAGAACAAAGAGTGAACACAATGAGCCGTGTCCATAAGGGGGCATTCATTAACTGTGATGATGTTATTGTTGGCCAAGAGAGCGATGGATCGCACTCGAGGCGTCCAAGTCGTCCTCTTTCTTCAGGCCTTGTGGTTAACAGACACTGTCACAGGAGAAAAGAGGGGTCTTGCAGGATTTAAAATTAGTTGTTGCAAGACAGAGAGGGAGAAAGTGTATAAGAGGTGTGTGTGGGAGACAGTTGTCCTTGTGCCAAAGCCGGCTTAATGCTTCATACAATAGCTCGAGTGTGGGTGAGGGGATCTTGGCGATTGAATGTTCTTTACTCTAGAGGGAGAAGAGGTGCCGTTAGGGGCGAGAGCTAGATTTCCTATCCAGAGCCCCCTTTGTAATTGAATGCAGCCATCTACATGAGCCGAGCTCCAGAGAAAATGTCCCCGGCATGTGCATGTACATGTGCAAACACACACACACACACACCTCTGTTTGTCTCTGCAGTCTTCCCCATGTGAACTGAACCGGTGTAGACGAGTGAAGAACACATCAAAGTGCGAGGTTTATGTTATAGTAAATGTGGAAGAGTTTTCTGCAATCTAGATTGCATGCCATAACATTTCAGTCTCAGGTCTTACATGGTTTAAATCCATCTACACTTGTAATCCTCTGAGAAATACCCAGAACCCAAAACAGTGAAATCATGAGCACAGAGGTTGAGGAGGGGGAATTATTGGAGCGGTCTCAGTTTACCCTAAACCATGTGTTCTGTGTACTTTTCATACTCCTCCTTTGCCCTCTCTCTCCCCCCTCTTTGGGTAATCACCCAAACCCGTTATGCTTTCCTGTCTTAAGTTCCCAAAGGTTTATTTTTCTTCGTGACAATAAGCTCTCCGTTTTCCTTTCCTGGGTGTGCAGTGGATGGAGACATATCATGATGTCTGATGTTACAATAAGTGAGGCTGTTTAAAAAGAATACCGTTCTCCTGCTCCAGCTCAGTGCTGCCTGCAGGTGCTGTTTCGTGGCTTCTTTTAGTATAGCACTTGGCGTTGACTGTGGTTGCTGGCCACTGAATGGCAAAGACGTGCTTCCTGGCGGGTAATGAGGTGCTGAACCCAGCCTCTTGTTTGTATCAGGAGCACCTGGGCTGACCAGAGCCAGACCAGCCCAGACAAAGGAGTCAGTCTAGCATTTCCACAAAGCTCTGCCCATTCAAAACATCCAGAACCAAGGGACACAAACTCCCACACTTCATAAAATGAAGGCAAGACAGAATGCGAGCCGAGACTACCCATTCTCTCTGCACAAGGAAATTATTGTTTGTCTTTACACACCCTCTCTCCCAGGATTTGCGATTTCATACTCCGTAAAGGAAAAAGGAAAGCAACTTGGCAAAGACGCAGCGTGCAAACTGTTTGTCTCTTGGAAATGTAACAGACGAAAGCTGCAACTGTTTCTGGTGATTTCCATTTCTGTCTTCTCTACATCCCCGTCAACTTTTTGGCAGTTCTTTCAGGCCGATAGTAAGAAGCTCACCTGGAGGATACAGTAGCAACTCACAGACAGAAACAGCACGGAGGGGATTTCTGATATCTCCCACAGGGGAAACACCTTCACACAAACCACAGCACTGTCTGTGTAACTTCCATATCATTCAACTGATGACATTACATTAAACAATGACATATTGACACCTGCAGCCTATAAATAAGTATTTGGAAGTTGGATCAGTTGAGAATCTGAGCCAAACATTTTTCTTGTCTCTTTTTCTTCTTCTTTGACTCTTTAGTTGTTTTTCAGTTGTTGTCTGCCCAGAACTCTGGCTGCCCTTCATAGTCATAGCAACAGTTTCCTGGGACCTGTGGCCCAAACAAACATCATGACAATATAACATGAGCATGCAACAATTGATACAACCCTACTGCCAGACAAAAAATTTGTTTCTACAATATCTGCACAAGGCATCTACAGTATGATTAAGGTTAGGGAGAGATCGTGGTTATGGTATGAAAAACAAAAAACAAATAGCAATTGCAGATCGAACTTTGGTGTCCTTCATAGAAGTCATATGCACTACACACCTGTTCACCATGGCAACATCTGCACATTTGTTTCCGGATCTCTGCCTATGGGAAACACTTCCTGCATTGGCACTTGACAAAAATCTTGACTTGCAGAATCAAATGAACATAAATCCCAGGATATTTGGATGATTCATGTACTTGCATCACCTCAGTACTTCCATCAATGAATTTGCTGTATATTTCACCCATGTTTGTCTGTCTGTCAGCCAGGGCTGCAACTAACGTATCATTTTCATTGTCGACTTATAAAAAATAGTTAAAAATGGTCATTATAATTTCTCAGAACCCAGGGTGACATCTTTTGTTTATATATATATATATGTGTGTGTGTATAAAGAGAGAGAGAAGCAGCAAATCCTCACATCTGAGTAGCTAAAACCAGAGAATCTTTGGTGTTTTTGCTTAAAGAATGATTCAATTAATCCACTAATCCTCTTGGCTCTAATGTCAGCAGTATATTGCAAAAAAACGTTTGAACTGATTTCCATTCAATCTGGTTTACAGATAGGGACATCAAACAATTGAATAGATCTTGGTGAGAATTTGGAACTGTGATTCCCACCATTAGATTCCCATGCTGTGTATGAAAGGACATAAAAACTTATGTTGTATTATGTTTTCAAGGTCAAGAAGTCACTATAACTTCAAATTCAAGCCACACATGGGTGACATTTTTTGTCTCTTTATCTTCTGTTACAGAAGCAGGGAACCAGCTTGTAGCTCAAGAGGCAGTGAGGAAACCATCCACGCTACGCCGCACGCATGCACGCACAGGAGAGCCAGTCTCTAGTAAGAACTGTGAACATGTTACTGCTTTGTATACACAACACAGTGGCAGAGGTACACTACATGTTTAAGTGTCTGATTCATGAAGGTAAAGAAAGCAATTTTCTGTTTTTTGTTTTGTTTTAGATTGTCTCAACTGCAGTCGAATCACAGCTTTGAGTGACAGGCTGAGCTCACTGGAGGCGAAGGTATGGACTGTACTCATTCAGCCACAATACGATAGGCCAACATTAAACAAGAATATTGTTTAGTTGCCCACACTTGTTTTATGTCCTCCTGTACCAGGTCCAATCACTCACTGCCCCGACGTCTGTATCTCATCGCCACCTTCAGGGAAAAGGAGGAACTGCACCAGAGGCCTCATTACTGATGGGGACTGCGCCCGCTCAGGGAGCTCCTGGTGAGCAGGGACCTGCAGGTACGTATATCACGCTGTCATGCATGAATACGTCTTAAAAGTACTGCATATTTCCATTAAGTAGAGTCCAGGGTTTCGTGTTTGATAATTGAGTCAGAAATCACTCCTTGCAGCTTTTCTCCGCGAGCTGCAACTCTTTTTTTTCTGCCCTCTACCTGCTCACCTCTGCTCATATCCTATTTCCTCCACTGCACACAGACTCATTTCCTTTAGCAAAAGTAAGTGCCCAGCAGTCTGTGCTGCTCACTTTCAGCTCTCTGTGGTTGTGTGGAAAGCGAACACTTCAGAGCATTCAGGAGACGACTTCTCCTCTCTTGGAGTCGAGCCCAGCCCCGGCTGCAGTAAAAACCCAGAGTTCACTGAGCCTGCAGCACTGTCAGAAGAAGTTTAAAAAGTGTTACAGTTATAATAAAATGTGATGTGAAGGATTATAGAATCTTTCAAATTACTGTGATGGCATAAGCTTTCATTTGTAGAACAATAAGACAATCCTGCTGTGTCCACAATCACATCCTCATTCACTCATTCACTACTCCCTATATAATAGACACTCAATGAGACTTTGGACACTTACGAAAATTTGTCATTTTCCTCGTAGATGACAGGTGGCAGGTCGCACAACGAACAGCTGCATCATTTTTGCATCTGTAAAATGCGATGGCACTATATAGTGAACACTGAGAATTCGAACACTCAAATAAAATGGCGGGTAAATATAGTGCACTATATACAGTAGGAAATATTCTGACACAGCCTAACAATGACGGTGGGTTACGCTAGTAACGACAAGTCTTTTTGCTCTATTACTTTGACTGAATTTAGAGAGTTACCTCATCCCTCAGTGGATTTTACACTACCTCTTCTCCCGGTGGTTTGAGCCCAGATTTTCTTCACAGAGCTACACCTCTTAATTAAGCCACCTGTCTGTTTTCATTACAGGTCCTCAGGGTGAAAAGGGGAGAGATGGGCTTCCTGGCAGAGATGGTAAATTGTAACCATAGTTGCCTTCCAGTGGATGTAAAACCATTTAAGATGTGAACCAGTTAAGGCTTCGTGATTACTCATGACTGTTTCCTCCTCTTAGGGATGCCAGGGTCTCGAGGGCTGCCAGGTCCCAGTGGGCCTCGGGGGGATGCCGGGACAAGGGGCCCATCTGGAACCCCTGGATCAAAGGGATCCTCAGGACCTGCAGGTAGGAGAGGACTGAAAGTAGAAATACACACAGCTCACTGTTAGCAGACAGAAACAAATGAGCCTTATCTTACTAGATGTTGACACAGTTTGTCAATAAGCATGTTATAAAGATTTGTGTGTGTCATTGAGAGAGACAGGGGGTATTGCATGTCCACTTAACCTATTGTCTGTAGAACAAGACATTTGAATGGCTCACTATTGACCAAAGACCTCTGGAAACAACAGTGGAAAAATAAACTCTCCGTGATGACCCGTCCTGCTCCAGAGTATTTGTCTCTCTCTTAAACCACTTAGTCAGCCCACAGACCCTCCAGCGGTAAATGTCAGAGCGTTCCAGCTACCCCAGAGGCTTGCTGGGAACTTGCTGGAATTTGGGCATTTTGTTGGTCAGCTTTTAAAATCATATGTTTCTAAAAACGCTGTTTCATTGGGCAGCAAAAGTATTTGTTTTGAGACTACATATACACTCCCCAACATGTGCTGCTGCTCATGGTCACCAACCAGAACAGACACTGAATCATAAATCTGCTCTGTGTATTCAGAGCTATTATGTACAAACAATAAATGACCTGTTGGAAAAAAGTAAATCCACAGGCAGCTGTGACTTGAATGATGAAAGTAAATGGCCGTATAAGTGTGTCACGACATCTGCTCTCGCTATAGTCTGTTATTTCTCTGCTCTGGATCATGAGGGGAGTGGCTCTCCTTTCAGGCTAAAATGTGACCTCTGCTCTGTGCCTGCTGCTGGGTAAAGATGAGATTTAGAGCAAAAGTTAAACTACAAACCCACTTTCCAAGAAGCACCATGTGACTTCAGTCTGAAATGAACATGAGCTATATATACACAAATCCCAGGTCCTTATGATTTCCATATGCCTGCGGTGTTATTGTTTTTTCTATCTCCATTACTTCATAAGTACCCAAAACCAGTGCTGTGTCTTGCATCCGAAGCTATGTTATTCATATTGTGCAGATTTTTTTTTTTTTCATTTTAAAGAGTAAGATAAACACAGGACTAGAATGGGTCAAATGTCGTGGCAAATGTAGACAAATATGTTTTTGAGCCGGAGGTTATGGGAAAGATGGGAGAAAAGTGAACTTGTGTTGTTGAGATAAGTGATATTGTACATTATGACGAGTCCTGATAGGTTACAAGAGAGTTGTATTGCAAACCTTGACTCATATTTTGAAGCAGCTTCCCCCGGCTGCTCAAGGGAACCATTAATTTGCAGAAAAAACGAAAATAGTTTTCCCCAATATGTCACATAGACTCTACAGGGCCACTTTGATTGGCCATTTGAAGCGTTCTGTCGCAGATTGTAGCTTACAGCCTCCCCCATGCAGCCAAAACACAGCCGGTCATGCTGCAGTGTTTATCAAGGCTAAGTGAAAACGGCCCACAGAGGTGTCAAATCAGAGCTGTAATAACATCACCTTGCAAAGCAGTAATTAGTGGACTGTCATTGTCAGTTGCATCGGTACATAAACAGAGAGGTGGTGAGTCTGGGTCCGTTGGAGGGCAAGAGGTGATGTTTAGGGGGCAGCATTACCTCAGGAGAGTCCAAACAATGAAGTCAGATGTAGTTGTGGTGGTGCTTTTTTTCCACCTTCAAAAAAAATGGCTGGGGAAGGAGTTACTGATACACACACGTACAAAATCAGTGTGTATGCAGGGAACATTTAATTTACTATGAACCAGTGCCAGTAACACTTTGCAGAGTTTAGTGGTGTTTATTTGAGTTTTCCCATGTCCCTGAGTAAGTTCCCAGCACCGGACCATTAAACACCCTCCTTCTGTTAATTACAGAGAAACAAGTCGGCCAGTTCATGCACTCCTCATCTGCCCAGCTTCTGATTTTATTCCACGTGCGCACATGCACAGATATAAAGGCACACACATACACACTCCTGCCAGACACTATTATGTTCATTCAGCACTTTATCTAATCTATTTCCTCTCTGGTCTTTGTCATAGTTTATCCTCCTATCATCACATCACCCACCATCATTTATCATTACTGTGCCTCTCCAGAAGTAACTTTAAGATCATATTTTGGTATGATATACCTCATGTTTGTCACCACAGTGATGTTTCTGTGCTCCATCCTCTCAGGCCCCCGTGGTCCACCGGGACTCCCAGGAGAGAGGGGTCTACCAGGCCCGCCTGGCCCTCCAGGGCCTCCAGCACCAGCCAGTGCCCACATCCCAGATCCAGACCACAGTAAGACCCTGGACAACTAACAGACTTCATACAGTCACCATGGCACAAACTCCACACCAAATAGTTAAAAGTTCTCTTTGTATTTGTTATGATTACGTGTCTTAAAAGAGTACTCCACCGATTTAGCTTTGCACTCCTTTAACATTGCTGGACTCTTGATTTAAAAAAAAAAGAGTTAAGAATCAATACAGAAGAACCAGAGATATTGACTTTTTTATTCCACACATTCTTCTTCCTAGTCAAAACATGGCGCTTACATTACAGTTGGTCGGAGATTTGGGTATGTTATGTTAGTAGCAGCTAATGTACCTCGAGCTGCTAGCCTCAAGCAGAGATGAGGAACAGAGGTCTGGTTAGTTCACTTGTTTCTAACTCCACACCTCCAGAATTGTTTTCTTTTCAAACTCGTAGTCTTCAGCCCCAACTGATGGTGACTCAAGTGACATCACTTGAGGCAATTCATCTGACTTCACGCAGCTCCCTTTGGAGTCACAAAAGGGTTTATGCCTCTTTTTCTCACATATACAGTACTACTCCCTCAGACCTTTAAATAAATAAAACAGACTTTGATGTGTAAAAACCGCGCACGTCCCCTTTAATTGCTGTATATTTCATTTTAACATAACTAAATCAGTTTGCCATGAACGCAGCACGAGTGCATGTACACAGATTCAATCAAAGCCTTTCTCCTCAGGCAGGGTGATGTAGGTTTTACAGACTTGACCCTTCAAACTGCTGATATTCATGTGTCTTTAGCAGCCTCAGAGACATGTTCTGTCCTGCTGCGTGAGAGCTCTCACACGTTTCAGGACTAATGATAAACAAAAGAAACAAAGAGAATGAGAAACAGACAAGATGGTGGTAATCCTTTAACTGCTACTTGCTCCTTATTGTATACCAGCCAAGAAGAACAGAATCAAAGAGTATTCAATGGAGGCAGAGACAGTCTAAGGTTGACACAGACTTCACATGCTGGGATGAGAACCTGTCCATCACTGATGTCACTCAACAACTTCCAGATGTAGGCCGCCGCTCAGACAGCTGAGGGGGAGTGTGAGAGACAGATGGGGCCTGCACCGGCTCTTTCAAGGTCAACATATCAGCGGGTTTTATGTGTGGATTCAGTGGTAAAACAAAGTATGCAGCACACAGATTTGTACGCTCTGGGTTCCTGTGTGGAGAAAGCTGTGGGTACGTTGAGGTTGGCATGATGATTTCCGAGACTGTGAGCCATTTCTTTCACATCAAAGTAACAGTAGGGAACATGTGTGTGTGTGGGGTGGGGGTTCTGTGCTGAGCTTCCTTTGGAAAACACTGGCTTATTTGGCTTTTACGTCTGCATTAGGAGTTTGGAATTCCCTTCTGCAGAACAGGAGCAGGTTCCTAAACCAGCAGCCAGAACGTGAAGTAGTGAAGAAGAGGACTGTTGTTTAAAAATCAGATTTCAGTGTTTGTAAGTGCTCCTGCATGTTTGTATGTCACGTTAAGCCACAGATCCCAGTGCGCTCTTTGTAGGAAATGAAGAGAGTGGGTAGAAATAGACACAGAGAGAGCGGCCCTGTTTCGGATGTCACCTCTGGTCGTGATCTGTTAGCGGTGTGCAACGTTCTGGCAGCTGGAGGATGTTTCTGGCTGTCAGCCCTCCTCCTCCTCCTCCTCCTCCTCTCTGTATCTCCTGAAGTCTCATGCTGTGATTGGATCTGTGTTTCCTGTCAGTATAAAATGACCCAATGACCACAGACTTCCTCTGTCGCTCACACGTTCACCACCCTCTTCCCCTTTATGTGTAGACTCAGTTAGTTGTAGATGTCAGTCAGTGGATATGTTAAGTTTTTGACACAATATTACATAACTTTTTTAATGAATGTGAAACTGATCAGTCACACTTTAGTGTAGTTTACTACCCTGGTGAAGTTATTAGGTGAAGTTTGAGAATTTGTTGGAAAACACTGCCATCTGGAGGTCACCCTGACCTAAAGAGGGCTTTCATTGTCCTGAGTTGAGATTCTCAGGCAGCATCAACACAGTACTGCAATGACATCCAAAGAAAAACATCACACACTGAAAGGCTTGCATCAATATTCTTCACAAGTTCATATTTATTAAATCACAAGTGCAACAGTGGAAACAAAGCACTTCACCATAGGCTTCTTCAGGTTCAATTCTCAGGGAGCACTTTCTCTCTGTAAATGTAACCAAAATAGAACCATTTAATTGGTGGAGCTTGTTGGTGGTACAGCACAAGAAGTACTGCATATCCACAGCACAAACCTGCATTTACAAAGAGAATAACATTACATTTTCATGTTATGGCAGTGCACTTTAGATTTGTTGACAATCATTGAAAACAATTATTGAAACCCAGAACTAGACCAGGTTTGAGTCCCAATGATTCCCTTAAAGGCAAAATAAAATCAACAAGATAATTGCTAAAATAATACATACATAGTACATACCTCGTACAGTAATAAAAACATTATTATTGCAGATATTTTCATCACCTTTGTTCGTGTTTGTGAATATCGTCTTATAGCTAGGAAAGCAGCTCCTATCAAACACAAACATTCTGTTTTAACTCCAGATCGTGGAAAATACCCCTTCTTCACCAACACTTTCCAAGACTCACGAGGACCAGGACCTCAGGGTCCCCCCGGGCCTATCGGTGAGTGTTTATCACTCTCCATATTGTATTTATCCCTGTGAGTGTGTTTGTGAAAGATGCAAATATTTGAAATGCTTTTGCATACAAAAATACAGCAGGTGTAAACTGTAGATCTACTGCACACTGTTAACACACTTGTAAATAAAATCAATCAATTTCAATTTCAACTTTCCTTTGGCCTATAACGTAAGAAGGATGTTGGTCCAGTTTTTGTGATTTTATATGTAAAAATGTTCATTCTTAACCAGGTGACCAAACACAAAACATCCCTCAGAGTTGAGTCCACAGACCGAAAGCTGTATTTAAGTTATATAAAGTCATAAACACCTACAGGTGCTGTACAGGTTGAGCTCAGTGCTTGCCACCAGGAAAAACACTAAAAACTAAAAACCAGCACCACCTCCTCCCAGAGGGTAAAGGCACTTGGTGCTGATTTGAATCTTTCTATCTATCACGCAGGTCCCCCAGGTCCCAAAGGCCCAGTAGGACCTCCTGGCCCGTCAGGACAGAACGTAAGCTCGCTCACAGCATAGTGCTGCACTGCAGTCACGTACTGCGTTTAGCGCTGTCAGATTTGTTACAGTACAAATGTATCATTGTCATTTTGAATTTCCTTTCTGACTCAATACAGGGGAAACCTGGAGCCCCTGGAACACAGGGCCCTCTGGGGCCAAAGGGAGAACGTGGGGAGAGAGTGAGTACACTCAGAGCTTGATAACATTCAGTAGGTTTTCTTCATTTACTCTTCACTTCATCTAGATCCTTAAACTCCCTGTGACATTTGGTTTTTCAGGGTCCTTTAGGTTACCCAGGAGAGAGGGGCTTCAGAGGCGAGCCGGTAAGCCACCTCCACCCTGCTGCCTTGAGGATTATGGCCTGAGTGAACGAGTGTATGGGGTGAAACATCAACATATGTCACAGCTGGTTGTATTACTGTAAACTACACTAACCAGCAGCACTACAAACCACACTGACCAGCGACAACACAGTCTCTGAGAGAATGAGCTCTTTCTGTGGAAGTAAACTGCTGCAACTCTTTCATGAAGTCAGACTCATTTTTTTCTGTTGTTAATATTTCTTCACAGGGAACACCGGGTCCCAAGGGAGAGCCAGGAGAGAAGGGCTTGCCGGTAAGAAAGTAGTTGGTGGTTAGTTCACAGTTCACATGGTGACAGGGGGCCTGGACAGGAGGGTTTTGCCTTTAGTTTGAAGATTTAAACAAAGTTTTAAGATTCCTTTGCTGAGCATTAAATATTTTCTCTGTGTCTGTCTAACCCTTATTTTTCTTTTACTTCTTTCTCATTTTACAAGAGCAATCTAAATGTAAGATATTTTTATTTATGTCATCACGTTTTCACTTTTCAATGCAATGTATCTATTCAGCAATCTAAATTACGTCTAACCATGACCCACATCTCAGGTTATGGTTATGATCTTTGTGGCGTTCAGCTACATCTCTTTTTCTCCATACTTTCCTCCCTGTTTATAGTCATAAAGTGTCTGTTTTACATTGTTGTTTTTCTTTGAGTATATATGATGTATATATGATTATCTGTCTGACTTTGTGTGTGAAATCTTTTGGTGTTAATGTGTTTTTGTTTTTGTTGGTCCTTGGGGTGTGCTCTGGACTGCTGTCCCCTGTCACGACACTGTCCTCTTGACCCTAAAGCTGTCTGACTCCCTCTGCAAGCTACTGTCCCCATGGCTACCTTTCACAGTCACCTTTCAGCATCTGACTTTGGCATATACATATAAATATACAAAATACAATAAACAATGTCAATCTTGTAACAACACCATGCACCAGCTCTGACTGAGTGAAAGAATGGAGAATATAGTAAAAATCCTTCTGTCTTACATCTAATCAATCTGTTTCATTTTACAGACTTCAAAATGTTTCAATCAGCCACAAAGAAAATGTGTGAAATGTATATGCCAAATCACTCCATTATGTGTCAGTGGTGGGTCCTGTTGGGTTTAGAGGTGTTGTGCTCTGATGTGAGTGGAGTGGATACAGCTATCCTCTTTTGTCCCACAATGCAACCTTGCATGATTTCATCTTTAAGTACTGCACCACATACATTTCCTTTTCTGGATGTGACAATCAACTACAAAATGTATCTAATGAGTGAAATAACACGGTGCCAATAAGACAGAAATAAGGCAAAGTAGCTCCTTTATTTGGGGATCAATTCTCAGATTAGAGTCTGCAGCCATGCTAGTGGTTCTGTGAGGCTTTACTGTAACGTCAGCATGCTAACATGTTCACAATGACAATGTTAACTTGCTGATATTTAGCAGATATGTTTACCACCTTCACCATCTTATAGTTTAGCCTGCTAACATTTGGTATTTAGCACTAAACACAAAGTACAGATGAGGTTGAAGGGAATGTCATTAGTTGCAGGTATTTGGTCACAAACCAAAGACTTAGATAAATTAAATTGTTGACCTGATGATGGCGCTACATGAAAAGTCAGAGGAGATATTTCACCAAAAGCCACAAATGTCAACCTCCTGGTGGTGCTACCCCCCAGCATTTATGACCTTGCCTTTTTTCTTCAAACATAAAGTGTGTCCTTGGTTTGTCTTACTAATCAGAGCATTTCATAGTGGGAATCACTCACTTTCAGCTATTCTCTGCATGCCTTCTTTTGTGATGGTCTCTGTCTGCTTTACTTCTCCTGTTCAACTACTTTTGTTATTCTTGAAGGTATGACTCATGAAGCCATTGCCTCATCCTTTAAAAAAAAGAGAAATACATTAGATTTCAATGTAAATCTATACTGGCTTCATTCTGTCAGGTAACAATGGGTAACTTTTGTGACCACAGCGTTAAGAATGAAAGCTGCGGTGCTGAAAATACTCGCCTGGCTTAACTGCTGCCCAACAAAAAGGAATGTAGATGGCATGATCAAGTCTAAATCCTGGGACCCAGCTGTGTTATGTCACCAACATGAGGCTGGTCTGTAATGTGCATGCTGATGTTGCCCAGCCCAGCATGGCAGAGACTGACTTCATATAGCAGCATGGCCAGAGAATGAGGGAGATACAGAGAAATGCAGGGACCAGATATGTCTGAGAGTGCTGGGCAGATATGTGGACTGTTTTAACCTTCTAACTCCTGAACTGTATTGAGAGAGAGAAAATGACTTGCATCTTGGCGAGCAGTTCTTTGGCTTGTGCTCCTTACCTTGACAGCTGTATCTATTTTCACAGGGGGACGGAATACATCAGATCAGAGAGGCGCTGAAGATCTTAGCCGAGAGGGTTTTAATCCTTGAGACTATGATCGGTATTCATGGTGAGTAGGAGGCCTGAGGCAGGGTCAGCTTTAGGCAGGGGTCAAAGGTGGGGGGTCTCAAACTCCCACCGTACCTCACTGCTGGGACAGGGAGTGGGAACAGTCGCGAGCAGCCCCAGGACTCAGGCTGGTGTTTCCACCCCCTCACACAGTCCCCCTGTTACTGCTCTCTGATAGGACATTAGCTTGCAGATGTTCCACGACTTGCAGGCAGACCTTGAGCTTCTGGCTCGCAGGGTGACGCTGCTGGAGGCTATCATCTGGCCAGGTAACGCTGAGACATCCTCACCCACAGCTCTGCTGGCCGTCACTGACCTTTTCTGACAAGATCTAGAAAGTGTTGATCGAGTATTAGACGCATATAATTTCGGATTACCACTTGTTACTGAACTGACAATGAATGTTGATCTAGTCACTGAAAAGTAGATGTCTTTTAGAAATGTATTCTTATGTATGAATTGTTTTGGTTGGAAGGATCCTATAATGGCAGCACAGATATTACTTTAAAGGCCCTGAAAACATATTTACTCAATTAGCTTCTTACTATGAGATTTGGTCCTACATGAACAATCTTATTTTCTGTTTAAACATTTTTACTTATTTCACATGAGATATTTCTGTAATTGTGCTCTTCTCACTGGTTTAAAGAGGGCGGGGCTCAATTGGAAAAAGATGATGCACCCATTAGGATTTAGCAACATTTGAATCAGTATCAGACGCTGATGTCACCAGCACTGTCAATCAAATCTGATCAAACCACACCCACACAGCCCTGCTGAAGCAGATTAGCTGAGTTTTTGAGTGTTAAACGCTTAATAAACTCAACTCATTAAATAGTTAATACCCAAGATTGTTTTTTAACTTTAACTGTGATTGTTGTTATTTAGTCATGAATGTTAACTAAGATATGAAACCACGTTTTCAGGGGCTTTAATCTTTTGTATAATAATCGTGCTTTATAGATAAATGTGTACAAATGGATGTAAAGTATGTAAGTCTAGCTAGTAGAGCCGCAATAATTAGTCAAATGACAGAAAATAACTCAACTGCGATTTTGATAACTGATTAATTGTTTAAGTAATTTATCAAGAATAAATGCCAAACAATTGCTGGTTTTGGCTTCTCAAAAGCGAGGATTTGCTGCTTTGCATCCTTGAAATTGCATTTCTTCGAGTTCTGATCTGTTTTTGACAAAACAGTCAGTTTGAAGGCATTTCATATTTTTTTAACATTTTATAGATGAGAGAATTGATCGAAAATTGACATTTATTGATAACAAAAATAATTGTTGCAGCCTTACTAGCCAGGTGAACCTCCTTTACAGCAGAATCAAGCAAAGAAGGATTTGATGGATTTCTGAACGTTCTGACTAGTTAGTTGATTATTAATTTTAATATAAAAACTGGGCAACTGGTGTCCCATCAAAATAAGAACCCACTCATGACACCTGCAGGTTAACAGCTACATCAGAGTAGACTTGGATTAGGACCACAGAGTGCACATGTCCACATACACTGATGGACAGGGAGGCCCCGTTCCAACTGCTGTCTTTCTTCAACAGAGCCTGATCTAGGGTCTGGGGATGGACCGTTTGGCACAGCCTCCCCTAGTTTCTACAGAGATAAGCGAGCAGGTGCGCTTCCATATCGACTTGCTTCTCCTCTGTCCTCCGACACCAAGGTTCGAGGGAAGTAGCCCCCCCCCCTACCCCCTCTGCTCACCCTGAGGATCACAGGCTGGGTTGACTCCCCCTTCCTATAGGTCTCATCGGCACTCAACAGATTTAGACCTTATCCGATACCCTCTCTGGGCCTTACCGTCAGATTTAGGATGGGGGACACCTCAGGGAAACTCCACTGATACTCCACATTTCCCTCCTCCATCGGGAACCTGAGAACTAGTTTGACCCCCCACCCATCTCCATAACCAAACACTTATCTTTACATAATACACCCAGCAGTTCCTTCTGTGTCTCATTTCTTTGGCTACAGAACTAAAGCCTAAGAATAAAGATGTTCATGTTTGAAAAAAGGAAAATCTGAATCTGTGGTGCTGCTCGAGCTACAAACAGTTCTGAACAATAAGGGTCAATTAGAGTAATCAATTAAAGGAGGAATCAGATGTGAGGAAATCGACTGGATTTCAGTTTATATTGCTTTCACAATGTAATTGCAATCTGAAGAGATTCCACTATTTAAGTATATTGCGCATGTACAGTTTGCAGGACACAAGTACAAACAAACCTCTTCTAGTATTAATTTTGTTATACGTCTATCATATTGTTTAACTCAATGTTATGTAGTGCACTAAAAACATGAAGTCATCTCCACTCAAACTGAGATACGTGTTGCTAACAGTGATTTGTAGTTTTCTGGTGTGAGTGTTTTTCCCCCTTAAAGTACTGACTGATAAAGTGATTTAATATACATACAATAGTATATTTACGTTTAATCTGTGCAAAAAAAAGCACAAACATTTGGGTTTGTTGCATATCAACAAAAACTGTCATAAATTATACAAAACATATACGAAATAAACACGAAACAAAACATGTTAAAATGGAATCAACTCTGGCAACTGGCTGTCCATTTCAAGATCTTTAACAAACACACAGAGGAAATAGCAAAACTGTTAATGGAACTTGAACATATTTTTACCACTGTTGTGTTGGTAAACTAAACTGCATAAACTGTCCTGATGAAAAGACTTGATAATTGTTTTTTCATCTTATATCAAACTTATTGTGAAACTATTTAAAATGATCAACTGTAGTTTATTTTGTATGCTGTTGTGTAACCATTTCATATTTCAAACCTTTTTCCTTGCAAATGTGTTATTGTGTTACAATAATCCTGTCTAGATGATTGGTGTAATAAAATAATGTTCATTGTTTGGTTTTTTAACACATCACCTCTCTTCATTTGTGTTAAAACAGTATTCATTAAACATGATTACAACATAAATGACATCCACTCTCTCCAATGTACATTTTATGATACAGAAATTGTCTCCAAAGCAGTCAAGTTTGCATGTACACTTCATTATACTCACAGTCGTGGGAAAAGTAGCCCGCAGGGGAAATCTAATATTGAAGCTCAGCAAAACCCAAGCATAATGTAAGTCCAGTTTACTGGACAAGAGGAAACACTGCTTCAGTCCAGGAGTGTGAAGTCGTCTAGGTGCTCTGTGGTGACAGAGGGCTCTTCCCTTTTGATACAACCACAGCCTGCTCTCCGACGCTGTCATCAATGAGCAGAGAAATGGCGCCATCTAGCTGTTTTGAAGCCGCTAATGCCACTACAGCTTTCTCTGTGGGGAAGCCCATCTTCTCCAGCTGCTGGAGTCTGAGAGGAAACACTGGTCTTTTAGTAAACTGTGAACTGTGAATGATTACCTGAAATCACATAAATAAATAAAAAACAACAAACATATCCACTCATTCACAGAAAATGCACTATAATATACATGACGATGATATTAAATTACAAACCGCAGAGAGGAAACTGATGATTTGGGCACCTCCACTTTTGCATCAGGAGCATCCTGTAAAGAGGCCAGGATGCCTGCCCTCAGCATCTGCTCCTCCAACACCTCTGCTTCAGACTGTGCAGCAGACTCTTTCACTATCCAGGCAGGCACTGGATCCACCCATGGGTGGTGGTTCAAAACAGATGGATCCCTCATGGGGGGAGCAGCTGCCTGACCTACTGGCATCCTCTGAGAAAGAGACCTAGATCTGTGACGAAAGATGAAGTTAAAATGATTAAATCTTCCACTGTCATGCATGCGGGTGGTGAGTGTGAATATTCAGTGAGACTGAAGATGAAGCATACCTCTGCGAGGTAGTGTAGGCTGGTAATCTGAACGTGGCTAAAGTGGGAACATATGCCCAATCAGGAAGGAATTCCAACACCCTGGCCTCCTCCAGCTCCTGTAACATCCCAATGAAGGGCTGATGATCTGAGAGGTATATTAAGTATCATAAAAAAGACTTGAGAAAGAACCATTGTGTTACTTATATGGAAATATGCTACATTATAGATTTGATGGGGGAGGGCACACACTCAAACCCTCAGCAACAATTCACAAGCCTATACTATGGGTCATAAATAAGTCATAAAAGATTTTAATTTGTTATCAAATGCCTTTTAATGACCCTGCACCCAGGTGTTCTCGATTACTGTGGCTGATTACTGTGGCTCAGACTAAAGTTGGTCAGCTGGGAATTACATGATGTCAGCAATTTCTGTGTACTAATAAAAATGAAAAAGGTGTAAGTTGTTTCACCCTACAAGTGCAACCAAACTAACAGAAAAGGGAGACAGATGTCAATAAAGTGCACAGACTGTGCTTCCCCTGTGTGGTAAAAGTTAACTGTACCTCTAAAAACCAGAATATGTGTTTGTTGGAGAATATATTTTTGTACGTGCATCAAATGATTGCAGAAACAGGAAAGGATACAGTTGTGTCCGATGCATATTGTGCAGAAGTGAAGCAGGGCAGGTGTCCCGGGCAGCAGCAGCAGACCAATCAGCAGAAGAAGCCAGGGGAGAAACCAGACTGGCAAACACCTCAGCAGCCTCCTTTGCGACACCTGACGACACTGCGCTGTAAACAGAGCCAGCTGGATGGCAGAGTAACCACAGATCCGACTTGCCTCACCCCCACCGACAAAGAGGACCAGGGTGTAAAGAAGAGGTAATATGGTCATTGTCAGGATGGAGAGGGCGAGGAAGGCGAATGTTCCCCAGCGACGCTCCTGACATGGTCCAACCAACAGCAGGAGAGCAACACTGACCAACAGAGAGGGCAGTGCATCATGACTGAAAGCATACAGGAACACATCTGAGGAGGAGAAAGGGAGTTATATGCTTTGATTTCACAAACACTAAAATATCAGATTTGCATGTAAACTCATGAAACGGGTCATTATGAAGCACAGTTACCTCTGACCCTTGGGAAGTCTCCACCTGGGCCTAAGCTGAGACTTGCCTGGATGCCCCCAGTATACATCAGCAGCATGAGTGCTATCAATAAAGATGTTCCCAGACAGAATCCAGGGCGATCTGATCCAAACCGAAACCATACTGATAATATACGATTAAGCATTATTTAGGAGTAGTTGTAGTTTGTCCTCTTGTGGCATAATTCTGGCAAACAAGCATCGGTTTGTGCTCATAACAAGCACAACGTCTTGCAAAAAAGAAAGGGGTACAGATATATAGCCCTATTTAAATCTCACAATATTGAGAGTGGGAGCTTGAGTCTAATAATGACGGTATAAAACTGGTTACTGCCTGCAAAATCCTCTACGATTTATCTTGTCAAATCCTCTCTGCCACCGACAAGTAATATGTTGTACTCGTACGACGAGCCTACGAGTTTAACTGCTATTCTAAAACAACGGTAGCCTTTATACCTTAGTAATAAATGTTTTAAAATAAGAGAAATCCCAGCGTGCAAATGTTGAGGGCGGCTGAGAGAGCTTAGTGGACGCTAATTTCCGCACCACGTCACATCGTCTTCTTCTTTGTGTTTTCTGGCAGTTGGCAAACTACAGTTAAGGCACATTACCGTCCCCTATTGGACACACTGGCAGTAGGTTTGCATAAAAAAAACAAATTCACACTGCTAAATCTTTTGAAAAGTGAATCATATGATTACTAGTGAAGGTCAAAACACAACAACATTTCACAAAAATGAATGTGTTTTGTGAAATGTTGTTGTGTTTTGACCTTCAGGTCCACCTACATAGGTTATGTAACAGAAAATAAATTGCCAACAATTTTGATAATAGATTAATCATTTAAGGTAATTCAGTTAAGTTAATCAAAAAATGCCAACATTCTCTGGATCCAGCTTCTTAAATGTGAGAATTTGGTTTTCTCTTTTTATATGATAGTACATTGAATATATTTGGCCTGTTGGTCAGACAAAACAAGTAATCTGAAGTTGTCACTAAAGGCTCCTGAGTAAGTGTGAAATTTTAACAGTACATAAAAAATTCAGTAAGATATCTTGATATCTTAATAAGTAAGTCAGCATGATACATTACCTTATAAGAATGTTAATACTGATGCAACTGTTCTTAATACTGTATATTGTTTGGTAGTTGAGTCCAGTGGTTATCTGAGGGGACATGAGATGATTGATGGGGTAGGAAAAAAGAAAAAACACAAAGTTCACACAAAGTCGCAGTTTTTAGAGCCAGGTGCCGCAGCTGCTCTCCACCGACTGCAAGACCCAGGGCTGATTGGCTTAGTTTTGACCACAAACATCACGTTTTGTAGAAAATCATAATTTTCTGTTTAATTGTAATATTTAACGCTAGATTGTTGCTATATGGTGTGCAATGGAGGTTTAATCTGTTAACAAACATATCTTGTGTGATTGATAATGATAATAATAAAGTTTATTTCAGCCATAACTATCCGAACGTGGTCTGCAAACTACAGGTGGCCTACAGGTTCTAACAGGATGTAAATATTTCTGTGACTTCCTGTATATACTATATAAGGCTGCTGGAAACTGTCTGACTTGACTGCTGCAACAACGTAATAATTTGTCAACTAGCTGATGACACATGTCTCTTTTTAAAGAATGAAGATCAAGTTCCAATCATTCTGGAGGCTTTAAAAAACTTTTCTAAAGCTTCAGGTCTTACAATTAATCGGAGTAAGTGTGAAATTTTAACAGTACATAAAAAATTCTGTAAGATATCTTGGTATCTTAAAACGTAAGTCAGCGTCTGATAGAGTACCTGTCGATTTCTCACCCAAGATAGAAAAAGCAAAAAAAGTCTTTAACTCTTGGTTGCAAAGAGATCTTACCATACAAGGCCGTGTACTGCTGTCAAAGGCAGAAGGCATCTCAAGAATAGTATACCCTGCCATCTCACTTCATGTTGATCCAAAGACATGTGCAGACATTGATTCTCTCCTATTTAAATTCATATGGAAAAACAAAACTGAGTATTACATGTATTAGAAGCTATGCTGAAGGGGGTTTAAATGCATTAGATTTTCAAACAATTAATCAGATCAATTGGATTAAGCAGTGTTTGTCTAAAGATAATTGTCAATGGTTTTATATTCCTAATCTATTATTTGAAAAGTGTGGTGGCCTAAGATTTCTGTTATCTTGTAATTATAAGTGT
>LKNJ01000131.1:561730-738386 GCA_002120245.1 Maccullochella peelii | reverse complement strand
TGGACTCTGGAGCAGTGGAAACATGTTCTGTGGAGTGACGAATCACGCTTCTCTATCTGGCAGTCTGATGGACGAGTCCGGGTTTGGCGAATGCCAGGAGCACGTTACCTGCCTGACTGCATTATGCCAACTGTAAAGTTTGGTGGAGGAGGGATAATGCTATGCGGTTGTTTTTCTGGGGTTGGCCTTGGCCCCTTAGTTCCAGTGAAGGGAAATCTTAAAGCTTCATCTTACCAAGTCATTTTGGAAAATTCTATGCTTCCAACATTGTGGAAACAGTTTGGGGAAGGCCCTTTTCTGTTCCAGCATGACTGTGCCCCAGTGCACAAAGCAAGGTCCATAAAGGCATGGTTGGATGAGTTTGGTGTGGAAGAACTTGACTGGCCCGCACAGAGCCCTGACCTCAACCCCACTGAACACCTTTGGGATGAACTAGAACGGAGATTGCGAGCCAGGCCCTCTCGTCCAACATCAGTGTCTGACCTCACAAATGCTCTTCTGGATGAATGGACAGGAATTCCCACAGACACACTCCAAAATCTTGTAGAAAGCCTTCCCAGAAGGGTGGAAGCTGTTATAGCTGCAAAGGGGGGACCAACTTCATATTAATGCCTATGAATTTGGAATGGGATGTCATTAAAGCAACTGTAGGTGTAATGTGTAGGTGGCCCAATACTTTTGTCCATATAGTGTAGATAGATAGATAGATAGATAGATAGATAGATAGTTTTATTCTATAATAAGTTTCTTTTTAGGAGAATATTAACTGCAAATAAAAATATAGATTACATGATTTTTATTTATTTTTTTTTTTTTTTAAAGGAGATGGAGGTACAGCCCTGAGTAGTGTAAAAAGACTGTTAATCACTGGACACAGGACTCATTAAAGTTAAAACTCCAGTATTTTTAAACCTGGGCCCTATTTTTTACAAATTTTGGGGTCAAAATGACTAAAGTTTACCAAAGGTTTTGGAATTGGTCCAGTAGATCGCCTCAGCCGGCATCCGCGAAAGGGCTGCAATGGCCACAACGTAATCCTTGCAGGCAATTGTGCCCGTGAAAAGTACGTCCACTAAATTGTTTGTTGTTATTCTTCGATTGTGTCTGATAACATATGGAAAGGATCCTTACAGAGACAGACCGTTTGTTAAAGAGTAAGATCCTTTCCCTTTTCCCTGTAACAACTAAACCTCTCGCAAGATTTCAGAGCAAGACTTTTCCTTAAGCGAGACTTTCTGTTTCTGGTTAAACAAAAAGGATCTTACTCTTTAACAAAAAGGTCTATCTCTGTAGGGATCCTTTCCATAATGTGGTCAGACACTTGAAATAACAATATGAGCCTGTCAGTGGCAAAAACCAGCACTGTTTGTGGACGTACTTTTAAAAAACAGGATTTTGAAAAGTGACGGGGACATGCCTTCCCATCCCCAGTGGAAATTACGCCCTTGCATTATTATTACAAACACACACACTTTACGTTTACACACACACACACATACATACACACACAGCCTCACCCACAAAGTCATTCCGATATGAGGTGGCTCATTCAGTTGACAGCCGGCAGTTTCTGGCTCGTATCAGCTTCTGGTGACATTAATATTGAGAACGGAGAGAGGCTCTCTCACAAATGTCACTTTTAAAGCGCAGCTCATTAATCTTGGCAAATGGGCTTTCCTCTGTGTCGTTAATAATTTAAAAGTGGCCGAAAATCATTAAGCAAAAGAACTACCACATGCCAGCATGAAGTCAGTAGGGATAGATTAAGGAAAGTCCATGTACTCATTTTGACTTTACTCTTATTTCTGGTTTGTTTTGTTATGACTTTCCAATGTGATATGGTCACTGAGGGAATATATACAGACCAATAGTTTTTCCTTGTTTTTTATTTTTCTTGTAGTTTATTTCAGTGTGTTTTATTACAGTTTTTTGGCCACTGGGTTGTTGAACACAAACACACACACTCTGTTCCTTTGCTCCCCTGCACAAAAAACTTGGACCTTGATATATAGTAGTCTGTGGCCCTTGCTCCTCCCCTCTCAGGTTGTCCCTATGACCTGGAGTTGAGGGAGGTGAGAAACAGCTCCCTGGTGCTGCTGTGGGCGGCTCCGTTGTATGAAGGAAGGGGCCCCGTCACTGGCTATTTGCTGGAAATCAGCCAGGGTGACCAATCAGACAACTGGACTACTTTGAATGAAAAGCCAATTTCTGACACACATTACAAGGTGAGTGAAGCTGTAAAAATGTTTACAAGCTTCCGTCCTAGATATGAGAAAGATAAAGAGATAAAGTACACTCATATATTTGATGTTTATTTATGATTTATAATTAGGATTCGTCCATTACCTGATTTAACAGGGCAAACAGTTCCTGTGTTGTATAAAGTATGAGCATATTTAACGACTGTGAGTGCCAGTAAATTATTATTACTCTAAAAATCCACCTAGCAGAAGCTAGGTGCTCCAGTATTTCATGCCCTTGTTTTCTGTGGGTCCAAATGTTTAAATAATCATGATACATTTTGACAATGATCAGTAAATATTTGATGTGTTTCTTATGACATTCAGGTGTCAGGCCTTCAGGCGGGTCAGACCTACCGTCTCCGTGTGTCAGCTGTCAATGAGGCCGGAGTGAGCTGTGCTTCCCTGCCCACTGCACCAGTCACAGCTCAGACCCGACCAGGTCAGCCATCAAGGCTCCAGACATACGAGTATTGTAATAAAATAAATCACCTCCAAGGCTTGTTGGAGGTTCTGGACCTAAGATACAATATATAATAGTAAAAGCATCCACAGACTCCAGTCTGTGTAACAGTTGTTTATTGAGACAAGCTTTCCATCAGGGACCTTCTTTAAGCATCCCACAAATAAAACATGACAAGTGCCTTTAAAGGAATAGTTCAACATCTTGGGAAATTTGCTTATTCACTTTCTTGCTGAGAATTAGATGAGAAGATCAATACCACTCACATGTCTGTCTGTTAAATATGAAGCTGGGGCCAGGAGACGGTTAGTGTAGCTTAGCTCCCAAAATGTCGAACTATTCCTTCAAATGCCATTTTTTATGCCCACCTAAACACTGGAACGTCCGTTTAATCCAGCAGTGATATCACAAAGACATTTACATCATACAGCACATGTAGCATTTTTGCCAAAATGTTACCAACCAATGCAATATTGGAACATACTTTATTAAAATATATTTTAAAAAATGTGAATGTAAATATGTGACTTTTCAGCATATGCAGAGAGTATGGATGGGTGGATAAATGCATTAATGAATGAGAAAACACAATAAAATACAATACATATAATGCGTTGAATTTGCTGATGGTGTCCGCAGCACATTGCAGACTAAACAGAAAAGCATGAGCCATACTAACTGACTCTTTCATCTTCAGACACCAAAAACATTGAGATTGGAGTGGACGATGATGGTTTCATATTTCTCGACTACGAGGCTAACGTGATGAACGATGAGAGCAAGTTCCTCTGGAGAAAAGACTACGCAGAGCCTGTTGACGCCAGGAGAGCTCGGGCAGAAACCAAGAAGAATCGGTATTGTTGTTCATGTGCAACATGGACTGTACATCTTTACTTGTTTGATCTGTGGCGGTCTGGGTGAACAAGAGGTGATATTTAGAATGGCTCCTTCATGTAGTGAGAAAAACGCCCAGTGTTTGCTCAGCAGTGACCCAAGAAGTGCTGTTTACCTTGCAACTTTGGACAGATTTAAAACTAACCAGGACTCTGGATAGATAGAATATCATATGACATATTCATTTTGTTATGTTTTTAAATTATAGGATTTAAATACAGCGATTACATTAACATCCGGATCTATTGAATTTGCTTTGTAAAGCAACATTTTGGAGTTTTTCTCACTGGGATTCCCACTGAATGCCAGCCTCTTTGAATGATCCCTTCTCATAGCTTTAGGGAAGCCTGCCTGCCAGCTCTCACATTCACACCGTTCCACTCATTAACTGCATGTAAATTTGAAATTTAATTTTAAGTTCTGCTGGCTGAAAGACGTTGGGATACCACTATTGTCTGATGGCTGACAGCACAAAACAGAACCCTGTGCTGCAGGGTATAAACAGATGAACAAGAGGCTGAAGATGCATCTGTCTGTTTTTCAATTTGTCCATCAGGTCAGTCCTCACCTTCACAGACCCCTCTGAAGAGGATCTGGGTCTCTACACAGTGGAGATGAGTGACAACCCAAACCTGTCGTCCAGCTACGACTTCACTGCTGAAGGTAAACTGAAATGAAGTAGAAGGTTAGGAAACTGTCTTATTCAATTCACAACTTCCCCTTAGGCACAATGACAAACTCTGTTGCCTCTTGTGTTATTGAAAAAAGCTGATGGCAGCAGGAATAGCAGGACTTTTCATTTTAAGGGTTATCAAGCTTTTCTCTCAAGCAAATAATTATGCCGCTACAACCACTTCCACAAGGTCACTCGTCCTAAGCATATGTTCTCAATCAACTTTCAGCTTAAAAATAGAGCCACGTGAGTCATTGTTCTATTCACTGGTACTTTGACAATAAGTAGGTATTAAGAAATGTGAGTTCTCATCAAAGTTTAATTAACCTTCAGCTACTGCTTATACTTCTTTGCAGACCTTGAACGACTCAAAGAACTCAGCTGGCAAATCAGAAATCCACGTATGTACCGAAGGCATTGCACTGTATCATGAAGAAAAGTGCTCAGCTGACATTTAAGAGAAATCACACTTTGAAAAAATGATATCAGCTGATATCAGAGTGACTCCCATCAGTAAACTTGATAAATGTGCAGGAATAATTGGTATTTTTGCACTGATATATTGACTTGAAAATGTTTGTTTTTTTGGCAGTGATAGCTCTAAAGTCGGGCTGGCAGGTGGAGGTCTCTGAGAAAGGTGACGTACGTCTTTGGCTTCAGACAGAGAGTCTGAGTAACGCCGCTGAGCTCCGTCTCATCTTCAATGACAGAGAAATCTCCAGCACTCTGGTGAGAACCACTGCGTAGGTTATTCAATCCAATTCAGTTTTATTTATACAGTGCCAAATCATAACAGAAGTTATCTCAGGGCATTTTTCATATAGAGCAGGTCTAGGCTGTACTCTTTATAGTATTATTTACAGAGACCCAACAATTCCCACCATGAGCAAGCACTAGGTGACAGTGGCAAGAAAAAACTCAGGCAGAAACCTCGAGCAAAACCAGGCTCTGGGTGGGAGGTCATCTTCCTCAACCAGCTGGGTTGAGAGAGAGAGAGAGAGAGAGAGAGCAGGAGGAAAGTTATCTGCTTATCAGGTTCTTTTTAGAGCCCTGGAGAGGGGAAAGTAGCAAAAATGAGAGAAAAATTAACTATTTTCTGTAAAAGACTTTATTTCTTCAATCATCTTGTGAACCCCTAAGATTTATCTTGTGACCCTCTGCGGGCCTTGTCTCCCAGGTTGGTAACCACTGCTATAGAGTTTGTGAGAGACTATAGCCATGTCTCAATTCAGAGGCCGCATCCTTCTAAGGACACGGTGGCCTTCATAGACCGTGAAGGCCAAGCCAAGCATTGTTAAATGAGACAATCTGGTCTACTGAGGATTTCCTGTTTCCGGAAAACCAGCTGTTCCCACCCTTACCCTTGCATCACAAAGTGCCACTCCTGTCACCTACAAACCTTGACAGCTGCAGTTGAGGTTTGAGGGTTGAGTGAGTTGAAACCCAATACTTACATTTAAAAGTGTAATCCTCCTCGGCCACTGTTGACAGCACGTTTGGGGGCGCCATATTCTCTTGCTGGCAAGACATATTGTATGCCCTATAAGATTTACCGTATGGCCACTAAAATTATTCATATCTTTCCCTTCAAACATTCAAATGTCATGCAACTCTACAATACTTCTATGACATTAGTGTGTTGCTGCATGCTGTGTTTATGGCAAGTCACTATGAATCGAAAACAGCTGTTTTAGTCAACATCCTGGAAGGCAGGGAATTGAGGCAAAGATGAGCAGGTGTAAAGGCAGCAGAAAGGTAATTTCACTAATTTCACAAAGTCCAGGAGACAGGAGGATCAACTGAGCTGAAGGTGGAGAAGGAGCCTACATCTGGTACATGTGTCAGCTTCGGTTAGATGCCAAAGAAAGGCAGGAAAGGTGGAATGAACAGACAACTTGGACAACTTTCTTCAAGAAAATATTTTTCAGGGTATTAAATCGTCAGTATGTCATTACCTAATAGTAGGTTTAATACATGGCATGATACGTAATATACGAAAATATATGAATATGCCACTTCTTTAAGCGTATTTCCTATGGCATCCCTTGCACAAGTCATGCTGAAATTTGTACACTTGCACTTAATATGCGGTTCACGTATCTCAAACTTTCATAAAACATCTCAGTGAAAGCCATAGCCATTTTCAACAAAAACAAAAAGCAATTCTTTAAATATTTTTACCCTATTATTGACAAAATAATGTATCGCTACAGCAAGAACGAACATGGGAAATAGCAACGCAGTGATTTCACTTGCCATTTTAAAGACCTAAAATAAAGCAACAGTATAATCATCAAGGAGTGCAAACTGAATGTGAAGAAACCTACCCAGCACTGATATATGTTATGACACCAAGCTAAAAATAATCAGCACTGCCGTCAAGGTTATTGAACTGATGTGTCCACAGAGGGAAAAACAAATACAACACAGTATATTTATTGTGGTTTCACAACTCTGTCAGATACAGTTTGTTTGTGTAAAGGCGGGCGACTGCTTTAAATTCATCAGCTCCCATTCATCGCTTGTATTTCATTTTCATTTATTCCATTATTTCCCAATATCAGAGCTCCATCTGAACAGTGATTACACGTTATTTCTAAATGATCACAGCTGAGGTTTGCAAATTCAAAAGCCATTTGGCTGATTAGGGCCCTTAGGCTTGCCATACATCAAAAATCACATCCACCACTGAGGCCTATCAACATGCAAGGCATACACTTATCTTGATGAACATAAAAACCATGAAAATGAGCTCAAAGGCTTCCTATGGGTGTCTGTTTGTTTGTGTTTCTCTCTGTGTGTGTGTGTGTGTGTGTGTGTGTGTGTGTGTGTGTGTGTGCACGTTAGGAAAAAGGAATGTTTCATCTACAGTGTGCATTTGTCATTTCAGCCACATCTCATGCACTGACTGACACTATATTCTCTCTGTATGACTAACTATCTATACAGTAGATTGCCAGTGGCGCCTCTACCTGCCATCTGGGATCATCTGTCTGGATATGAGCTGATGTGTGGTGTATGTGTGGCAATGCTTATTTGCTCTCCTGCAGCACCGTAAGATCAACTTCGACAAGGCCAAAGGTCTGGTGGAGATACTGTTTGATCGGCTCTCTCAGGAGGACGAGGGCTCGTACACGGCTCAGCTGCGGGACGGCCGCGCCAAAAACCAGTTCACTTTGGTCTTTGTGGATCAAAGTAAGTCATTCACTCACTTCCCCACTAAGTTGTCATATTGCTTTTTTGTTACACACTATAATGAAAGACGAGCACAAATGTGGTGGAACAATAGAACTGAACAGGCATCAATGTAAGTTATCTTTACTTCCTTAATGTGACGTATTTCCCGTTGAAACTGGGTGTTTGGGTTAGACTGTGGCTACCATTGAGGTCATGTCCCCTGTGTTTGTTTCTGGGAATTTTAGGGCAACTTTAGCCAGTATATTTTAGAGTCAATCTATTTAAATGTGATTGCTTTAGGACAGTGAATAGATAATTCAGAATTTCCTCCAGGAATCTTTATTGCTGGCAGAGTGGAGAATCCTTTGAAAGTTTATGTCTTCATGTTGGGAAATAAAATTTGTTAAAATATGATTGAATAAAATATGAAAAAACACAACTTTTTTATTAGTGTCTCCTCTCATGACTTCTGTATTTTTTTAAATCCTTGCTATGGCCCTGGGAGACATGTTTATAGGGCTCATTATTTTCATGTTTATTTTGAATATTAAATATATGAATGGTAAAAAAATCCAATATCTTGTTTTTTAAAAATGCCATTTGCAATTCAAACACTTATCATCACTTTCATCATAAGAAGACCTTGATTACCATAAAATGTGGTGATCAGTGTCCTCTTGCAGAAGACAAATGCAGTGTGTGTGTAGGGACATAAAACCCAGCTGAAAGTCAGTTTTTAAACTGATCTGCTCCTGTTCTGGGTATTTTTTGAGTGCAAATGAAATATTAATATTAAATAAAATGATTAGCCTAACTCAGGACAAGATCATCTTTTTAGGCGTTTCGGCCGGAATCAAACCAGTAATGTCACAATTACATGATATGCATGTTAATCACTTGACCACCAGGACCCTCAAGGACCAAATTATTCTTAAATATAAATCAAAGTCATATCAGTTATGGAGAAAAATTTGTTTTGTTTTGGATAAGAGTAGAGAGTTCAGAAATGTGTGATGTGTTATTGATTGCAGTTTACACTTACATGTGCTGCATGAGGTCACATTAAAGATAGCGTTTGTCAGGAAGTTATAAAGTCTGCATGGTGGAATTATTTTTGGATGGCAAATATCTAATTTTCTTAATTGCTTCATTCTTTCAAAAACAATTAGAGGAGCTGATTTGTGCCACGATGACTTGAAAATGTTTCCTTTCAGATGAATAAATTATCCTATACTTCTCTTTTCTTGCTGTATAAATTCAACATTTTTTGGATCTGTTGGTGTACAGCACATCCACCTATGCTCAATTCATTATTTTTTTGTTCATTTCTACTATACATTTTGGCTACTTTCAGCCAAAAGTCCACTTTCCTCACCTTCACATGCACCCCTCCTAAGATAGGCCCAGCAGTTTAAAATCAAATTGTTTTTGGAAATTTTGGAAATGACAACCTTTTGGAGCAACAGGTCATTATCACTTCTCTCCGTATGACCTGTGTGATTGTACTGTTTTGCATTCAGTCTGATATTGTTTGTGTCTCTGACAGAGTTTCGTCAGACGCTGGCCCTGGCCGATGCAAACCGACGTGACCATGAGAGAAAGTCTGGTGAGAAGTCTTCAAACACCAGTAACATACTGTGTAGTAAATACAATGCAAGCCTTTGCTGCTGGGCCCAGCATGGCTCGACAGCGCTCAAATCAAAGTCTCACTGTAGCAAATATTCAACAGAGTGTTTAACCTATTGCTGAAACAATTGATGTGTCGTATCAGTGTATTATAAAATGAGCGAGTGATACCACATTGCTTAGAAAGATACAAACACGACTCTCATCTCATTCCAAGGTGAAGATTACATCTAATAATTGCAATAGCTTTTTGATGATTTTTGTGCGTAATGACACAGCTGCTTCATCTTGTCCAAACCTCTTGAAACTCAAAAGTCACATAAATAAAAAAGGAAGCTTCCTGTGCTTTTCAACTCCCATGTTTTCATCACCTGAGCTCTCACATATGATAAGGAGAAGCTATACAACTCTTTTGTGCGTAGATGTCAATGTCCCCATGCCCGCTTGTGCAAATAGACTATCTCACTCACTCCATGTCCGATATTCAAAGTCCATGTGAGACTCAAAGTCTGCATTACCCATTTTGTCTATTACGTGCAGAATAATATGATGCAAAAGAGATATTAAGCCAAGTGGGACACATGTTTACCTCTTGCATTTTGAATAGTCCCACGACTCTTCCCACAGGCAGCTGTCACTGTCGGTACTCTGGTTTATCACACAGCCATAACTTGCGATAATTGCCATAGATTGACATAATATGATGCATTAGTATTTCATTGGTTCTTCTGAATAAATTATTGTTCTGTTTTTCAAGGACCCTATTTCCAGGAGTTCTTGTCGTGGAGTGTAAATGAGGATTGTGAACTGATTGTAAAGTGCAAGGTACTTTTACATTTTACAGAATACATTTGCTAATAACAGAACTAACTTAACATCATATTAAGAGCCCAGAAATGTTTCATTTCACTATTACGCATGAAATACAAGTCAACGTTCTACTTTTATTATTAGTTATTAAAGGAATAGTTTGACATTTTGGGCAACATCCTTAAGTCTTCATTCCGTTTTGCACTTTTCCATTTTTTGTACGAATAAAATACAATATATAACATGTCAATTAGTGATAGGTGCAGCTGGTAGGCAGATTTTGTTACCTTTGAATAGAACCAGGCTAGCTGTTTCCCCCTGTTTCCAGTCTTTATGCTAAGCTAAACTAACTCACTTCTGGCTCCAGCTTCATATTGAGTGGACAGACTTGAGAGTTGGCAATCTTCTCATCTAACTCTTGGCAAGAAAGCAAATAAGCGCATTCCCCAATATGTTATTTTTGTAACACGTTATATGTTAAACCAGTGACCTCTTTTAATCAAAACGCAGGGATGCATTTATTGACATAAATGTGATTTATTCATTTTAAACCAGTCAATTTTAGAGGAGAGCCTTTACACTTTTGTTTCAGGTATGGTATATCTCTCCATACACAGGTGACAAATACAAACAAGGACACGTCTCTCAAGTGGTTTAAAGAAGGCGTTGTGACCCAAGTTGTGTATGACCAGTCATCAGGGGTCAGCACACTCACCATCCCACAGGTATCCACAATGACTCAGCTCTATTTTCAGACTACTAGAGGTGGGGAGGGGAGGTAAGAGCTCAGGCAAATGTGACTCAGCATTTATTAAGTCTTATTTTCTATTATTGTGAGATGCTCCCAGGTTCCCTTTGGAGTGTATTTTAAGGTTAACCAGGAAATAAAAGGTGAATTAAAGTATTTGGTTGTCCTCTAGAGTTATTAATATTTCATTTGAGACGTTATGAATATGTTTAATTTTAATAGGGTGGATGGTTTGCCCTCAGGTTACGAAGAAAGAGGCTGGTTCATACAGAGCTGTGGTGTCAGATGGGAGAGGAGAGGATGTCAGCACCTTAGAGTTACTGGATGACGGTGAGACGTGACCTTGCCACCAGTGAACAAGTATCCATAAACAATAATCCTCATTTGTCCCTGTGTACATTTCAGTTGCCACAAATGTTCCATCCATAATGAAAGTGAAGTGATTAATGTCCCCCCCCCCCCTTCTTATCTCATTATGTGTCCTCAGCATTCAGCTACCTACCTCTAATCTTGCGTTTGGTATTTATTGAGTTCCAAAAGCAATATAAAACACTGTCTGATGCTTAATTGTTCTTTTTATTTACAGAGTATGACAAGCTTCTCCAGCAGCTGAGTAAACAGTGTGGTGAGTTATTCACAGTTGGAGGCTCTTCTTTAGAGAACGTTTGTGAGATGTGCCAATTAGTTGTTTTTCACACCAGATGTGCAGTGTTGGGATGAGGATAATACAACTGAAAGGCATGTTAATTAATTGTGACGTGTGCTGTTTCAGAATATGAATGTGTAACATAAGAAACTGTGTCTTCAAATTGCCAAGGAAACTGAAATGTGTGCGAATAATCAGCTCTGCCTTCTCTCTCTCTCTCTAAACCCCCCCCCCCATATCTGCAGCATTGTCAGCCAGCCCACTGAAGATTCAGAGCACCGCTGAAGGTTTCAAGCTCTACTGCTCACTCAAATACTATATAAGCTACCTGAAGACCAGCTGGCACTTCAAGTGAGTCTGCATGAGAGCACCTCTCTGACCTAACATCCTATGTACAGCTGCTGCCGAGGAGGAAGCATCCCAAACTTGACTTAAATTCTGTAAGAAACCATATTTAAGTAAGTCCTGAATCAAAATGTTGGAAATCATCATGTGCAGAAACACCTGCACAGGAAAGCGAATGAAAAGTAGCTTAAAGTTTTTGGCTTCTGTGTCATGTAGCAGTGTGGTCACATTGTTTACTGCAAGCCACAGATGTGCAACACTGTAAAGCTAAAGACGGGAAGATGCACACACTACTGTAGAGCTCTGACTATCACCTGCATGGCAGCTGTCTCTTTGGCTGGTGAGGTACTGTAAGTAACCACGGTGTACACATCATAGACCATAAAAAGAAGCCACACATGCTGGCTTGGCTGCTGCACATGCACACACACAAAACCCAATGGAGTAATTTACTGTGACATTTCATGGTGACAAAATCTGGGGCTCCTTTACTAAAGTTCAGCCTCTAAAATGCTTATTGAAGTTCAACTGCGAACAGCTTAAAAAGTTCTGCATCTAAATGTGACAGTAGAGCTGGATCTTGATGTCTGCATACAAATGTTCTTATGTGGCAGCTGGGGGCACTGAAGCTCGTGGTATATCCTATTTATAATCAATTAAGTGGAACACTGCACATAATTCTGTGCAGCCAAACATTGTTGAAACCCACAGAACTTTATTTAAAATCCTAGAGGAGGCCTAAAGTTTTAAAAGATACCAAATATAGCTGTCTTAATTTTGGATAAATGTGTACAAAGTGATGTTCAGTACATATCTATAGATAAAAACATGGAATCTCGGGGTTTAATATTTCACTCAGTAAAGCTTTGGAACAAGCTAATACCAAATGTATAAGACAGTGTGAAATAAGATGTTTTTCCAAACTTAAAGCTGTTTAAGGGGGAAATAGATTTAATAAATTTGCAGTTATTTAAAGGAACTACTGTATGTATAAACATCATTATTACATGGTTAAGGTTGTAACCAGTTTTTTAAGTAAGGCTACTAGCACCATCTGCTGGAGGCTTTAAGGATAGCCTTTACAAAAGAGTGAACAAACAAATGAAGAAAATCTGAGTGCAACACACTTTTCATAGTCCTCAATAAAATTAATTTTGTGTGATTCCAGTCTGAACTGTAACTGCAAAAACATGCCCCTACAACAGAAGTCTGAATTTTCTTTTCCAACCTTACTGAGTTTATAAACCTTCATCCTTGATTACTCTCCTCTGGCTCAAAAAGATGAGGTTGCAGTGATAAGGAAGAAAAAGATGCACTTTGTTTGCCAGCTACATTTTCTACACATTACTTGGTATTTGTTCTTTGCATTGAACCAGTCATAACTGCTAAGAGTAGTGGGCAGCCTGACCAAAGGACCAGCTCTAGATCTGTGACCAGTACTTTGGTCTAGGGCAAAAACAGGAGTTGTCTTTAACATGCATGTTTTTAGTAAGAATCTGGTTTTTGTTAGTCTCCGTCTGAAGCATACGTAGCAGTAGCAAAAACATCCTCTATGTTCCCTTCTGTGTAGGGAGAAGAAGATTGACCAGGAAGCCAGGACAAAGCCTGGCAGCAGTATGCAGAAAGTCTGGATTGAAATCTTTAACCCCACAGAGAATGATAAAGGCAAATACACCTTGGAGATGTTTGACGGCAAAGAGACACACAAGCGGTGTCTGGACCTGTCTGGACAAGGTAGGTGGAAATGACAAATGACAAGTTCGATTTTAAGGATCACTATTTCAGATTAAGAGAAGATTTCAGAGTAGTTTTTCAGTCCCAATCTTGATCATTATTATTACTATTATTTTCAACAGTCTTTGCGGATGCCTTGCTGGAGTACCAGAGGTTGAAGTAAGTGCTGCATTACATGCAGTAGATGATGCGACTGGCATGGCTTGCTGTGACACTAACAGAAAACACTGAGCAGTCAGAGGTAACAGACTATTGGTTGAAAACATGTCACCAAAGATTATTTCGTCTGACACTGTGCAATGTCATATTGGTTTGACCCTTTGTTTTCATCCTTCAGGCAAGCGGCCATTGCTGAGAAAAGTGAGTGACTATATGTTATTGCTCGCCATAACAAAGATTAAAAGATTCTACAGTGAATGTCAGCGGGTAGTTATTTTTGCTTGTTTTGTTTCAGATCGAGCCAAAGTGACAAAGGGTCTTCCCGATGTGGTAGCCATCATGGAGGGCAAGGTACTTGGAGACACATTCATACACAATTATACTATGTTGTGATATTATTGTCATCCTTATGTGTAAAACAGGTGTGCAAGGCTCTTACTGTGTTTGTACCAGTTTCATTTTTCTATGGCCTATCACTTCATATTTTCTTGACTCATCCTCTCCTCAGTCTTTGTGTCTGACATGCTTCATCGACGGTGAACCAGCCCCGGAGATCTTCTGGCTTAGGAACGACAGGGAGATTGTTAACCAGTCCCAATTTACCATCACTAAGGAGCCCAAGTGCAGCACCATCACTGTCAACAACGTCACCATGGAAGATTCTGGGAAATACAGCATCTTTGTGCGCAACAAGTATGGCTCTGAAACGGTTGATGTGACCGTGAGCGTTTACAAGCTTGGGCAGAAGCCTCCAGCAAACGCCGTGGAGATGGATTAAGACTGCAAACTGAAATCCGAAATTGAATTTCAACAGAGATTTTATGCTTCAAACTGAGATTTTTTACCAAAGATAGATGGCTAGATAGATGACATTCACTCTCTACTTTTAATCCAAAATGAACATCTGCATAGAAAGAAGAGAATGAAAGTGGATGTTTAGATAGATTGTGAGATGGAATCATGGTAGATTGTTCATGTATTAGGAAACTTTATTGAGCACGAGGGAACTTTATTTAGCACGTCCACTGAGATTTAATCAAAAATATAATCCCCTATAGTCTAAAAACTGTCCATATAATATAAATACTAGACAGTGTATGTCATAAAACCACCATTGCTCAATTCAATATAGTCAGAGGATTTGCTGCTATGGACTTGGTTGTATGTCCAGTAGCTTGTGATAGCTGTTAAACAACTGAATGTTAGCTAACATTAGCTGGAAACAAATTAATTAGCAAGCTTAGATATTGCTTTGTAACTGACATGACAGAGTCAGTTTGCTGACTTTGAATGTAGTCTGCTTGTGCTACTGTTACATTATATTCGATTAACTGTCACTTTTGGCCATGTGGCAAAAGTTACAGCTGCATTGGTCATGACAAAAACTGCAAACCCCTCAGCTACTGGACTGTAGAGCTTTTGGTGAATCAGATGTGTCATTTGTTTGTGTGTGTAGTGAATAAAGCAATTTCAAGTGATTTTCACAAGTATTTTATTTTTTGAGCACTTACAAATACTATATTTCATCTTCATATTCTTATTCAGTAAACTTTTATTACAATTTATGATCAGGTATTAAAGAAAATACGGTCTACAGCTTTCGTTGTGGATGATTCTGCAAGCAGAGATTATGTCTTGTACTTCAAAAGCAAACAGTCCATAGTGTCATTAACCCTATTACTAAGCCTGAGCCAGTCAGTTAGATTTATGGTAGGAGGTTCAACGACACACTGCAGAAAGGTTGCAGACGTGCATGAAGTTCAATTAAGATCTAATGTTCAATGAATGAGCCCTGAAATAAAATGCATGTAAATATGGCTATCATTTTCTGATTTTAATCATGCAGGATCCTCAAACTTCACTCGGAGCTCAGTGAACCTTACAGTTATACAGTAAATGAAGGTCATGATTTATTCCTTGTCCATGTGTTGTCTGATGTCTGATTTTCATTTTTCTTATCCGTGAAGCTTTTGAACACGCAACAAAAATTACCATCTAAATTCATCTTTGGTGGAAGCTGAGGTTTGGCCAAACAGGAGTAAGTGAACTCCAGGTTGTTCAAACAGCAGTGATTACTTCAGAGGGGTTTGTTACTCATTAGACATAGTACTGGGACTCCCCTTGCTTTCCTGTATAAGAATGTGCAGCACTACAGTCACATCCTCCACATTGTGTTGAGCTCCTCACAGCTGTCTCAGTCTCCAGCCCACCTTGGTAAAGGAGAACCCAGATCTTCTAGAAAACATGGACTTCAATGGAACATGGCAGGTCTACTCCCAGGAGAACTACGAGGAGTTCCTCAGGGCCATGGGTGAGGAAAACAAACCAGGGGCTCTGCTAGAGCTGCAGGGGTTGGCATATAAAGAAATCTGTTATCTTTGGTAGCTGAAGACAAAGTGGCTATTTTGATGTGGTTAAAACACAGACAACAAAGCTTTGCAGTCCAGAGAGTCATCATTCCTTACTTGTAAATTGTATTTTGCGGGGATTAACAAAAACACATGTGCTTTTCTTACCAGAACTTCCAGCAGATGTCATCAAGATGGCCAAGGACATCAAGCCAATTACCGAGATCAAGCAGAATGGTAATGACTTTGTTGTCACCTCCAAGACCCCTGGAAAGACTGTGACCAACTCCTTTACCATCGGCAAGGAGGCTGATATCACCACCTTGGACGGCAAGAAGATCAATGTTTGTAATTCTAATTTACCTTAAGAAACATAGCAGTTAAAATATTTTATGTCACAACAGTGCTTTAGTATATTTCCTGATTTAGTACAGTATGAATATGTTTAAAGTAGAAATCTAAATGCATACTGTGTGTTAGTAACGAGCCTGCAAGTGTACAGTGTCTCATGAACTCTATTATTTGTGCCAGTGATGATGATGAGTATTTTGTTCAGTTTCTTTTGAGTCCATGCCTGTTTAGGGGTATTTGTGATTAGGTACTGTCTCCTCCTCTGACCCACAGTGCATTGTCAGTCTGGAGGGTGGCAAACTGGTCTGCAAAACCGGCAAGTTCTGCCACGTCCAGGAGCTCAAGGGAGGAGATATGGTTGAGGTACAGTACATCTTACCAAAACTCACTCTTTCTTACACACACATCTACGATCAAATGAAACAAAAATGTACTCGCTGTTGAATGTTTCACCTTAATGTATCATGAGCTTAAATAATGGAATTTAGCTCCATGCCACACATTCAGTCTTATCATTTTCCCGTATCCCTTTTCAGACTTTGACCATGGGCTCAACAACTCTCATCAGGAAGAGCAAAAAGATGTAGCCTTGGCAGTGAATAAACCAATGTCTATTTAAATAAAAGTGTTGTGGTGTGTGTCATCTTTTTGCACAAATGCCCATGCACGGCTTTTGTTGCAAAGGCCCACTCCCAACATCCTTATTTTTGTTCTGACAGGCAAGCAGTGAACAGATACAGATAATTGATGAAAATGACCCTGTATGCATTGTCTCTTCTTAAATAAAATAAACATAAATAGAATATGCAAGAAAATAGTGGAATAATGTAACATGAAATACTAGAATAATTGGATGCCATGTTAGGTTAGGTATGCGTGCACGCGCGCGCGTTCGTGACTGTACATCTGTGAGCATGCGCAGTGCAAGGAGAACGCTTAGATCACGTAGTTCGTGTCAGCTGCAGTGTTTGTGGAAAAAAAAAATATAGCTGTAATAAACAAATTCACGGCCGCCAAATTGTAGCAACGGGTCGTTAAAAATGGCGAGGTACCTGAGGCCGCCTAATACATCTCTCTTCGTTAGAAACATCGCCGACGACTCCAGGTATGTTCTCCTTTTAACCCTGCTGGCGTGTATGCAAGCATGGTCAAGCTAACGTAATGCTAGTCAGTTAGCAAACATGTCTGTCGTCACCAAAATGTTTAACTGACGTCAACGTTGCGGGTGATCCCAGGCAGGGAGGCAGAAAAGGCGTGGTAGTTATTTTTTTCTTTATATTGCCCAAGCTAACCGCTATCTTTAAACACATTTCCCTGCATATGGTTTGCTAGTACCTAGCAAACAAGAAGCTGGAAGACTGTGTTGCAGCTTAAGTTAGTGTTACTCCCCCGAAAGGCAAGTTGCTTTTTATATTCTGGACATACATTAATAAGCTAGCGTGACTGCAATAATAGTCTGTGGTGTTCTGCATGATGTAGCCTACATTACGTGCATGCAAAGTAACTGTTAAACAGCAAATCTATTTTTCACCAGTCCCTTTTTATTTTAGCTACAAGCTTTAACCTCTCATTAAACGTACGTCCCAATTTCAAACTTTACATACATACTGTAAGTATAGCTGTTTGGGCGGTTTAGTTAGTAGTAAATTAAGAAATGATTGTACCTAACAGTAGACGGGCTTCAGAAAGACTCTAATATACAATGTCAAGCTAAAGTTACTGTCCATTTAAATGTTGGAAAGGTTTTAAAGAGAAGGCAAATTGCTTCATCAAACATACCACTCTTCAGAACTTGTTTTTACAAAATACAAAACAAAAATATTGTCCATTACCACAATACTAAGAGATTTAGCAAACTTAAGTATGTATGTTGATATATTAAGTATACTTAATCTTCTCAACATACTCGGGAAACCTTGGATTTATAATTAAGTGTGGAATTGTAACAGCTGTGGGCTCTCGTTGCCTGGTAACCACGTCGGAAACGTTCTGTTGCCTTGACAGTAGCTTGCAGAATGTGACATCACAATCGAAATCTTGACTAAATGCAATTTTTACATTTTACCTTGAACTGCAAAGACTTCTCTAACCATGCAGGTACTTTGGGATTTATGTGTCAGGGTTTTGAGATATCAGTCTCTGAAACTCATACTACCACCCCAATACAATAGATGTGAATGGAATTTTGTGCCCAAGGCACTGAAAGAAAGTTCCCAGCAATTTATGTACATAATTCCGGTTATACTGGAACATTTCACCAATGTGCTTGTGCTACTCTTACTTGGTGCTGACCACAAAGTTGGTAAATCCAAATCAACCAAACAAAATTTACTTGTAATGTCTACGTTTATATGCTTTTTTTTTTTTTAAATCAGTGCTACTTTTCCAAGACACTTTGAAATGTTACTGTAATAAATTTAGCCAAACGGTGGTCATTTTCAGGTATCTAACCCCTGTGACTCTGCCACCTCTGTTAATAGATAATGCATGCCATTTCTAAATGCAGGCTTTTATGGCTGCTATGGATGTGTGAAGTTGGCTGGCTGGGCTTTTATTTGCACCATTACACCTTTTTTAAATGAGGAAACTTCCTTTTAAAGTGGGAGAGTAGTTGGATTTGTCTGCAAATAAGTATTGTCATATGCTGTGCTGACACCAGACCTTGTGTATACCTTGCACACTGGGTTCCAGCTAAATTTATATGATAGCCAGCCAGCAGAATAAATGTGCTTATTTCATGACACTTTAGGCCAGAGGATTTACGACGTGAGTTTGGTCGTTATGGGCCTATTGTAGATGTCTACATTCCACTTGACTTCCATACACGACGGACAAGAGGATTTGCTTACATTCAATATCCTTTATTCTTTTAATTTTAATTTGTAAACAGTGTTTTCACAAAGGGGTTGTAAAGCATAAATCTGACTTTTCAGTTGCAGTGGGTTCAGTGACATCTGACCTGACAGTGTTTCTTAGGAGGAGTCACCGTTTTTGTATCACAAGTGTTTATCCCATTGCATGGGAATGTTTTTTATGTAATTTTATTTTTTATTTTGAATTATTTGTTATCTACTATATTGTATACATATTTAAACTTATTCCTAACCAATATTTCTTCTGTTGTTGCCTTAGAATGGTAAAGATACAGTTCTGGAGACCCCACACCAAAGAAAGTTGAAAGGCGGTTGTAGAGTAGATTCAAGCCAAAGACAACCAGGCGACAAGCAGTAGTGGAATTGGGAAAATAAAGAGAGAGAAAAAGAATGAAGATTCAAAGAGGAGAAAAGAGAGCACCAAGGCTTCCATTTGTCTACCAAAAGGGAGGAAAAGCAAAGTGTTTATTGGGCAAAGACGAGCAGGAAATCTCAAGTTCTTCTGCCAAGACAATAAAGATCAAGCTGAAGGTCAAAGGTCAAGCATGTTTAAGGTAACAAGCGAAACTTTTTGTATCCTACCGAATCTGATCACCATCAATATTTATCTTGTCCTCACAATTTGAAATCACAAATGGGCCTATTGATTCAGTTTTATGTTGTTTAATTGCAGACTGGAGACAATAACATTTCATTCATTTTAAATCATTACCTGAAATAATTGATTTTTCACCGCACTGATCTAAGTCCAGTAGCCGTGTTTCATAGACTGGAGCTGTCAACCTGTGTTGCAGCCTTTTTGTAACTGTTGTGCATGTGTGCAGCTTTCTCTGTCCCAACTTTCCAAATTTCAAAATAAAAGGCCTTAACAATAAAGCACGTTTGAAGATGTGCGGGATGCGGAGGACGCTCTTCACAACCTGGACCGTAAATGGGTTTGCGGGCGTCAGATCGAGATCCAGTTCGCCCAGGGAGACAGAAAGAGTATGAACAATTTTCATTCCTAGCTAAGCAGCATCCATTTAACCTCTGTAAAGCCTCATTCAGTATTTTTCAGAAAATATTGAGTTCATAATTACCTGATGTAAATTTGTCCATCAAGCCCCTAACCAGATGAAGGCCAAGGAGCGCCACTCCCCTCGCAGCTTCTCCCGCTACGACGATGATCGGGATAGCCGCCGAAGACGGTCCCGGAGCCGCAGCTATGATCGACACAGGTCCCGAAGCCCCTCCTATGATCGTCGTCCTCGGAGGTCTGAGAGCCCTAGAGAGTGAGTTGTTGGCAACTTTGTTATATTACATCTACAGTAAACGTAAAACTTACTTCAGTCGTTTCACTTTATTTTAGAACCTATGATTTCTGCTGTTGCAAAGCTGAGTTTTATCAGTTAATCAACTTTCAGGCTGGGAATCAAACCTAACAAGTTTTTAAATACCGACCGAAATGGATCCATTACATCAAACAGTTGGTGTCAAATGCTTGGTCAGATTTGAGGAAATATCTGATCAAAGAATAAATAAACAAGTCAGATCTAAATTAGGAAATTTTTCTAACTTTAGATTATATTTAATTCAGGCAAAGTTGATGCTTTGAGCACTTTGGGATATTGTGTTGTATAAACAAAAAAACACAACATACATTTATATGTACATTTTTTTTAACAGACCCAACTGTAAAGATGTTAAACTAACATCTAGGTTACAAAACAATTTATATTCTTAGTTCATTTGCAGAGAATTAATTGCATTCTTCATGTTCAAACTGTATGCCCTATGAAAGAGAAGATGACAGGTCACCCATTACAAGATGAAGTCTGTTTAGAGTTAATGTGATTTTTATATATCATATCATATTTCTAAATTCATGTATGTTTTAGTTCAGGCTTGATCTTTCTCTTTATTTATTCCCCAACACACTAATAAGAAAGGGAATGAAATCAAAGTAGAATGAAACTTTGATCCTTATTTCATTGTGCATATTTACTTTGACTATTTGAGCCTCTCTGGAACTGGTATAAACCAGTCGTGTAAGAAAGCAGGAAGCCACACACCGCCTGATTACAAGAACTCATTGTTCTCTGATCCTAGATATAAAGCGGTGCACCAAGTTTTGTACAATACCTAAGTCAAACCCTGAAAAACTGCTTTGTGTTTTTGTTCTCTCTACAGCTCTCGGCCCTACAGTAGACGTAGACGGAGCAGAAGCCATGAAAATGACAAGTAGGCTTGTCATCTTGCAGTATTTAAAATAAGCAAGGACTATTGTACTATTCTAAACTTGACAATGCACACATTTTATCATTAATAAGTATTGACCATCTCACCAGGTACAGAGGTCCTCCCCGTGACCACCCGAGGACACACCATGAACCAGGCTCACGTAGCCGCTCCACGTCCCGCTCCCCTTCACCATCCAGATCCAGGCCCAAAGGTAAAAAGAGCCAATCCAGGTCCCACAGCCCAGCCGAAGACTTCCACCCAACTTCCAGCTCCCAGAAACAGTCTGTGGGACGATCTCCATCCCGCTCCTACTCTAGATCCATGTCACGGTCACGCTCTCGCTCCAGATCCTGGGCTGGACGCAAGTCTGGAGGCCATTGACTGTCTGCGCCTCCAAAGCCCTAATTAACCTGTTTCCGAGGATGTTTCTGTTCAGCTTTCGACTGATAACTAGAGTTCTATGCTCTGTTTGCATTTGTTTATCATCGCATTATGGAGGAGTCTGTTGCCAAAGGGTTGAGAGCAGCAGGAGCTGAGATTTTTTTTTAGCATTGTGAAAAAGGTTTTCGTGATTCATGAAAGCACAGTTGATCCCTGGTAAATTTGGCAAGTTTATTTTGGACTTGCGTAATATCGGTTGCTGAGGGTGAAAAAAAGTGTTACGGTTTGGCTTTGCCAATAATATTTTTGTACTTTGAGTTAGCAATATTTACATTCATACATTTGTTAATGTCTCTCAGTTTGGGTCCTTTATTATGTAAACATGAAATAAAAATTACATTTAACTTCAGGCCCTGACTTACCAGTATTTAACTACTCTGGTCTTGGATGCCTGGTTCCAGGGGCACTTATTATACAGCAAGCAACCTGTATATATACACACACAACACTGTGTGTGTGTGTGTGCAGCTGTAATTATTGTGGCAATGGATTATGTATGGAATACAGTTAGTTGCTACCTAATCTTTGTCCAGTATATTTCATGTGACATGTTCAAGCCAGTATTATAATATTTTAAGTGTTCCACTTAAGAGCAGTTACCCTTGTTCTAATGGTTTAATCAGTATGCTTTGTCAAATTCTCTCCCTCTAAGATTGCAAGGCATAACAGTTCCTGTAACAATGAACAAAGGTCTATTCTTGGGCTATACATAACCTATTATATAAATACAGTATATACATTAAACAAGTGTAGTGTTAGCACATATGCACAGACAAAAATAGGGGGAGGGGGAAGGGATTTATTTTCTTTTGTAAAAATTGTCATCAATTCAGAGTGCATTCTTTAACATTTGCTTTTTTAAAAACACTAATCGATACCAATCTTAAGCAGGGCATTTTCTTTTCATCTTCAGTGACATTGTATCAGAGGGACAAATTAATAGCCAATTCATTACAGGTTTCAAATTTAGAACAAGGAGACTTTGCCATGCACGACGCAATCTGGGTAAGAAAGAAAATGATTACATGAACAACCAATAGAAGATAGTACTTTTAAAGCATAGAACCAAGTTCAGTTGTCAGCTGGCGGAAGAACAGCTGAGAATTGAAGGTGGTTCTAATGAAAACATTTGGTCAGTTTGTGGCATTGCCACCTAATGAAACTAGCCAGTTTCAGCATGGGTCTCAACTTACGCAGGTCAACTCAAGAAAAGCATCACACTTACATTCTGTAAGCACATTCAGAACTCAAATCCATACATAAGCAAGTCTCCTCTGGGATCCAATTGCCATTTTGTTGCACTTTTTTGCATTTAGCATATTTCACCCTACACTGCATAATACAAAACAATAAAAAACATGTGCAAGATCTCTGGAAAGATAACAGTGCAGGGGTACTGACAAATGCTATAGGCATATTTTTTAACAAAAATATTCTTCAGTATTGAAGTCAAGACATTGAAGTCAAGACATGTCCTTAGCATGTCTTATACATTCAGTGTTATTACTAAAAATACTTTTGTCAGACAGGCCTCAAACTTGGCCTGCAAATGTACATATGCTACAAGTACTTTATACATTTCATTATTTACATGGCTCTTGAACACACGAACAAGCTCTCATACTTTGTTTTGTCATCTTTAAGCTGGCATTAAACAGCTCCAATTCTGCAAAGGGAAAGCAAAAAGAGCCTCAATAGAGGATTGAATCAAAAATAGAGACTCCATAGGGAGATAGTCAATTACGCCTCCATCATTTCAATAGCATCCTGGCCTAACTAAATCAAATCTGATTGCAGTGCAAGAGGGTAAACAACAGGCAGAGACGGGGCCCGAGAGTGTCCGTTGATTATACGATGGTCAACCACAGACCTATTTTGTAAACATAAACACTAGCCTCCTGCCTCAACGTTGAGTCCCTTGAGCCACTTCACTTCAGAAACCTTCCTCAGCTCTGCCAAACCTTGCATACAAATACATGCAGCCAACAGGACTATGTCATGTGACTTAAAAATGAAACTCATTTCAGTCTGGCCCTCTTCCGCACGTTAGAGCTGCAGCACTGTCCTGAATAGGCTGAGACTGAGGAATAACAACATTACTGATTGAAACAGATGAACAGTTAGAAGTGACCTAGGGGACTCTAGCCCATTCACCACTGGGGCTGGCAAGGTTAAAGTGGCAATGGCAACAATGCCGACCACACAGGATGTCCAAAAAAAGGGAGGGAAAAAAACAAAACAGCGAAAACATTGCTTTGGTTACATACAGCACTTCATACGTCTTTCAACCACAACAAAAGAGGACTTGTACAAAATAATGCTATGATAGAGTGTTGCAGGCCTCAGACAAGCTCAACTCCTATAGTGCATGTGCGCACAGCGCAATAAAAAAGGTACAGGAGTTGACAGTCCAAGGCCTGTGTGCTATGGTCTCTTATTACCCTTCAGTTTGAGGTTTTACTTTTGACCTGTAAATACTCACTACAGCTTATTACCTCCAGTAAGAGTTCTTTTTCCCTGCAGAATTACAGTTGAGTGTCTTTTCCATCCCCAACAAGGAACGTGATATATCAAAGCAAAGAATGTGGGCCCTAGTCAAAAAATTGCTACAAATGTGAGTTTGCTTTAGCACCTGACACTTTGGAGAGGTAACTCCAAAGAATCATCATAAAACTTACGCAAATGAAAAGAACGTCTGTCCACAGAAATGGACCGTAAAAGTGATGGGAACTTATCTGACCTATACTATAACCCTTGTTAGGAAAAGAAGCACACTCAATCTGCTTTGACAGCCAACATTAAACAGAACAAAACAGAAGTACAAAAGGATATCCAGTTTGTCATTAGTCTCAGAAACAGACTCCACTGAAAGCATCACCGACCAGCAAGGCTACAAGGCTGTAATATATTGAAATATTGGCTTAAAAACAATGGGTGTTGAATACATTTACAGCAAACATTGCTGCAAATGCCACTTAACACTCAAAGAGATAAATCTAAAAATCAGTTAAAAAGTATTACAGCACTGGGGTGTTCCTGGTGGGTGGGTGCCCTCAAAAGAGTCCCAGTTCATGCATTGGCTTTTTTTTTTTTTTTTTTAAACAATGAAGTGTGGGTATCCCTCTCAGGCCTGCACCTTGAGGAGGCTCTTGAGCTGGAAGGCCATCATCTCCCTGTTGTCATAGGAGCCCATTGGGAAGGACACCCAGTGGCTGGGGGGTTTGGGCAACACACTAGGCGAGGGTGGCTCGCTGAATTTAGGCCCTGCGTAGCTCGGACTTCCCTGGGTGGCCAGGAGCGTGTTGAGGTGAGACACTGCACCCTCCCAGTTCTGATCATAGTTGGTGGCAAAACGAACAGAAGCATTCTTCTCTGCAGACACGGCCTGCCGCGCCTCTGGAGACCGGTGGTAGGCTGTGCCTTTGTCGCTCCGGCGGTGGCCGTGATGGTGAAGGCCTCCTACCCCCCCTGCAGATGCTGCTGTTCCATTCTGGTCACGGCTTCTCTGCTTAGCCCGGCCAAGTTGATGGTTCTTCTTGGGCAAAGGTCGCTCTGGGTGGGAAATTGGAATGTTGTACCTCTCTCCACCTCCCATACTGCTTCTGCACTACGTGTCACCTACATGATGAGAATATTAATACTGTTATTAATATTATTATCATTGAAATGCGATGTATTGTGATTTGCTTGGGTGATATTCTATTTAATTGGACTTGATATGCGTAATCCGGCCACACACACTTGCACCGCCTCCCGATAAAAACAAGTACAGAGGGTTACGTGCAGAAACACCAGACAGCCAGGCCAGCTGCGTCGCCCCTCCCCCACACACAACCGAGAGCAAAACAGCTCCAGTAGCCCACCTCTTTGTTGTCAGAAAGTTGACGAAGCAGTGATCTCTCTTCAATCGTTCACCTCCAATCGGGCCCCAGGTCCTCGAAGTAGTTCTCTGTCTACTTCTCGCTGCAGTTTTGTTTCCAGCAAGGTTTGTGGTTTTCATGTGCCAAAGAGCGTTGTTGTCTCGCGGAGCCGAGCTGAACATCAATTCACCTCGGCGTACGATGCTCCAAGAAGCCGAAGACCTTGAGGACACGAAAATGTCAGTTAGAAACGCTAAACATGCACGACTTCACAAAGTAACGGTGTTACCGGGGTCGTTATAGCATTTGTGTTTTCTTCCAGAAGGAGGACGTGTATTTCAGAGTGCGTCATAACACCTAGCACTGCAAAAATCTAACAACAACAACACTGCAACTACCAACCTTTCGTGATAATATCGTTATATAAAAGCTTCTGGACACTATCACAATTATAACAAAATGTTAAGCAAACTGAGACATTAATGTTATCTCACTTTCGTTTGAGAGTCTAACTAGCCTTTGTTTTTTTAAGTGTAAAAAAAAAAAAAAAAAAAAAAAGCTGTTAGTATTCGTAACTTCGATCGAGGTGAATTTTGATTAATAACCAATAACAACTGGTTAAAGTAAATAACGCTTTCATAATCTCGACCACACTACTTTGGCACAGAACCAAAACAAAGAAACAGTGAGCTCAATATGGCGACGAGGCACAAAACGGCTTCTCTTACCGACTTCTTCAGGCTTGGTTGATGAATCCCTTCGTCCGAGAATATGAGATTAGTCTTTAAAATCCCTCGGCGGAGTATGTAGGAAGCACAGCAAGCTATATTTCCTACAAATCCGTCACCCTCGACGCTTAGGTGGTGTTAAAAGTGGCAGTGGACGCCACTTTTCTCTCTCCTGACTCCGTCTGAATTGCAACAAAATGGAATCTACAGCAGAGATATGTAGCTCGTTCCAACCGAGATCTGACCAATCACGTACCGAGTAAAAACCCGACGACCAATCGTAGAAGAGACAGCCAAACGCATTCACGCTTGTTGCCAGACCGGTGACGTCAATCACTGACCCTCCTCTCCTTTCCTTTGTTGGAGCTCGGGTATTTCCTGAGAGAAGTGAGAAAATAACAGAAAACAATCACTTTCAAATACTAAAAACGTCCCGCTTTCAAGCTACATTACATACGAAATAACTGTACGGTTATGTACAATATCACATGAAGGTGTGGGGTCACAATGTAGTTGAGTGTTATGTAATGTCAATCCCCTCGTTCATATAAGGTAAACACGTCCACAGTTTAGATTTATTGACGTACTTTATACTTTCTCTGCTAAGGGAAACGGATTTGTTGTTCCACAGATCCTGTTTGTGTTGGTTAAACCTGTTCTGCTGGGTTGAAACAGTTGCAACAGGCTGTAATAATACACAACTGCTCTTGTCTGTGAGCTGCCCATCCCCCCCATCTCATCTGTCCTCTTGCGTAAACAAAACCATGGCCATTTTATTGGAACAGGTCATTTAGCCTTCTTATTATTTTACAACTGGTGGAAGAATAGTGAAATTAAAAAAGAGATCTGTCTTTTGAACCCTATCCATTTTCAAATATTGATAGGCTATATGTATTTGATGAATACACACTGTACATTATGATGTTACTACCTTTTGTACCATAATCCAATCTGAACTTTGATACAAAGGCCCAAATCAGAGTTAATATACTACCATACAAGTGAGTGCCAAATGTCATACTGCCATAAATCTGTAGCAGCATCTGGACAAGTCATCTTCCCTTGATGTTTTGTTGAATTAACCCAGAGCCACCTCAAATGGTTTACCATGGACTCCAGTATCCTGGAGAGCAAATGTGTGTGGGGTTAATAAAATAAGGTTAGTATAACCTGTATGAGCCAAGAAAATTATAGGGCACACAAGGTATGGTCCGTTTACTCCAATAAACTTTAAAACTTAGGACTATTTTGAGTATTTTCTGGCATGTTAACTGAACGCCTGAATAATTTTTGTGTTAGGTGGCTGAATCGGCTTTCAAATCATTGTTTTAAGCTTATAACTCAGCCTTTGAGTTATTTTGTTGCCCTGTTATTTTATTGGCATCATTCTCTTCTATTCTTCGCCATTCCGGTTTTGGCCTTCATATGTCATGTTATCATGTGTTAGACTGGAGTATTGTGTATTGTTTGCAAAACAACTAGCGTGACAGATTTACTCATATCTAAGTCCACGGTCAACGTTATTCTCCTACCTTGTTTAAAGTGTCTGGATTATAAAAGTGTTGCATAACAGAGTCTGTGTCACCCAGTGCTAACAGCTGAAGGCCATGGAAGGACACTCCCCAAAGCAAAGTAACCTTTGAAGGGGGTTGTGCCCATCAAGAATCAGCTATGTATGGTAAGTAGGTCACCAAGAGGCTTCTGTAGGTCATACAGAACATAGGAGGTGGACAAATCTCCATGTGTGAATGGTTGCACGCTTTCAGTCTAAACCCACTAAAGACATAGTGAATTTAGACTAGGCCATCTTGGAAAGTGGAATGGAACATATTTTCAAAACAACAGCGTTGTACAAAGGCTGTGGGGTTCTTTTTTCCTTCTCCCGCAACATAGATAGGCTGCATACAGACAGACACACTCTCATTCTCCCTGTCTCACATGCCGTTTACTGTACAGTAGTTATTGGGTGTAAATGGTGCAAAGTGAATCATCAGTGGGGTTTCACATTAATGTGAATAGTGTGAAATGTGTTGTGAAACACACCCACACAAAGTGAAGTGGGAAAGAACAGAAGCAGAAACAGTTTCACACCACTCAGCAATAAGTTGCGTCCATATCAAAAACCTTTTATAATACTACAGGGTTCATACAAAGTCTTGAAAGTTTGGAAAATGCTTCATTTCAACTGTTTTCAAGGTTAGGAATATGCTTGAATTCGAATATACTCCTTGAAAAGTGCTTGATTTTCAACATAATATGGTGTTTCATCTACACAATCACCCATGTAAACCAAAAATCTTTTAATATTTTAAATGAAACAATCCTGTCGTCATATTTGTTTGTTGTCTCCTGGCATTTATAGTAACAACGGTGGTGAGAGTCTGGAAATTTTTGTTTATAGGTACCTTGAAAGTGCTTGAATTTATTCTTAAAAAGCTGCACGAACCCTGTACCAGCAAACACATTCAGATAAAATTTTTCCTTTTTGTTGGCAAGTTTTTTTTAAATTTCTTTTTTCCATCTACTTTGTTGGGGACACAGTGACATAACACAAAGGAACCTGAATGCACTCATAGACTCTTAGAATTAGAATCAGCTTTATTGGACAAGTGTGTGCACACAGGAATTTGACTCCGGTTTTTCATTACTCTCAGGAAGATAGAAATAGACATACAGTTAAAAACAAGGACAATAAAGCTGAACAAAGATAGGTAAACATCTAACTACAATGTACATACAAATAGGAGAAACAAAATTGTCATGTATAATGTAAAAAGCAACAATGACCAACTACATACAATGTCTGTATACAAGTTGTATGTTTCTGTAAATTGTAAACACTAATTAAATACCTGTATACAATGTAGTCAAAGACACACACAACACATGCCCACATCTCTGTCTTTACAATATAGAAAAGAATAAAAAAGAAAAAAAATAAGATTTAAATTGTGGCAGATTAGCAACACAAATTCAGACCCAGTGCCAGTACCCACCTACCCCTTTTGTATTATGAAGTTATTATCGTGTTTTCAACATTGACATCTCTCATTTAACAAAATATTTCAGTTCCACCCTCCTCCAAGCAGGCTAGTCACTCAACATTTTGTTTTTCAGGTGCTGAGATGTCTGATCTTCAGATGTCTTTCTAATCTATAATGCCTTTAAAGCAAAACTCCAAAGCCACGGAAATCTTAAAACAACCCCAAACACTTAATTCACTTTTCAACTGCTCTATGATAGAAGGCAGTAAAATACAGGGCTTATTGGACATCAGCACAAGCAGGGCCGTATACCTACCACTGAGAACACTAAGGTCAAGTCCTTGGCATTTTTTCTGAGAATTAATTTTTCTTAACCTGGGAGAAGTTACATAATTCTATATTCTATAGTTAAAATCTTACACATGGTGGGTATTTTATAACTCAGTTCCAGTATATTAGATAGAATATGCGTGTTTGAATACATGACGAATGCTTTGAAAAAGCATTTAGACTTTTATTTTATTTTATGTAACACTTTATATTATGGGTCTGCAACTTCCTAATAATTTCCTTGGACATTTTCTAAGAACTATGTAATCTTGTCCTAATTATAGGGAAAATAAACAATGCTCTGTGACAGTTATTTTAATGAGACTTGACTTTCTAAATGTTTATTTTCAAAGGGATGTCCTTGAAATAACTGCTTCGTTTAATTTAAACCTTGCAGAAAACACCATTGAACAGCTAACTCCATCATTATAATATGAAAAATCCAAATAATTTAGTAATTATTTGGGACTTGGACTGATGACATCAGAATTTTTTAAAATCCTAGAGCAGAGTACAAGTCAACACAAGTCCTTAACACCCCTTTAAAATGTAATCGGTAAATGCTGAATACTAAAACAGAAGATCAAGTCTTGTATGGTTTACTACTAGAAAAAGGAACATATAAGAAATGTTCTTAATTTTATGATTATATGCTGTAAATGTTTATAATGAAAAGTTTGTGTAGTGTACTATTTGATCATTTTGCAAGGTCTTTTAATTTTGAGTTTTCTATTTATTTTTTGTATAGTTTTCAATCCCCCCTTCATTTTCATTTTACAATTACATTATATTATTCCAAGAACCAAAATGAATAATTAAGCATTATTAAAGCATTTAGCATGAAGTAATTAGATTAAAATCTGTTCATTTTTTCTTGTGTTTTTCACATCAGTGACCTGATACTGCTGTCTGAAGGTCTGGCAATAAGGAAATGAGAAGAGGAAATTTGATTAATGAATCCAACCCAAATCCATCTTAACAGCAAAGCGAGTCCTACTGTTTGTGTCCAGCGTGATTTCCAAAAAGGGATTGTGTAACAGGAAGTAATCCAAATAATAATTGAACATTTTAAGCTTTATTCTGTCCTGTGGTCTGTCCTGTTGTACTGCACCTGGACAGACAGTGACTGAGAAGAAATCTTATTGGAGCTGTGCTGTCTGCTCCTAATCACATTTCCTGCCTTCTGGCCTGCTGGATCTATCAGGTCAGAGGAGGAGAAGAGACGGCCAGCGCACCAGATATCTGTCTTATTACTGGTTGCTTTTTTTTCAAAATATAATTTACTTGAGTGCTGTCTGAATATAAACATGTCACAAAACATCTCTTTCTGGCCTATTTTCTTATCATGTCATTTGATATATTTGTTAGTCCCAGTTACTGTTTTATTTAGCATACTTTTCTCTAAAGTGATAGGCTAAAATAGGATGTTAATCCATTTCAGAATGCCTCAGGTATGTGATTTTGTGACCTGATTGAATTGTTACTGAACTACTAATGTACTTTATTTTAACCAGAGGGACATAAGCTAAATTAAACGGCCTTAATTGCTGAGCGAACTGCTTGCTGAGTTCAATTTTGTATCTATGAAAAATAATAAAGATTAAAAGACTGAACAACCTTCTAACCCATTGCCATCACTATGATGTTCACTGCCACTGAGTCATTTATTATGTCCACTTGTTCATAGTTGCTCAGCATTTCCCCCTGTTGTACTGCAAGCAGTACTACACCCTAATCCACCCACCAACTGTGGCTTCAGAGGGCATTAGTCCATAATGTAATATAAAAGAAGAAATCAAGATCCTTGTAAATTTGCAATCAAGGCTGGTCCTCAATACTTAGTGTGGATTTGATGCAAACATGTTTGATTATGTCATTCTCAAGAATAAACATTTGAATTGAATTTGCATGTATTGATAAAACAGAGACTGATTTCAGGATAAACATGTTAGTAGAAAAGTATAATCAAACAACTGAGGCAGTCAAATATTTGCAAAGGAACACTTTTATGACATTGTCTTTTCTAATGTGCACACTTACAATCTTTAAATTAACAAAATATACATATTTAAAACCTCCTTTTTTATCATCTTGCCAGTCCCATCCATCCACAGGAGGCAATCACTTAAGGTATTGTTGTAATCATTCAAGCAATATGCTATAAAAATAGCATAAAACATGTGATCCTACAAGGAAGGGGTGAGTGTGTTCATGTGCATGTGTGATGCTAGATACTGTCTGTCAAATGATGATGAGTGGAAAGTAATTAGCAAAAGACGTGGAAGGAAACACTTTTGCTGCATGAATAGGAAAAATTAAGTGGCAAGATGTCTTCAGCTACCTCGATTGGTCAAAACATGTCAAATAAGGTTATCACTGTGAGCATGAAAGTTCATTGTTGACCTTGGGAATAGTAGTTTGGCAAAATAATGTTAACTCAAGGTCCATTTACCAGGTTGTTAATGCGTTATAAAAACACTCAGGGTTGGAGTAATGGATTCACAGCCAAGCATAATTTAACCATGGAAGGTCACTTTATTTATTTTTTGTGTGTTTTACCTCCTTTTTTATCGACATGTTTTTCACACCTAGCACCCATCACCCTGCTTAAGTGCTCTCCTCCCCCTGAGTCCATCCTGACCCTGTCTGCTGGAACAGCATCGCTCAAGAAAGACACAACACTCAGAAGTGTGTGATCACTACAGTTGATTTACTACTGTATATCTATGGAAATGTTTCATCTAGTCCCTTTCACCTCTATTATATATAATCAAACATATAAAAATGTGACTTTATTCTCAGTTTTATCAAGTTTTCAACAGTTTTAAGACTCCTGTTGTACTTATAATACTTCAAAAGAATATCATTTGGGCTCTTTCATCTCTCTCCACCTGTTTCTTTCTGTGTCTCTCTCTCCCTCCCTCTCTCCGTCGTGTCATCACAGCCACCCTCCTTATCTTCTCCCCTCACTGCTGCACTTTGCCACCAGTCGGGTCTGTAGGTCTGTGCGGTCATGCTGGAGTTGTTCTGCTGCAAAGAGACCTAATTCAGATCCCCTAAAACAGGGAAAAGACAAGAAAACCACGCACAACAGAGAACATAAGGTAAACTCTTAAAAGACTATTTCATTACAGGTTCAAAATCCGGTGACAGTAAGTAATAATTTCCTAATCTGGGTTTAAACTGGTGTGATTTACATATGTTTTTGGAAGTTATAAGGACAAACGTGTTGTCTGTTCTTATTCTGGAGCAACTCCTCTTGTATTCAATAGGTTTATTTGTGCAGTGGATCTGCTACTTTTGACCTATTTTACAATGCTTCTGTTTTCTGCTGCTACTGCAAAATGAGGGATTTCAAGTAGTGATTTAATTTTTTTCGACTTGTGCCAGAAGGGCTTGAGATATTTTCCTCAAGTCAGTAAGGGACTTTCTGGAAAGTCATTTACTTCCACCACTTCTGCCCTTCATATACTGTATACTGTATGTTCTATGCTTTTATAAGGTAGTGACATATTTGTGATGAAAAACAGAAATAATGATCGTTGGAAACAGAATAAAGGGAAAACAATGGAATGAAGGGCATAGTGACCTGACTGGGTGAAAACGTTCCCTTTACTCCTGAGAATAGTAATCACTTACACTGCATCATATAAGCCTACTATCCTTTACTCATTTTATTGTGTTAAAAAAAAAAAATTCAATATTTCCCAGCTGCCGTGAAAATTTTTTTCTTCAAGTTTACTTTGATTTATTTTAAGTGCTTGGCTCATGTTTTTGCCTATAAAAAATATTCTTTATGTTCAAGCCACTCTGTGCAAACAATTATAGGTGGCCACTCCCGTTTATCACAGCGTTATTTATTTAAATCAAATCCTCTCACATCAGCTTCCTACACTTAGTTTAATCTATTGATTGCATACAGGTGATGCACTCTACAGGAGATTGTTCATCTCTGTGTTGACCTACACCCTCCGATTTACTTTACGTTTTGTTAAAATCCAATACCCTCTAATTCCAAAAGGGGGCAGTCTTCATTCTGTTAAAGAAGATAACAGGCCAACAACATGAGCTTGCTGTTATGTTCATGCCTGCAGGTAACTGAATGCATTTACAGTAAAATCAATGCCATACCAGAGTGACTGTGGAAATATGAATTAAATGTTAATTCTCTGGACTAGTTCAGTTTATAAAAATCACTTAAATTACAGAGGATGTCTTGCAGAGAGTGGTACAGAGAGATATTGACATTTTTCAAAGTCTCTAGGTGCATGCATGAGATATGTGCATTCAAACATACATGACATTCATGTTCAAAAGTCATAAAAGTTGCCATGTTTTAGAATACAGCTGCAGGTTTACATGCAGCTGAAAGCGATAAGATCCTAGGATTTTAAGAATCACACTGAACACATCATGATCACACTGGTTGTGTTAAATGTTTCTACATAGTAAGGACAGAGACTAATCTTTTTGGATTTTTACCCAAAATTAGGTCATCTTTCCGTGGGGTTTACTGCTTGCTTTAAATCACGATCTACCAGGCTCTTTGCAACTATCTCTTCAACATCAGCAGATACTGTAATGATAACTGTCTGTTTGCCTTGACCTCTAAACGCCTTTCTGCCTTGACTCACAAATGTTAATGTTCCTTTTAAGCACATAGTTCAATACCGACACACAGAGAAAAAGTCATCACATGTCCTACTTTATGTGTTTCTCCACAGGAAGTGATGAATTCAAAGAATTTCTTTTTTTTTTCTTGTATTATTTTTCACTTATTGTAATTTCATTGCAATTTTCCAACACGAAATTGTTATTTTGCAACAATGTAAGTTTTATGATGAAAACAATTGTTTTTTAGACAAAAATTGTACATCAAATAGTTTGTTTCAAGAAACATTTTCTCAGACAAATATGTGCTTAGAAGTTAAGTAATACTGGAAAAAGTGAAGATACAGTACATTTTTCCTTTGAAATTCTTTCCTCTTAGTAACGATGTCTATCAATTACACTTTTGCAGATACGTTCATTATTTGCATTAATCAAAAAAAGAGTAACATATTTAAATTACTTACTTTATTTCCTAATTACAATCTTGGCCCATACTGTACAAGTACAGTAGAGTTGAAATGGAGGAATGGGAGGCTACAACTTCTTTCGGACCCACAGAAGCCAAAGAGAACACCTCATCACCAATAGGTATGCAGCTTCAAATATATACATTGCGTTGCTACTTTAAAGTAGTAGCAGTAAAGTTTCAGTACACTTGCATACTAAAATTTGTCCTGATATATGCGTGTGTTTTTCTCACAGTTAACAGGTCTTGTGAGAATCTGGAATCCTACATGGTCCTCAAGGAGGCAGAGAAGACAGCCATCGGCTCCATCTGTTTCCTGGCAGGTCCTATCACACTGCTGGAAAATGCTCTTGTGTTGGGAGTGATCGCTGCCACAGCCACCCTGCGGCAACGGCCTTCATATCTGTTTATCGGCAGCCTTGCTCTGGCTGATGTCTTTGCCAGCTGCTTCTTCACCACCAGCTTCCTAGACTTTCACCTCTTTCGCCGCTGTGATGGCCCCACTGCCTACCTCTTTAAATTAGGTGGCGTCACCATGGCCTTCAGTAGCTCAGTGGGGAGTTTACTGCTGACTGCTCTGGACCGCTACCTCTGCATCCACCAGGCCTCCAGATATAAGGTGCTGCTGACCCGCCGGCGAGCCCTGCTGAGCCTACTGATCCTCTGGAGCGTCACCATCTTTATGTCCTTCTTGCCTCTGATGGGCTGGACGTGTCCCACACGGCTTACTCCACCGTGCTCACGCCTGTTTCCCTACATCAACCAGAGCTATCTGACCTGCTGGACCAGCTTCATCCTGGTGCTTCTGGCTCTCATTTTGGTGGCTTACGCTCTAATCCTGTGGAAGGCCCACCGCCATGAGTCCTCTATGACCAGCCTCCAGGGAGCAGCAGGGACAGGCCAGGCCCGCATGAGAATGGATATCCGGCTAGCGCGTACCTTTGGCCTGATCCTACTCATACTAGTGGCCTGCTGGCTTCCTGCACTCTCCTTCATGTTAGCTGATGTCTCTGTGCTCCTGACCCACACCCAACAGAGGGCCTTTGCCTTTTGCAGCACTCTCTGCCTGGTCAACTCTGCAGTCAACCCACTGCTGTATGCACTACGCTGTCGAGAGCTAAGAGTCGCTCTGTTGCAGTTGCTACGAAGGCTGTGTGAGATTGGGAGGCGTGAAAAACCTACAGGGGACTTAACCCCAGGATTACCCTCCGCAGAAGACAACAACTGTACTGCCCTCTCTGTTGGTGAGATGCCCATGGTCAGAACCGCCCGACTTAACTCGGTCTCAGAAGTGGTGAACAATCAGCAGCTGAACATCAGAAAATGAGTTGAAATTAAGGAGTAGCTTTACGGATAGAGACATGTCTGTGTTTATGGCAGCGTGCTTGGGGTGTAAAAACAGGCATCACAGAGAACCTCACTCTAGATTAAAAATTGTATATACAATACCTATGAGCAGGATTCACCCTCATCCAATTATTAGTGCTGGCAAATACTTGCTTTTGCTTTCGCTTGCTTTTTTGAAGGAGGCTATTGTGGTAAAGCCTATTAAACAATAACTCTTGAACAGCTAGTAGCAACAGTTAATCAAAAAGATAAATAAAAGTCTATAAAATGTTGGAAACATGCTACATATTGTGTTTTACTTACAGTTACAAGATACACTGAAAATACAGCTTGTAAGGGGAAAACATTAACCTTGGTATGGTTAACATGGTAAGATTTTAAAATATAGTTATCTTCTTGCAAATAGAACACATGGAGTTTTATTGCATTTTGTGATGACTGGAAGAACTGCACTAGTAACAGATTCCAATGGAAATAAAGCTTTTTATCTCTAGGCATTGGCTTAGGCCAGGCAAAAGGTTTAGTATACTGTATGATAGGCTTTTTTAAGTGAGATGATGTGATGTGGCCATCCAACCCATAACCTTTGACCTCTCTTTTTCCCATGTCAGTGCTTAAACACTCTCACTCCTATGACATACTGTGTCCCGTGAACTGAAATGCTGACTTAACTTTTGGGGTTCACCACACGGTAGAAAGGTGGATTTGTTGTTCATACGCTTGTTTATGTTTGAGTATTTGTCCCTGAGCGTGTAGAAACAGGGGACCCTGTGGGTTGCCTATCCTATCTGCACATGAATGCCAGGACTCCACAAAAGCCCCATGCACGGGAGGATTTCACACAATGCTCACCACATGAGTCCAAGCAGTGTGCCGAGGTAAATGGGGCACATGCCAGGAAGAGAACGAGCATAGACACTAGAACACTCTTTGCAATAGTGACAACTGGCAGCTGCAGTAAAGTACAGACTGACATACACTTAAACTCACAGGCGCACATACTGTAAGGTAACAATAAATTCTACCTTCATAAAGGTTATAATGTTCAGATGACACACGGTTTAGAGAGGTGTGTAATACTCTGAGGTGGTATTTATATTACTTTGTATAACTCATTTATATGAATGTAGACTAAATATTAGAAACACCTCTCAGTATCTTGCAATACAATTCAACACACCTCAAACTACAGCCATGGTGAATTTTAGTTCTTCCCATAGGTTATCAGTAATTATCAATAAGGTTTTGTTATGCATTAGCAAGCCAGGACATTGTGAGAAAGTTACTAACACATTCTTTCCAATCAGGGATCAAGAGAGTTCATTTTATCAGTTTATGTTACGTGCAGGGAAACGTCTTGCTCAAGAAACAAACTGTCACAACATCCGGTAGTGGAGACTGCAGCACATATAAACTGATGGGTGATTCATTAATGGGTTACTACAAACTATAGACTGCAGTGAGTGTGTGACTGGTTACTGATGCATGTGATACAATAAGAGTGGTATGGACCATAGCAAGATAAATCCAGAAAGTAAACTATCTCCACTTACAATACAAATGTTTTCATGCAGTGCATACAAAACAATACAATTCCTCTTTTCAGTCACAGTGTATAAACTCTCTAACAAAACCTTTCTGCCCAGGGACTCTAATCCAGGTCATTATAACCATGCAGCCATGCAGGGGCATTGCCTATTGTAAAAGGATATCTATCTGGAAATACTTATCAGTGATATATCCACAAACTATGTTTTAGTTTGCAGACAAAATGTGAAAATAGAATGTGAATCATATTAGTAACAAATAAAGTAGTAAATAAATAAAATCTGCTTTCTACTGATAGAGATTAAAGTCTAACATCACTCTGGAGTTCATTTTTAATCTACTTGATTTACCTGACCACCACCACCAGACGTCTAGTGAACCTTCAATTTGAGTTCAACGGAAAGCAATCAACAACAACAATGGGGTTGGGCGGCAGGAAATCGCAGCGTAATCACGGCAAAATAGAAAACAAAGTCACAATTTATTCCAGTATTTATTAAGTACCAGGTTGAAAACGTAAGTATTGATAAAAATTACAATTCAAACCAGTGAAATATACAAAATAATATGTTGTATATATTTGAGAACCCCCCTACTTTCTCCAGTGGTAGGCCCTGCCATTGTGACGTTTTAAAAATTCAGCAGGCACGGTCGGCAGTTGGCTTACTACTCAGAGAAGAAAATCCGTTGTTGTAGAGAGGAAGAAAGGCTCAAGAAATTCGAGGAACGTTAAACGTACAAACCACGAGCGTTAAACCCCAGTTTTTGCGGGTCGTTTTTCTCCAACCCATTTTTTCCGTTTTCTTTAGCTAACATGGCTTGTGGAGCTACGTTAAAGCGGTCGATGGAGTTTGAGGCCCTCCTCAGTCCCCAGTCTCCCAAGCGGAGAAGGTGCAATCCACTACCGGGGACTCCTAGCACTCCGTCCCCGCAAAGATGCAACCTCCGTCCCCCAGTCGACAGCCCAACGCATTCGATGTCTCCTCCGGCCCTGGCAGGCGAACACAGGCTCACCCCAGGTATGAAATTAAACCAGATTTGACGTTTTTTTCTGCGTTTCAGGGTGGGTGTCATGGGGGAGGGGGTTTGGGTGGAGTGGAATGGATAGCTAGCTACTTCAGAGAATCAGAATGGGGGTTGAAGGCTAAACGTTAGCATAGCTACGTTAACGAAAGGAAGGGGAACGTCGTCGCTAAGTTACCTACAAAGATCATTTTACTAATCATAATAAATTAGTAGGCGCACAAAAGTAGAAGTGGTTCTGTATGTATTCTTTGGTGGCATCTTGCCAGCGCATTGTATTGTTACTCAGTTGGCTGAGTTAGCTTACATTTGCTTATAAAAATATTAGATTCAAAGTTCTTTGCGTAGATAAATCAAATACTATTTGTAGCATTGGGGACATTTAGTATAGCTAGCATATATGACTCCGCTTATCAGCTTTGCTTGTACAATCCGCAGCTATACTATGGAATCATGAGTATTAAATACATTATGCTCAATTAAACGTTAATTTGGAAATTTATTAGATTAAACAAAATATTCTGCCTATACTTTAACGCATGGGTGACAATCTAGCCTTTTGGCTCTCCCGGGAAGACAAATGGCATCACAGCAGTAGGCACAGAATTGCAGGCTGCTAATTAGGAGCTGCCCGGGTAATGTTCTTGGCTTCAGTGCCATAATTGTCTTGCATTGCATTGAGGTGGGGGTTACCATTATGCACCACAATCATTTCTTTTCCTCTTCAGGCCTGGAAGGCATTGTTCGTTTCCCTTTATGTCGGTACTCTACTCTCCCATTGACTTGGAAAGCTTCACTGTGAGCGTTGGACGGGTGTGGGGCGCACAAGTAGACCCAAGATAATTACCTGGATGTCTCCGATGTGATCCAGTAAGGCTTATTGTATGTGCCAGCCACTGAGATTGGGCAGCATGATAGCAGTGAGGCCTAATCCTTACGCTTTTTGAATTCTAATTAAAAAATAGCTGGATGTCGTTGAATTTATTTGATCACTCCATTGCTGTGAAATTTGAGAGGATTACAAGGTAGCTAAGCCATGCTGTTAACATCTAGATTGTCATTATGTGCACCCCAGTGATTAACCCAGCACAGTATATTATACAGAGCAGGGTTACTTTATGCTGCTAGTTAGCCCTCCTGTTACTATGAAGTGCGTCGCCTTCCGTCTTGCCACTAAGCATTGGCAAAGTAACAGCGAATAAATCAGAAATGCACGCATGCATTCCTTTATAACCAGTTTTTATTGGCAAGGAACTGCTTGGAGAAGAAGTGTTTTGATTTTGGAGTGATCCGTCCTTCATAGTTACAGAGTGGCTGTGTGTTGAGCCACTTGTCTCCTCCATTAAACTGTTTAAATCTCCATATTTCCTCCTTTTTTAATGTAATATATTGTCACGTTCTTTCCATGACAGATTATGTGTTCAAGTGCCTATATATTGGCAGCATCCACTCTGAGATGTGTGCTACTTGACTTAGGTTTCAGTTGGTGTTCTTCATGGAAGATTTACATGTGGAGGAGGTACTTGTTACCAGAAAAATGAAATGTGAAGATTATTTTCATTAAAATGATAAACTAGCAAGAGCCCACATAGTCCCAATTCACACAATATGCCTGCTGCATCATTTATTAAGACAAAGGGCAACTCGTGGTCTCTGTTGTTCCTGTTTTCAGCTTATAGAGAGAGCCAAAGAAGGTTTGCTGATAGCATTCACACAGATGTAGGTGTTGATGGAGATGTTGTCACAGCTGGCTTCTTGTGAAATGTATTTATTTCTGCTTCTGGTGAACTGTGTAACTGTCATCCCGCTTGCTTAGCTAAAGATTTCGAGTGTTTTAGAAGTGTTTTGTTTCCCAGAAGGTACAGGGAAGATCCTTGCAGATGCCTGGAGCTGAAGACACATTTTCTTGCCCCTGTTATTACTCACACCATTTATGCAATCTGACTTGCTTATTATATTTCCCTTACAGAGTGGTATTCATAGTGCAGCTATGTTTATGTTGGTGTGCAAAATGAATCATTAGGATCTGTGTTTTCCAGGTTGTCTGGTCTGACTTTGCTTATCTAGCCTGAACTTTAAAAATACAACAGGCCTCTTGTGTGTTCCATTTCCTTCAGAGTCTGTCTTCCTAGCTGAATTACAGCACAGCAGCTGCAAGGTGAGGTAATGTAGATTTGTCTGCTGCAGACATGAGGTCCAGATACCAGGTATTATGCTCACCTTCACCCAGAAAGAGGCCCCTCATGGGACTGGTGCTGCAAGCCTGCTTTTCTGCTGTGGTTTGCCAAGTGAAAGCAGTTTTGTATTTAGCAAAAGGTCAGCTGTCATCCCTCCCACCCGTCTCTACCCACACATGCTTTCTAGCTAGTCAGGTTTGCTTGTGGTGAGAGAGGCTGTGTGTGCAGGCGAGACACAGGGATCCGACACTGCCAGAGTATCTTAGGGTAATTATTTCATAATATGATCACCCACCACGTTCTCCTCTGCCTCATTCTTGTGCTGCCAGTCTGGGCATGTGCTTTGTTCAACTTGCCCCAGTTGACAGATGAGGCTGGCGTTTTCCTGGGACATGATGTTACCTAAAAGGCTGGACTTGTTGATGTCTGTCAGGTTTACAGCTTGGGCAGAAAAGTGTGCAGGTCATGGTTCAGGCAGAAAACCTGGGTCAGGCTTCAAGACTGTTCAAATATCCTGGGCTAAACTCAGCCTGCTGTCTAGTCAGGAAGCTCTTGGTGACAGCGCAACGATGGATTTCGTACACAAAAAAATTACAGGGATAGACGCTAATATTTTCAAGCACTGGCCCCACGGGCCGCCAAGCCCCTAAATTTGGTGGCCCAAATGTAAAGTTATGTAAAAACAATCCAGAAAAGACAATTTAACGAAACAGCCTTCCTTAACTGTGACACTTCAATAAATGAAAAGATATTAACATTAATATATTTTTATAAGTGATTTAAATTGAAAACTCAAGTTCTTTGTAAACATATGGTACAGATATTCTCTTTATATTCTCATATTTGTCCAGCTGGTCAGTACAAACTTTAAATTCACACCTGATTGTGAATGATAGTGCCATTTTAAAATAATCCAGGACATCCTGTTTGTATAATTTTGTCTACATTGTCATAACTCTTCCACCAATCATGAAACGGCCGGACATTGTCCAGAAGATTTCATTTAATGATTTTATTCTTCAGTAGTGAGCTTCTTGATAGTCATTTGTTTAGTTGCTATTTCCCTTTTCTTTGTACTAGCGGTCACTCTTCAATTCTTTACCGCAGAAGGGCAACTTGAACTGACCCATAATACATCACAAGCTACTTCCTGGCAGTTGGGACATTCGAAACCCACCTCCCCCCACAATCCTTTAGTAGTGGAGGGTGAAATGAAATGAGTCGGCTTTGTTTTCTCTCCAGCACCATGTCCAATCTATCCAGCCGATCTGCGTATTAGGCCAAAGAGTATTCACTCTTTGGCCTGTGCCTAAGCCTTTTAGCAGAGGCTTTCTCCACTGTTTCCCCCCGCCTCCCGGAAGTCTCTGTGATTGATTGCTTGGACTGGTTGTGGCAGGGTCATTGTTGCCAAGCAACGCCCACAGTTGAGCTACTAGTAGTTGGCAGAGCTGGAAGTGACAGGCAGCAGGAGAGGGTTTTCAGTTGTCAGTCAGATGTACCCAGGAGTAGCGATGGCGTCCACAAACAATGAATGTCCCAACATTTTTCTTCAACTGCAAGTCAGAAATTTGAATTTACTACATTTAGTTTTAATGAATGCAGCCACACCTCTTTCATTCAGGAGATGCAAATGTCAAACAGTTGGACCCTGTTCATATGAGACTGCTGTCAAAGGTTAATCCCTTGCTGTCGGTGTTCAGGGACACAAAAGTAGTAGTAGTATCAAATACAGTTAGTTTTGGTTTTAGATCTCTCTGGAGCCAACATCTTTCTCTCTCTTGCTCATACAGTCTTTGTCTGAACAACAATCACGTTGAGTTCCCATTTCTAATACAGGGTTTCCCCCAGGAAATTGGTAAGCGGAGGTGGTAAGATCTGCAACTCCACCCCATCGTTCAAAAAATAACAAAACAAGAGACACGAAATGAAAGTGCAGAGACTCACTGCCTGTGTCTCCTGCGCACATAAAATTCCCCCCACTATTCAAAACTCTATGATTAGGCCTAATTAGTGGGGGGGAAGCTGACAAACCTAAAAGACTACAGTATTATGGGATCTATGTTTTAAAAAAAAAAAAAGTGTGTTTCAGCTGGTGTGGTTAGATGTGCTCAAACAACACATGTATTTTATTTGTCCAAAGGATGTTTTGGAGGAGCAAAGAGGGAGACAGGGCTGTGGCACTGTGCTGCTCTTTATAATAACTCTCTGATCAGAGGCCATTCATGCAGTTGACACTGACCTGTCCTACTGGCATTAAAATATGAGTCCTGTTGGTCGATATCTAACTTGTCGATATCTGTCTCTTTCGGGTGAAATGCAATTCCAACTTGTGCTTATCAAACTTAAAATTACCTGATTGTGACTGACTGAACTGTATCCCAACTTGTAAAAACTATTTTTATTTTTTTTAATATATTCCTTTTTTTCCCCCCCAGATAATGCAGTCTGCTGCTCTGATTAATTACTTGGGGACCTAGAATTAATTACACTTGTATGTAATCATACTCTAAAAAATACCTAGATTGTTTCAGCCAGTTACTTAACTATAACAATCTGTAGAATACACGATTATTAAAATATCGATAGATGCTGCTAGGGCTTCGACTATAGTTTATTGTAAGTTTTGATTAATTATTTTTCAAATGAATTTTGTCTCTATATCATGTCAGAATGTTCTCTTCACATTGTTTGCTTTGTCAGACGTACATTCAAAAACCCAAAGATATTTCATATACAATGATATAAAACAGAGCAAATCTTCACACTTTAGCAACTAGAACCGGTGAATTTTTGGTATTTGTCCTTGAGAAATTACTGAAATTATTTGATTATCAAAATTGTTGTTGGTCAATCTACTAATTGTTTCAGTCCTCGTTGCAGCCCCATTGTAGGTTGGGAAGGACATTGTTCTTTCTGCATGGACATGGCTTTATTAAGAGTGAAAAACCCAGTGGTAGCTAAACAAACGGAGCTTGTCAGGTTAGGGTCTCGCATTGTTAATGCTGGAAGGTTTAAGAGGTCACATACAGCAAGAGGAGACCCTTGCTGTATGATGCCTTTACAGAGACCCCCTCTGTGAAGGCATCGGCTCAAAAATGCACAACCACATAACATAGCGTTCTTAAAATGGCTCTCCAGAGATACCGCTTTACTCGCCATCCGAACAAGCTTACTGATGAGCAGGCTGAAGTGGCAGCATGGCTTCTAGCCCCCCCCCGCCCAAGATAAATGAGGCACAGTTCCCCAGATAGAGGTGTGACATGTATAGAGGCTTCACCCCTTGTATGAATCGAGTAAGATAAAGTCCCTCCCTTCTACATATGGTTATCAACTCTGGTTGAGGACATGGTGCGTTTCCTCTTCCCAGGGCTTTTTTGAACTTTAACCTTTTATAATTAGATTTGTGTGTGTGCTGGCTGTGATCCATGTTTAAGCTGTTTCAACGATGAGTAGTAGCAGGGCAGCGGCATAGGGTTCATCCTAAGGAGGAAACATTTGAGATGATAAGGGGCTAGCCACTGTGCTGCAACCACATTTTCTTGACCCACTTTATGAATATGTACCTTATTTTAAGTCGATACGTGTGATTTTACATGTTTATCTATACATTGTAGGGCTACAACAACCTTATCTATTATTTCCATGATTAATCGATGAATCGTTTGGTCCATAAAACCTCAGAAAACAGTGAAAAATGGCCATAATATCCTAGAGTACAAGGTGTCATCATTAATGTTAGCAATCCAAAACCCCCAAGAATATTAAATGTACTATCATGTAAGACCAAGAAAAGCGGTAAATTCTCAGTTGAAAACCTGGCCCAATCTTTCAATTAACATACTGGTGACCACTTTGTAAGGCTCCCTACCTTCCAGGCAGCCCCCATCTCCGTTTGTTTTAGTATGGTCATGGTGGAAATGCATTTGTGAGCAGGTACAATTTTAAGTCTTCTTTTTCGGTATGCATGGAAAACGGTGTTCATCTTTCTAATGCAAGATGCAATTTACATGACACTTTTCATGATGTCTTGCATACTGTATATGCTTAATTGTCATCTACCAGGTTTGATTTTTCTGACAACATAATGTAAACTGTGAATGTTTACACTAGCCAACACACAAATCTTGAATGTTGGCGCTTCCCTGAATGCACCAACAAGGACATCTGATGAGAAGGCAGTGTTGAGCCAGCGGTACACTTAGAGTGAAATTGAAATTAGTGTGTCATCACAGGCAATATGTCAGGTTTACAACCAACACAGTGTCATGTTGTTGATGTGGGCTTGGGTGCCAGTTTCCACTTTGCTTTCTGTTCTTATTTACAGCTTGGGTAGATTAAGTGATAGTGACACCAAGATGAATCCAGACCATGCAGGCTGTTTGGAAAGAAAACCATCTTCAATCACGTCCCTGGATGAACAACAATCTACCAAAACTGTTATTGTTTTTTACATGGTAAAACTCCAGTTTCAGTCACAATGCCTCAGGGACATTAAAACAAAGCTTTTCTGTATATCCTACAAGTGCAGATAACCTTAAGTGCAAGTACTTTTTTACCTTTCAGGAAAACAGGAATGGGTAATTATCAAATGAATTGGCATGATTTATTAGGGCTGTACCCTAAACAGTACGTAGCTGGCCAGTAGCTGTACTTGACACCTTTCAGTGAAGTTTAGAATAGAGTGAGACAAGTAATTTTCTGTTTTACATCATCTGCATTGCAGTCTAGTATCACACAGATCAGTTTACTTTGTACATTGACCAAAACATCAAGCATCTGTTCAACCACTAAACAGGCCTCTGAAGACTGAGGGGCTTGTACTTTGTTACAGCCTTAACGCATGCTTTTTCACCAGCTGTAGCTTTGCATGATGCATATGTCACGAAAAACTTTGGAAGTGAAAGTGTCAAAGAAAGAGAAAGTGTCTTAAGTCAGCTGTGTTTGTCAGCTGTAGTAGGTATGATATTAAAGTGTAACTCCACCCTCAAATTCAGCTGGAACCCTCGCCTCGTGGTTCAGGGTACACGGGGAGACTCCTGACACTGATTAGAGGGCTTTACCTTTGTTTTGTTTTTTTGTTTTTTTTTTGTTTTTAAAATATATACATTTCATGATGTAGATTAGTCCCAACTGGTCGTCTCTGTCATCATTGGCTTTCCAAGGTTAGGGGCTGATTTTAAAACAGTAGATGGCATCTTGAGGCATCTTGAGGCATTGGTAAGAATTGGTAAGAAATGTCAGTATTAACACCAGCATTGATGTTTCATCACAGTACAGTCATACAATTTTAGTTTACAGCTAAAAACATGTTTAAGTGTGCTGCAGTACCTTTTATGAATGTCAGTCCTTCACAGCTTTACTTCCTGTGGGCTGTGGGTGAATGTATTGTTTTTTTTAGTTTATCTTAAGAACACTGGATGGTTACGCCTTTCTGTAATAGTCCCTGTTCATGCTGGAATGCATTAAACATTTTGTGTGAATGTGGTTGTGGTGGGTGTAGTACTGAAAGAACACACATTAAAGACTAAACTAATGAAAATTTGGGTGTTTCATTCCTGTAATGGTTCACTGTTCTGCTCATTGAACATAAAGCAATATTCTGGGACAACAACTACTGGATAGACTCATAATGCCTTTTTGATGATCAGAATAAGAACTTAAATAGAACACATACTTTTGAAAACCTGTCATTTTGCAGTTTATTATGGTTCATTACACTAAGCAAAAGTTTAGAACAGTTTCTTGGATGTCATTACAGGTCACGTTATTGAAACTAAATGAGAAAGTCAGGAATGCATTTGCTTTTGCAGCCCATTGGCGCACCCATCATACCCGCCTAACTTCTAAAAAATGCGTGCTGTAGAAAGCAACCATGGTCAAAGTTACATCTTCGCGTCCCGTCCCTATGTATGTCGATGAGAATCGCCCCTTTTGGGTGTCCTCTGTCTTGGTTTAAACAGTTTTTGTCCTCGTTTCTGTTTCCTCCCTACAGAGCAGATCTTCCAGAACCTCCGTCAGGAGTATAGCCGGATCCAGAGGCGGCGGCAGCTGGAAGGGGCCTTCAACCAGACTGAGGCCTGTAGCTCCAGCGATGCCCCCAGCCCCAGTTCCTCCCTCAACGCTCCCAGCTCCCCACCAGGTAGGAAAATTTACTGTTGACTGCTGTTTATGGCTTTTACTTCAAAGGCCCTGTCATCTGGTCATACACAGCTCTAATGCTGTGTTCACACCAAATGCGAAGCAAATTTTTGCCTCGCATTACTTGCGCAGGATCATTTAACGAATAAACGCACAACACACGAATATTCACCCTTCTTGGTTCATAACCTCATCCGGAGGCACACACAGCTTGGTGAACTAATCTAACTTTGTTAATGGTAAAGTACAACAGATAGCTGGAATCAAGTAATGGACACATACTTTCAGAACTTACCAGATAGTCCAACTTCCTCGCTTACTTTCCTCAAAGCAATCTTTTTTTTTTTTTCTTCTTTTTTTTTGTCTGGTCTCTGTATAAATATAAAGTAGTATCATAAAGCTCTGAGTGGCCACAGATGGCTATTTTCTCCTCCATTTCTGTTTCGAACGCTGATAGGCTGGCAGAAATTTAGTGCAATTCGCATCTTTGCATTGACTTTGTATGTAATTTGCTTTGCATTTGGTGTACATGGCACTATTGGTGCCAGTTTATAGATGTTTTTCCCCCTTTCGAACCACATGCTAAACATGTATGCTTTCTGTAAGGGCAGCTGTTGATTTATCTAGGTCTGATTGTCCAATTATAGAAATACCCCTCTTTTGCTATTGAGTGCAGAGTGCCACAACACTTTAGTCGCTGTTTAGATCAGTTTGGGTTTTTTATTTTATTTTTTATTTTTTTGAGAGCTGGAGGAGGAAGGTGTGTGTATATATAGGAACTTTTGCTACACAGGTGATCAAATAACATGTCTTCTTTGTTTTGTTCTGGTTAGCAAGTCCTACACCATTGAAGTGACAGCCAACTCAGACATCAAAACCATCAAAAAAAAACAAAACACACCTTTTGTAAGTTAGGTCTGTGCAGTCACCCAACATCAGTTACGAATGAAAATCATTCATTCTACAAGGCCTGCCAAAAGAACCTTGGCTGGACCTGCATGACCAACTCAAGTCTCAAGAGGCAGGCTCATCAGAACAATCAGGAGGGCAGAGGGAGTGTGATGCCAGATGTGAGTTTGTGAAAGATTTGTAGTTGTTTGTGCCAAATCCAATCCACTCCTGAAATGGTGATGTCTCTTTCGTCTGAGTTTAGTCCAACCCTTTTCAAATTCCTGAAAAGTGTACTTTATCATTTTCTCAGAATACTGTTACATGTAATGGATGTGTTTCAGCCTGAACTCTATATAACCAATACTTTCATGCTAAAGGATAATGAATCAAATTTGCATGGAAAAGTATCATGGAATTATTAACTTTTACTTTACTTTGACAATGTGAAGATGTAAAGAGATGATTCTGTACAATCTTTTCTTTGTTAATGAATCCAGGTGTGATATGGGTAAATCTAAATCACACAAGATTAAACCCAGAAAAGCAAATTGTAATAGAATTCTTTGGTGGACAGATTCATCCTCAGAAAAACGTTCAAAGGACAATCACTTATCTACTGCACCAGCACCTGAAATGTGTGTAGATTGTGGCGTACTTTGTGTCAGCCCATTTTTTGTTTACATAGAAAAAATACAACATAATTGTGCATTCATATTGCCAAACATGGTACATTTGCTTTTTGCTTCTGCTTTGGAAACACATTTGTGCTGTAGTGGTGCAGTGTGATGCATTAAGCACATTTTGGCAGTTAGGTGTGCAATGTAATCCAAGCCCCAGGCCTTCGGGCTCCGGTGTTTTTCCTCCTCACTCTGCAGGATGGTCTCATAGATCACACTGACTGCACTGTTACTATCCCGTCCTCTTTCTGCCTCTGAGACTGCCATTAAACCGTCGTCCTCGCTTGTGATTTACAAAGATTTTAGTCTAAGCGGCTCACAGCAGACCTCAAAGACCACTGGGTAAAGAATCACCTAGCTAAAGCTGGCTCCAGTTGTGACAGAGACATTTGGGGGGACTCGGAGAAAGGGCTCACATTAGTGCTGCATGACCCTGTTGGATGGCAGAGGTGAGGGACAACAGAAAGCAAAGCTGTAAATTTGCACCTGGCTGAGCACCTATTTCTGGAGAGAGGACATTTTTGTCTCTGACTTATCACTGCACCGGAGATGTGAGTGATTCAGTTTTTTCACAGCCGATCCGCTTTTGTGTTTCTCAGGTGCTTCAAGGAAGGACCAGCCCTCGTTTACACTGAAGCAGGTGAGCTACCTGTGTGAGCGGCTGCTTAAAGACCACGAGGAGAAGATCCGGGAGGAGTACGAACAGATCCTTAACACAAAACTCGCAGGTAATAAACATTCCTCTTAGAATATAAATAAAAGCTATAAAACGACCCGAATTGAATATTGGCATTCACAATTCGTCTGGATAACACTTCTTTACGTTCTGGCAGTGAAGAACAGTGTCGCTGTGTAATGAAACATCCTGCCCCCTCCCTTATGAGTATGTTTTCATATCGTAACTGAGATCTGCAGTGTTGGCATCCATGGTTCCCTCAAACATTATATATGCTAAAAGATGCCAGGACTGTTAACGGGCAGGGAACAAGTGCAATAAAGATGGTTTAATTTTGTTTGGCAGCTGAAACAAAACTATATTAACTCGCAGTGCGTCCCATTAAGTTGGTTTAATTAAGAAATGCATCTTTTTCTCTTTGTTTTGGTGGCTAAGCTGGCATTTTTCTTACCCAAACACTGAGCTTTTCCAGAGTCTGTATTTTTCTTGTCAAACGTCAGCTTGGTTTGGGAATGGCTGCTGGTTAACAGGTAATATTTATTAGCCGCAGTCGTTTTGTTTTCTGACACCAGAAACAGAACTAGGTGATCACAGAAGCAGATGCAGCCTCACCAGATGTTGACTATTACGCACAGTTTTGTTGTTTGCCAACCGAAAAGAGGATGAAGAAGAAGAGATTTAGTTTTCCTGTTCAGTGTGGACATAGATATTTACAAAAAGACCTAAAAAGCTAGTGTGGATGCACGTCATTTCACATTAAACACATGACGACTTGGTGTGGATGTACTCTGTCCTCTGCCTCAGCTGGTGTTTGAATTTGAAACGGCACACGTCCTCACCCTCATCTTCTTCTTATTCCAGAACAATATGAATCTTTTGTGAAATTCACACAAGACCAGATCATGCGAAGATACGGAGCTCGGCCTGCTAGTTGTAAGTATCTTAAACCACCATTTTCTTTAGCAGGACACATTTTCTCTGTCAAAGTGTTCTGAGTTTAAAAAGGATGATCTGATTGTTACTGTGTCTGACTGCAGCACTCATCTAAAGTATCATTCGTTGTTTGTGTTTCAGATGTCTCCTGAACTCGCATCGATGAGATCCCAGCTTGCTCTCACAAGATGGCTGCTCCTTTACAGGCCCCCCTCCACTTGATTTTCATTTTATTTACCAATTTTTTCCCCTCCATCTTAAACTGTTTGGGTGCCATGGTTTATCCTCTTTTTAATCCAAAAGTTGATTTCTTACTTCAAAACTATTGCTGCTGGCCAATAGTTAGAAGAATCTGAAAAATAAACTATGTATGAAGCCCACACTTTTTTATTTTATTTTTTTTGCCCCTTGTTGATATACTCTCTGGAAATCCTGACTAAAGCAGATCTGTGTCAAATCTCTTGCCGGCGCTGTAGAAAAAGCTTATTGGCTCGTGATCATTCTGTATAACCTCCCAGCAGCTGTATTTAATGGCTCCTGCTTCTTCTGCTTTTCTTGCCCTCCCCTCTCCGTCCCTCCTCACAACTCTTTACCTGAGAATGTGGATTTTTCTCCCTTTTGAAAAAAATTAAAGTTCTGTGATTAAAGTCTATTGTCTGGGATGTGTTTTTAGCAAGGTGGCCACAGGGTCAGTGTCGTAGCAGTTGGAGCTTTCGAGCATATTGCACGATCTTCCATCAGCGGATGAAGTTTGCCCAGTTGTCATGGAATTATAGATGTTTAAATTTCCGTTCGCCTGAGCACCTAAAGGACAACAGGACTCGTGTGTTGGCTTGAAAGTTCATTGTGAACCATGAAAATTGTAAAGATACCCAGAGCTGAAGCAGGTGATCAACAGAAAATTACTATTTTGATAATCTATTGTTTGTGTCATGTTTGAAGCAAAACCTTAGCTTCACCAGTTATCTGTGTTATCTGCTTTTTTCCTGTTTTTAGAGAATTGTAAATTGAATGTGTTTGAGGTTTAGACTTAACTTTAATTTTTTAACTAAAGATATTTGAAGTGATCACCTTTTGGCTTTGGAAGACTGCAGTGGGCATTTTCCATCATTTTCTGACATTTTATACACAAACGATTAATTGAGAAAAATTTGTTTATTTAATATATAGTGAGTTAGTTGCAGCCTTAATCTCACCAGATGGTCCACAAAGTAGCTATTCTGGATGGGTAATGGTTATTTTGAAAGAAATGTTCCCTTAGAGGAATTCCATCCCAGGTTTATTATGTTATTTGCCGATTTATTATTAATGTGCAGTATAATTGTGATGAAAATATTTTGTTAAAGGTTTGTATGTAAGAGATGAGTGACTGGCAATCTCAGGGTGCTTTGGAGATGCTATTACACCACCTGCTGGTGTCATGTGTGATGGAAATGTAATAGCAATTTTAAAAATACACTTTGTTTATGAATAATTAGAAGATTGCATATAAATGTGCAGTAGGCCAACAACCTCCAGTGTAAACATTTAACGCCATTCCATTGTTCTTAATTGTGGGCTCTAGTGCCCCCTTGTGGTACATGTACGGCAACATTCATATTAAAGTGGGTCTTTAGCCTCAGTGCACTTTACTGAATTAAACGCTATATAATCTATTTGAATATATGGCACCATAGATCAAAGATGATCGCTTTTATTGCCTTTTTCCCGGGTTGTGTGAGTAAAGCTGATCTGCAGCCCTGGATAATGAGGATCTACCGTGTCGGTGACGTCACTGATCCCAGGTGTGGCACGGAGAGACAGGTAGGCTGTTTTTAGAGTATGCGGATTGCAGACAGGCCTATCAGTAACTTATTCACTGCGGTTCTGTAAAACTCTACTGTTGTTAGGTGGAAGAAGGGAGCATCAGTGGTTTGTTTGGACTGGGAAGGAAGGAAGTTTCTTGCAGGAAAAAGCAATGAAAGGGCTATAATTATCTCCAAGTGCTTTTTTTTTTGTTTGGTTTCTTCCGACCTCGCGGGGACTGTCGGTTTGAAGAAGAGCCTCCGCGGGTTGTCTGAAAACATGGAGGAATGGTGCTGAAAACGTTATTGTACAGTGTTTTGAACAATATTACAGCGTATGGACCAGTGCACATTGAGCTGTTTGAATTAGTTTAGTCGAATCAATATTTATGCGTTTGGGACCACTCGGAGCCATCTGCACTCTTCCTGTTGAAGATTTAGGTGAGTAGGCCAAAGTTAGGTTGATTTCTTTAAACGCTAAAACAAATGTCAGAAAACGTTTACAATGGCGATGAGCCTTAACTAGAGTTTAGTTTGAGCTGTCAGGAATAGTCTGGGATCAAAATCAGAGTATTGTCATCAGCAACGCCCAGTAAACAGGAAATGCTAATTAACCGTCTACTGTAACTCAAAATATTCTATAAATAGCCTAGTAAAATCTCAGCCTTAAAAGGGGAGGTAATACTATTTCATATTTTAGTGTAGTTTTGTATAAAACTTAACCTATGTAAAAGAGTACATTTAACTACACTTGAAATACATCTATTTTAGAGTGCAAATGTTGCTGGCCTCTTTTCCTACTTTAAGTTTAAAATCAGTCCTTTAAACCTTTATAGATTATAGATGATATTCAGTACAATGGTCTTCTTTCCAAGAGTAAAGTTACCTAGTTAAATTACATCCCTTCCTTTCCATCTTCTCAAATGTGAGAATTTGATTTTCTTTGTCATACATGATAGTAAACTGAATATCCTTCGGTTTTGGACTGTTGGTCGCACAAAACGAGACATGTGAAGACATCACCTTGGGCTGTGAGAATGATAACTGGCATTTTTCACTATTTTCTGATATTTTATAGACAATTGTCAGATTCATTGATAATGAAAATAATTGTTAGTTGCAGTCCTGGTTAGTCAGTTCTGCCCATTTTTAGGACAGCAGTACTTATGAGCCTGTGATAGCATAGGCTATTTATTAATTTATGGTGATTAACTTCTCTTGACTTTTAGGCGCCTTTTTATGAGAGAAGGAATTGGTGTGTTAGAATAGGGGTGGGCAATATAGATAAAATCCTCTATTACAGTATATGTAGTTTTATATCAGTTGCTAGTTTATTAGCTACACTTAGCTAAACCTAATGCAGAATACAGCAGCACTGCTGTAAATTCTCCCTTCATGAAGGTTATAATCTTCAGTTTTTGTTGAAACTCTTTTAGAGAGGTGTTGATTCAGCTTCATGGTTAGTTTGTCGTACTGTTGAATTGTGTTGTGTTATACTGACAGGTGTTAATATTTAGTACGTTCTTTGATATAAATGGTGTGGATAAAACATTAGAGATACATTTTTGTATGATGCAATTGTTAATGGATGTAAAAACCAAACGGGAATGTGTGTTTTTGGCTAGTCCAGCAAATTAAATACCTGGAAAAAAGTATTTAATCACATTGATGCAAAAACCATATAAAAATCGAATATTGCCATAACATGCAACATTGCCCACGATGACAAAATACAGCCAGAGATGTTAAAGTGATTGCTACCAGACAAATGTAAATCATCTCAAGCTATATATCATAATTTCACCCACCCCTAAATGAGAATATGTAATCTACTGTGAAGGACTGGAGCAGTGATGGGGGACATCGACCTCGAGCAGGAGGAGCCGTGGCCTGTGGACCGGGATGGGAGACGGTTCAGGAGCAGAGCAGACCAGCCTGATGATGACAGAAAGATAGGGTGCTGTGAGAAGTTCCAGCTGTCTGTCTCCAAATGGATGCTTCCAGAAGACCACCGCGAAACGTACATGGAGCGGGCCAACTGCTGCCCGCCTCCCATCTTCATCATCCTAATCAGTATTGCAGAGGTAGCGCTGCCCTGAATGTACACGACACACATATTGTATGAGTACTGGGGCGATCGGTATGGATTCTGTGATCCAATTATACATGCAGCCTACATTTGGCTCATATGCTGCCGTGGTGTTAATTACTGTAAATATTTGCTGTAACTGTATTTAGTAGAGCAGATATTGAGGTGGAGTTATAGAAGCCTGGGTGGTGTATCTTTGAATCATGACACTAAGGGAAACAATTAGTCTTATTTGACTGTTTATAACTACAGTATTTGAAAATGTATGGATTTCACAATGATCAAGCTATAAACTGTGAAGCTCTTGTACAGCCATGGGCGTTCCTTCTTTCCTTCTGTCTCTTTTGGCATCTGAGCCACCTCCTCTGAATGTCCTCTGAAGTGCAGCCAGTCCTCACTAGCAGGCAGCAGGTATGGCGTCAGTGAAAACAGTACTTTTCATGAGTAGCACCATGGCTTTAGGCTAGACCTGGTACAGTTGATTCAGAGATGCTTTTCCTGAATGTGTAAACAGAAAGCCACCGTGTCTTTTCACTTTTAGATTCAGGTAAGAAAACTCATCTTGTGGAATGTGGAGGATCAGTAGGTGATTTGTTGAAATAGCAATAGGGGGGATGCTGTGGCCTCATTTTCCTCCCAAAACTATGGCTTAAAAGGGAGGTATAGAGTTCTTTATTATGTCCTTTATTACGACTTGAAGCTAATGCCCACAGGAATGCATTTAAAATTGCTTCAATTTAATACAAACAGTAGGAAGTTTGGTTTTAGTCCAGAAGACAAAAGACTTGTGAGTCAGTTTACTTTGCATATAGATTTATAGATGGCCTTGTTGACGTAAAGTGGCTTCTTTGTGTTGGATATTGTTGGCCCGCTACAGATTGGCCACTGTCAGTAACCCTTTTGTATTTATGCTTTTTTCTTTACACTATCGTCACTATCACTGGCAAAACTTTATAGGCAGTAAATAAAAAAACAACAAATGGTTTATAACATACTATAAAAAGCAGATAGAGGTGTTTGTTAATGTATTTGTCAGCAACAATATCTCCTCCTGTGGGCACCCAGTGGTGGAGGCTGCTGTATAAACAGATAATGAATGGCAATATATAATAATACTATGCGTTAATGAACACTCACAAATGTCCTTACAGCTGCTTACAACTACATTTTAATGTCTTATAAACCATTAAATAAATGTTTATATAGTGCTTATAAATGTCAAATGTTCCCCATATTCTGTATTTTTAGATTGCTTTTGTGCATGTGATTGAATTGTTTGTGTGTTTTTATGTTTGTAAACCCGCCTGTATTTGGAATTGATTTGGATATTTCCTTTTCATTATTGCTATTAGGGGCTGAATCCATACACTTGAAACATTTAAAATCTTTTGAAATCTGTACAAAATTGCTGTTAAAAGTCAGTTTTCCAATTGGCCCCCATGTTGCTGTCAGAGTTGGATGAAGGCTGTCGCTTTACTCTCTTATCTCTGTTTGCACACAGGCTATTCATACTTGGGGATGAACAGCTCACTCTCTGTAGCTCACAGATGTCCAGTGTCACTGCATTTGAATGCCTGTGAATACTTATTTTGGGGGAGGAGGTGCTTTATTTACCCAGAGAAGCTCGACTGAGCTGCAGTGTTCTTTCCCAGCGTGCCCTTGCTTTATATTCCTATAGATACAGGCATTTAGACATCTGAACGATCCCATTGGGGGGATTTCTTTGGGTTGGTTAAACATACTTCAACATCTGTATTTCTGATTTATTCTTCCCATCTTTATTTTCTCAGCTGTTTGGGATTTAGCTTCTACCCCCCATACCTGCTGCTGCTAACCTGAAGGCCGTTTTTTGTGGAGGAAAGTTAAATAAGTTGACATTTTTAATCTCTTGTGTGTACATTTTCTGTTCTTCATCAGTTGGCGGTGTTTATCTACTACGCTGTGTGGAAGCCTCAGAAGCAGTGGGTGACCCTGGATGAAGGCATCTGGCACAGCCCCCTTGCATACAAGCCCGAGTGCAGGCAGGAAGCATGGCGCTTTCTCTCCTACATGTTTGTCCACGCCGGGTAAGCATTGGCAGGGCTTTTAGACACCCTAATTACATGAGTCAGTGCGGGGAGTGGACAAATTCCCACGGACACTTTACAGCACTGTATCATGGCCCTGCAGTTTGGTGAAGCTCATAAGATGTGTGGGTTTTCTGATTCTATCAGAGGTGTTGATTCAATTCTGTGGTCATTTCTGAGACTGCAGGTTGTGACCACTGCTCCTCTTTGCTTATTACAGAGTTCCTGTGTTTGGAGTGTGTCGCCACAATTTTGACACTTCCCCCTCTGCCGCATTACTCCATATTAGTGTTTTTTAACTGATACACCACAGTTACAAAGGCGAGTCATATGAAGCTGAGTATTATTAGCTTTAAAAGAAATGTGACACAATCACTGTTTTTTTAAAGAGGTACATGAAGGCCCTGGCAGTCATTAGCTGAACTGCTGGCACATCTGTCAAAACACTGCAACGTCATGTGATGTGGCAAGCAAATCATGAGTACATCATCTACAGGAACACAGGAAAACCAAAAATCATGACTACACAGAAGCACATAGGAAAACTAGATTAGCAAATAGGAAGAGTGGTCACAGTCACTCGCCAACACCAACTGGAAGAGGATATTTGCTTAAAGATTAAGGCTGGTGGTATTCTATATTTTTCTTACTGTCAACAAACCCCATGAAAAGAGTGTCCTCTGTGCTGTGGACCTTCATTGTTGTCCAAAAACTATTTAAAATACAAAAATAAGCCTCACAATTGCAGTGGGTGACATGGTCCTTTATTACAATGAACGTGGGCACTGTAGTATATTTTTAGTCAATCCTGTACACACTGTCCTGCTTCCAGAAATACTCACCAGTGCACCAAATGTGTTTTAATTTGCAGCTGAAAATAGTCCCCCCAAAAAACACAATTTACTCCTGTTTGAGTAACATTTCTTGTTTGTTGTTGTACCTCCCATGTATATTTGTATGACATTTCACCACCACGGTCAAGTATATTGGACTCATTCCCCACCTCTGCCTCCCTCAGTGTGGAGCACATCATGGGCAACCTGCTGATTCAGCTGCTGCTGGGTATCCCGCTGGAACTGGTCCACAAAGGATTTGAAGTGGGAATGGTTTACCTCGCAGGCGTCCTGGCAGGTGAGCCCCCCCAGATACAGTAAATGTAGCACAGTTGGCTGTATCATTACAAAAGCAGCTTTGAGAATACCTAAGCTAGCTGGGCTTGATCAGTGTTTGTGAATGCTATGCACCCAGACATCTAACACTAACTCATTTTGAAGTTGGTTTATCCAGTTTGTGTTAGAGCGAGTCTCGGCTATCAGAAGTGCCACTGATTGTAAAAGTGATCATTTGTGTTTCCCCTCAGGTTCTTTGGCCAGCTCCATCTTTGATCCTCTCAGTGCTTTGGTGGGAGCTTCTGGGGGTGTTTATGCCCTACTAGGTGGCTATTTTATGAATGCAGTGGTGGTAAGTTTACATACTGTTTAATAAGAGTTGTTGTGAACCTCAGCTTAAGCTGCATTTAAGTCTCAAGTGTTTATTTTGTTGTTTGTGTGAGAAGGGTTCTGAATACATCTTATCACATCTTACAACTATGACTATGTTCCTATGATAACAGTGGACCCGCTACACTTAAATTTTTCATTTCCACAGCTCAATGTTTTATATAATATTTTTTATATAATTTGACATATTATAATAGGACAAGTCTATCAGTTTTGTCTGATGAATATACACGGAATTAACATTAAAAACTACATTTTCTATGGTCATCCAATTTATTGTGAACATGTCTAAAGGTTAGCAGCTAGCATAGTGTGTGTACAGTACCAGTTACAGCACTCACATTTTCAAAATAAATGTCATATTGATGATCTGGAATAACATTTTAAGGGAACATTTATATATAACTGAACTACTGAGCACACACATTCAATCCCTTAGTATCTTTGTTTTTAAGTATATTGTTATAAAAGTGTGCCATTTTTGCTTTCTGTCTTTTGGCTTACTATTTGTTTTATGCACTTTGAAAGTTAAAATATTAGTTTTGTTCTTAACAGCTGGTGACTGTTTTTCAATTCACAGAATTTCCGAGAGATGATTCCTGTCCTTGGAGTGTTTCGTATCCTCGCCATAGTGATATTTGGTATGTTCTCTTGTGTGTTTCCAACCTATTTGGTTATTTTTCTAACTGCTGTGATCATGCTTTAAAAATGTTATATTTGATATTGTTTTCCTTCTTCAGTTGGCACAGATTTTGGATTTGCCTTCTACAGAAGATTTGTCAATCACGAGGATGGTTTGAAGGTATGAGTTTCCTTCCGCTGTACAGTAGAGGACTTCAGCTGAATAAAAAACAAACAAAGGAACTTGCTAAACATTTTCAGATAAAGAGGCTAAAGAGCGATCCAGCTAACCTCAGCCAAGCTGACAGTGTTTGGTGGTGGATTGAATTCGCTTGTGGCTACAGACAAGATCAGCAGCTCTTGCTGGGACTTGCATGGGCACGTAGTAATGGACAAAGACTGAAAACAAGCACACTTTCCACACAACCTGCTTTTTTTAACCAGTAATCCACACTGAGAAATGGTGACCCTTGTACTTTAAGTCCATAGTTTCAGTTTTAAAGAATAAAACAACTGAAAGCATACAGTATCTTTCTCCTGTTTGATGAAGCTTGTTTCTTTCCAACTGATCACTAGACTGCAGACTCTAAAAACCTGATTCCTTATTCCCTCCTCCACCTTGCTACCTTTTTTTCCCCCTCCTCTTCATTTGTTTTGTCTGTTAAACTGGTCCTGCAAGTTTTTTGGGTGTTCACCACATTTCCATGAGGTTGGATGACAGTACTTGAGGGCTCAATTTAACTTGGGTAATCAGGCCTACAGGTTAACTCTGAAACCTGACTTCTCACACTTCTCTCCTCCTAGGTGTCCTTTGTGGCTCATTTTGGAGGAATTCTGGCTGGGATGAGCATCGGCTACGTCTTCTTCAGTGCTTACAGCACGAAGCTACTGAAAGACCCACGTTTCTGGCTCTGTATAGTGGGCTATGTAGTCTGTGTGCTCTGTGCTGTGCTCTTCAACATCTTCCTGTCCCCAGCACCATAGGACCATAAAGCTGGACTCACCAACCTTTTTTTTTTTTTTTAACTTAACACTAAAAGCCTTAATGTTACACTCAGGAAGCTGTTTTTTATCTGATGTATTTCAGTGCAAAGCTGCTTTTCAGGGACTTTTTCAGGGTATTTTTATCTACAATATTTTTCTATCAGATTTTTCACTTTTTAGAGCTGAATTTGTGCGTTCAAGTGGAAGGGTGCCCCCTGCTGTTTATGTGTAGCATTGCACAAGGCATATTTCACATTTTAGACAATGTTGAGGAAAATGTGCCTTTAAAAAATGAAAGATTTAGAACAAAATTAAATGTTATTTTTCTTATTTCAGATAGGATCTTTGCTGTGTTTGAGTATTATGCATGTGAGTTTTTAGATCTTTTTGTACTTTTTGTATGATTAGGGATCAGGAAGTTAATGAACACACTTGTCCTACTTCATGTTATTTTTCTTTAATATTCTTTCTTTAATAGGAAATAATGGCCAGACTGTGTAATTGAATCATTTTTATGCTCCTCTATGCTGTCACTAATTTTCCGTTGGATCATCATGAACTCTTATGGACTTTCAGTATTCATAAAATGTGCCTTAAACATGGTGAAATCACCACATTAAACACCGAATTTGATGAAGACATGTTGATTGGCTGTATGACAGCACTAACAAGAAGTACGTGGTGAATGTCCAAAATGTTGGTGTTGCCCCTTCCTTTTGATTTACGATTAGGCCTTGGCTTAATGCCACACTATTGTTTCAGTCACATCCTGTTGACAGGACGTTGAGTTGTAAAACAGTTGATTAATATTTCTCTCATACTTATTGTGTTTTAACCGTAGAAATACGCAACTTTGGCTTCAGACATGAACCATCCAGCTATTGGAAACACCGTACATTACTCCTGCTTAACTGTAGGGAAATTGTTGAACGTGAAGTGTAATTTATAGTTTAGTATCAGTACATTTTCTGTTCCATAAGTCTATAATTGCAAACTCTTACTTACTCTTATATTACTGTTTTACATCTGGTTTGAGAAGGGCATCATGTACCAATTGCAATTCAGAAACCAATCATATTTTAGAAAGTGTACTTGTATTCTATCTGTAAACTATGACCAAAGACCAAACAGAGACCTCCTACACTTGGTTTTACATTTCCACAGCTCAATATTTAAAGTATTTTTTATTAAACTTTAATGTTTTATAATGTATTTGTTTTTTGTCAAATTGAATCTGAACTTCTGCAGAAACAGGACAAGAGTATTGATTTTGTCTGATGAATATATACAGAATTAACAGTAAAGACATATGCCTGTATGGCAGCGACTGCTTTTGGTATTTTACAGTATGTGGAAAGTTCCATAGTTTCTAGATCAATATAACTTATCAATCAACTTGTCAATATTCAATTACGAACTTGTTTGCCTCACCCCTGAAACAGTGGGAAATTGTATGTTGCCTTATATAGTACAGCAGTTGAAAAACCTGATATCATTAGACAATACCGCTGAAACATTGAAATCTGCAAGATTTCACTTTTTGTATCTCAAATATTTGCTGCTAAGCAGTTGTAATGTTTTTGCATTGAATTTCCTGATTGAAAATGTGTAGCTTCACAGGCTCTTGCTTTAAAATACTAAAAATAATACTGTAGGTTTCTTAATTTGGTTTGGTTAGGCCCAAAGACCCTAAAGACAACAGATACAGTAACATCATCTGGTGAACATCTTGCACTTAAAAAGTCAAAGTGACGATCTTATATAATACTTTGTTATATGTTAATTATTTTAGACCATAAATACTGGACATCACCAATGTGAAAAGCCATAACTGAAGCAAATAGTAGAGATCCTCTCCAGTGATGTTTTAAGACATAAAAAGAATCATTTGTGTATGGTTTCTCCACAAAAATAGTTTCATAAACTACTTACAAATTCTTAAACATACAATTTCTTCCTCACTGAAAAATGTTGATTCTATAAATATACAAATATGATTAGTTTCAAAAGTTTAACTGCTGGATGCAACATGTCTCCTACTTCACTGAAAAGTCCAGTGAAAGTGTACATGTGCTAGAGGGTCACACTAAAGTAAGTTTCCCCTCAGCCTTCTAGTATCAAATTCTGCACATCATTCACAGTGAAGGTCAAACATCCGTTTTGAGTAAGCTTGAGTGGAGTGGAGGGGTAATTACTGTAAGTGTATTGTATATACTGTATATATAATGTCCATACATCACCAATATATTTAAATGTCTGGAATTCATCTTCTCTCAATATTTGATGAAAAAAGACTTCCACCAAACATGCTTTTTTCATTTGAAAACAATGAATTGTGTTGATAGACAATAAGCCAGAGGACGCTCAGGGGCTGAAGTACTGCAGTGAAAACTGATTACTGTGATTGGAAGAAATAAAAAGAGCAAATAGCACTGGGATTTTCCCAATATGTTACCCCACTGTGACCCTTTGCACCCTAATGTGTTTGTACCAGACTGGTTTGAATCAATCCTGCCCTGCTGGGCAAAATTAGAGATTTTAGGTTGGAGGGGGAAAGTTGAGTTTAGGGTATCGTCAAATTAACGGACGGGTGGAAAAAAAATCTGAACTGGTGGGTTGAATGAACCAACAAATTAGGCCAGTTCTGGGGTATGGTTTGCTTTTTCCTACTGATAACAAATATCCCCACTCTTGTATATAGTCTGTCTTGTCTTGCTATGCAAAGCTAAAGAACAATATGACAATTAATAAACATTTCATATAATTGGGTGTGCAGCTGTAATATCACGACTGACCTCAGATAACATGCATGCATATTTATCACACAAAGGCATTTAAAGGGTATTTAGAATTGGACGGTGTGTAGCTGACAAACAGCAGCAGCCGAGCACGCTAATCCACTGTGATAGATTTCTTGTAAATGGGATAAAATAATGTGTCAAGTGCACGTAAACTTAATTACATCCAGAGAGGAGCGGCAGAGTATGAAATTGGACAAGATGACTCATTGACTACTTCACTATAGTAGAAAACTATTGATTGTACAAGGCCTGTGTGGATAACTGACTGGTATTGATAATGTGGGGATTCCAGCTACAGTGACTATTTCCTTCTCTTCGTTTGTTCGTATGGAGCAAATAGACTCCAACAACTGAGTGCTAACAAATCCTGTTAGTGTGTAGTCTGGACTTCCAAAGCATCTATTTGGAAACAGCTTGGTTATTTAGACCCACACCTAATGTACACACCCAAATAAACCACAAAAAATACATCAAGTGAGTTACCATCTCTGCTGTTGAATGCATGCAGCATTTCTGTTTGGAAAGGTAAAAAAAACAGTCTGAATGATGTTAAATCCAGACAAATACAAAAAAAAAGCCCTGACCTGCAAAGATTCAGGTCAATATCCGTGTTACAACTGGTCACAACCCCATCACTGTGAGGCCATGATCTAAATGCATTGGTGAAGCTGTTGGTATCGACTTTCTCTGGTCAGAGTAGTGTTGGCAACCAGCCCCCAACAGCTCAGTTGTTCCCACTTTGTTTTTGGCAACACTGAAGCAGAGGCAGCTCATTGAAGTTTGGGTGATGTGCAGGGACTCATGTGGAGAGCACTAACGATTTTTAAAACTTTTTGGTGACCGCGTTAGGGCTGCATGACCCGAGGAGATCACCACCAGCAGTCTGTCCATGCTACTGCAAGATAAACGGAAATGGCGAGTGCACAGAGCTCTGCCCTGCTTTATATAATGACACTACTGAGGGGAATGGTTTTATTGAAACAAAACTGGATAGCTGACCAGCCAAGGGAACATATCACTGGATGCAAGTCCTCTCTGTCTACTTTTAATATATCTTTTTTCAATTATGTGACATGTAGCCTATATGACACTCTGCATTTTTTCTTCACATTTTCTGTTAGTTAATGTTTTATTTTTCCACTTCAGAGGTACTGTGATTTCTTGATACTTTCATTGTTAGTGGGAAATCTAAATTATTATTTTCACAAACAATTTTTCTGGGGTGATTTACTACAATTTTTCCTCTTCTATACTTTATTCATTTAATCTGAAAAGTTGTTTATATTGTCAATATGCCTTTGCTGTCTGTCTTAAAATCCAACTTATTTCCTAAAATGTGTACTGTACCTCTTGTTACTGCATGTTCATTTGTAGATACCAATTTTAAGTTGTTTCAGCAGATTTTCTTCCCTAATTATTTCATCTCTTCCTGTCACTGACTGTCTACCAGTAATAATGACAGAGTGAAGATGGGGGACTGGAACTTCCTGGGGGGGGTTTTGGAGGAGGTGCATATCCATTCCACTATGGTAGGCAAAATCTGGCTCACCATCCTATTCATCTTCCGTATGCTGGTCCTCGGGGTGGCAGCTGAGGATGTGTGGAACGATGAGCAGGCTGAATTCATATGCAACACTGAGCAGCCTGGATGCAGAAACGTGTGCTACGACCTGGCTTTCCCAATCTCCCTCATCCGCTACTGGGTGCTGCAGGTCATTTTTGTGTCTTCTCCCTCGCTGGTTTACATGGGCCACGCTCTCTACAGGCTGCGGGCGCTGGAGAAGGCACGGCAGAAGAAGAAGGCTCGGCTGCGGAGGGAGCTGGAGTTGGTGGATGTGGAGTTGGCAGAAGCCAGGAAGAGGATTGAGCGGGAAATGAAACAGCTCGATCAGGGGAAGCTTAACAAAGCTCCACTGAGGGGCTCTCTGCTGCGTACCTATGTGGCTCACGTTGTCACTCGCTCTGTTCTTGAAGTGGCCTTCATGACAGGCCAGTACCTCCTTTATGGCTTTCACCTCTACCCGCTCTTCAAGTGTTCGCGGGATCCTTGTCCCAATGCTGTAGACTGTTATGTTTCCAGGCCAATGGAGAAAAGTGTCTTCATGGTGTTCATGCAATGCATTGCTGGAATTTCCCTCTTCCTAAACATCTTGGAGATCATGCATCTGGGTTACAAGAAGATAAAAAAAGGCATCTTGGACTTCTACCCTCACTTAAGAGACGAGAGAGATGAACTTGATGACTACCATGCCAACAAGTACAAAAAAGAATCTGTTGTGCAAATATGTGCACCCCGAAAGGCAACAATTGCCTCTGCACCCAGTGACTACAACTTCCTAATGGAGAGGGTGCAGGGCACAATTATGTACCCAAACCTTATCAAACCTTCAACTTTTCTACCTCTTCAGGGCACGGTGGCCACTCAGCAGGATCTGGATGATTCCAGATGTTCAGCTCAAAGCCCCCCAGACTGCACCTCGACTACCAACGAGCCCAGGTCTCCGTGCTGCGACTCCCTGATTAATCCAAAGCAGGAGACTGAGGACTTTTTGCTTCTTCCCCCACACAGTAAAGAGGATGACAGCAGTGAAAGAGGGAGCCCAGACTCTCCAAAAGGCCCCCAGAAGACAGTTCACACTTCCTCCTTCCCCACGCTGCCAGTTAGTGCATCGAGGAGGCCGTGGAGGGCTCATGGCTCTGTCATATGCACCACAGTGTTGGAGGGTAAAAGCTCTGACACAGATTCATATGGGTGTGCAAAAGCCAGTAGTGGACCTTCATCCTCTCGAGCACAGTCGAAAGCAGATGCCAAACATCAAAGCCGGCCCTCTACCCCAGAGTCACTGGATGACTCTAGCTCAGGATCCAGGCCACCTTCTTCCAACTGCAAAACATCAATAGCAAGTAATACAAGCAGCAGACGAGCGCCAGACCTGCAAATCTAAACTTCAAATGCAAACTATGTTTCCTTATTTGCACTATTGGCACACAGCAACCCATGTTACAGGTGTCATTTCTACTTTTAACTTATGGATTTAACAGCACTCTTAACTGGTGAGAGTTTGACAATATTTTTGTTTGGCCTATGCTTTTGTTCTAAGCTTGTAACAATTCAATCTAAGTAATGTGGCATGCTTTAAAAGCCCACTGCAGTTCAGCTAATGCAATAGACATTTATAATAGCTTTTGGTGACATATTAAGATAAGAAACAACAGAGCACTTGGTACTGTATATTTGTTTTTAGAATAATTTTTGTTTTCTTTTGTGACTAACTGCATGTATTACTACAAAATTACCATGAAAAAAATATTTACCAATAGTTAACATTCGAGCTAACAGCTGCATTATACATCTTGATGGTCTAATACAAGATCAGATAGGACTGCACTGGGCCAAATATAGAGGAGTTGTCACGAGTGTTTTTCATTTAGTCACCTCTTAAAATGCAGAAGAGATAATGAGCGGACCTGTACACATATAAGAGAATGCGGTAACATTGCTTTTAATCTACAATGACAAAAATCTGTTCTCTCAACATTACCATTAAGTCCTGGGTATTAAAACACTCAGTCTCCTGTGCATATCAATTAGCAGCTAACACAGCAGCACTGCCCTCACCAACAAGAATACTGTTGGATTACTGTCCTGCTTGATAGTTTTGACTCTGTTTGTCCCTGATGAGACAGCTGAAAATTATTATAAAATCTGATTCCAGATGTGCTCTGGTCTCCAAGGTCTTCATTTGTCTCTGTATTAGTGCTGTATCTGGTTTGTTTCTTAAGGGGATTTTGTTCATTTTTCATCAGTTTAAGTGTAGAATGTCAAGTAATGACTTAGGCAATATTGATGTACACCACCAATAAAAGGCCTGACATACATTGCCGTTTAGAAATGAGTTCAATCAGTGACACAATACCTTAATTACAAGACTGTGCTTTATTTTACCAGTGACTGTTTACTTATACCAGACCTTTGGAAATAAAGGATAACTGTGTCTATGTCATGTACTGTATATAACAATGCCAGAAAAATATAATTATCAGCAGTATAAATCAGAAATTTGTTATTTTCTAACATAGATCCCTCTAAACTGACTTGTCCAGTCATATGGGAGGGCACTTTGTATTGTAAAGCTATACTAAAGACTGAATAAACAAGAAACAATGTATATACATACATACATACATGTACAAAATAAGTTAGATTCTAACAAACAAAGTAGAAACTAAGATTTACAAAACAAAACAGCATAGCTACATAAAAAATCTTGGCTTTCCCTTAACAGTGTCGTCTTGTCTTTTAATACACAGTGACAGCAACAAAAAATACATTCATCAAACCAAAGTCCTGCTGAGGTCTAGTCAGCTGTGGCTCCACCTTCTGATACCGGTTCATAACGCTGCAGCTGCAGAGATGGAGAAGAAAGAAAGTACATCTTAGTTAGTTTAGTTTTTATTGTCCTTTCGGAAATTCCTTTTGTGTCAGTGGCAACTGTCAGACAAACACAACAACAAAAGACATTACAGTACAAGGCAGACATTAAATAGCAGAATGCTCCATAGTATCAGACAACACAGTGCCCCGCAACATCACCAGAAGTCAAAAATCAAGTACATACTGTGCAGTCTCATACTGTGTTCTTGACCCCTTACTAGACATATTAACGATGCTACTGAGTTTGTTCTTGTTGACTACAGTGAGAAATACCAAGCAATAAAACATAAAGTTAGAATTCTCTCCACAAACGGACGACAGAAGAAAACCATTATCTGTTTGTCCACTCCGAACTGTCAAAGCTTGTGCACAAGGTATAATCCTCTCCTGTAAATGACACCAGTGTTTAAGTCTGTAAAACAGTCTTACATCAGTTTCTGTCCCTAGATATTTATTTTCATTTACAACTTCAATACAGTCACCATTGACAGCTACTTGTCTGCGTGATTTCTGCTTGTTGTCTGCTTGTTCTGAAATCAACTGAAGAAAACTGGCCTGACACCAATCAACAAACTCATCCACACTTAATGCACTGTCATCAGCAAATTTAACATTGAAAACATCAAAGGAGTTACCCCGACATTTGTTTGTATAAAGAGTAAATAGAACTGGAGACAGCGCTCCCTTGTGTTGGTAATAATAGGGCAGGACACCACAGCATTTGCTCCTAAGCTTACCCTTGTTTTGAGGTCTTTGTTTTCCTCTGTCAGACATGCACACCTCTGCCTTAAGTCAATCACCTCCTGCTGCAGAGCCTCAGTGTCTGCTGAAGTCAGGCCAGCAGCTCCGAGATGTTCCTTGACAAATCTGGAAGGAGGTGGTTAAAGAATCTACAGCAAGCAGTGACCTTCTTTATCAACTGACTTGTGAACATGGCTCCACTCACTACCAACTAAAACAAGAAACCACTCAGTGGATCGGTGGAGTCAGTTTGTGTGTGTAGAAGGATACTCCAGAGCATTGTTAGGCTTTTCTGGTTTTTCATACAAAGCCACTAGAACTGAAATACAGGAGGAGGAAAAAAAAAAGTTAAATAAAATTGCACACAAATTTAAGCAACAACTGATAGGGCTGTGTATCAAACTTTACTTCCTCCACCATACTTTACTACTTTTTGGGTACTGATCAAATCTGATACAGAAACTGACCGTTGGCGGCAACTGTTTGTACAGATTCTTGGTCTTGTTTACTTGTTCTTTGAGTAGATATTTCCTGAGTTAAATAATAATTTTGCCAACTGTAGACAGTATTTATTCAGGCAAAGTTCTGGCACTGCTGCTTTGTGTTCAAACTAAATTTAAAACTGGTGCATTAGAGAAGTTTGGAATAATTTGTCATTTGTTTAGTTGACACTGACAACGATATTTTTATATTCCTCCATGTGAGGTATCAAAATGTTCCCTTCTGGAATTCAACTATTGTGTTGGCAACAGTACTGAACATTTTCAAACAATACCTAGCGAGTCCTAATTACTAAGGCAGTTAATGTGGGTCCAATGTATGCCATTAGATGATAATTTTGTGTTGTATACCAATCACAGCGATTCAATATTAATTGGTATTTGCAGTACAGTTCATTTATCCAAACATAGCAAGTGAAGTTTGTGAATAGTGGACCAAGCCCAGTGAGAAAAGACCTCTACAGAAAAAAGTACCATACCACTGGTGAGACTGTCAACAACACCGGCCTTCTCCAAGTATCTCCGAAACTGTTCCCTTTTGGGGTCTGGAGCCTGTAGGAAGAAAAGTCAGCCATTTTATTACCAACTGATTACAAAACTGTCAACTGTTAGGTCTAGTTAACTAGAATATAGATGTCAAACAGCATGGTTAAAAAGTACTTTATTCTTGATTTCTCATCAGTCGTTGATTGGCCTAACCAACCACTGACCTAACAGTTTAGACATAAAATGGTCAAATTCTAGCCTAATAATCTGCAGCAGAAAATGTTGGTCAAAAAGCAGTTTGTAGTTGGTTTGTTGACTTATTATCATACGAGTTCCAAACTTAGGTTTATCAACAAACATTTACAATCCCCAATTATTATGGAAACCAAAACATGAGCTGTCACACGTGGTCAGCCTACTCATTGTTTAACACCTTGTAACCTCCCAGCTTGAAACATTAGCTAAACTAGCTTACAGTTACTAGACAACAACAGTTTATACGGAGCATTAGTTAGTGAAAGGTAAAGCGACACCAAACACACTTACTCTATAATGTGCCATAATGATGTTGGCTATAAAGTTGACAGTCTTTTGACAGATACTATGTTTTCTGCCCCTTTCTTGATATCGCACACCCAACGCCAGGTAAAATGCCGGGCAGGAAAAGTTAAGTTTCGTTTATCACCTTCCTTCAAGCAACTGCTCTGATGGGCTGCTGCCTTCAGTGTTCCTCGTAAAAATAAGCAGATATCACCTACAAGCATGTCGTCATTGGCTGTTGGTTTTACTTTGCTGAGAGCGCTGGACTCATGATCTCAGTATTTCTAAAAATCGTAAAGTCACGGATACGACCGTTGATATAAGACGCAAAGCTCTAACTCAAGTGTGCCTTTTAACAAATGACTTGCTATCTTCTTGGTTGAAATTAAAACTTGCATATTATGGACCTCCGTGGAAAAGTCTTACATATGCCTGCTCTAATGCATGTCTATGTATTTTGTCTCTCAACACACACCGCTTAGCAAAGCGTATATATCGTAGAAATTACAGATCTGGGTCTTTCTAGTGTGTTTAATGATTAATTCCGACATTTTAGAAAGACCTTGAAAGCCATAACTTTACTGTTGTAGATTTCTGCCGCCACCTGCTGGTAACATCGTAGAACACCAGAGCTGCCCACTTTGTTTTTGGTTTGTTTATAACAACCTTCATCAGATGTTCACTGTTTTGCAGTCAAAATTGTGTATTATTGTTACAAACTCAAACGGCTATAAACTCTTGTGTCAAGAGTGTGTATTTCCTTTTTATTCGGGTGATAGGTCACAAAACAAGTCTGAGTACTAGTCAGGTGACAGCGACAAACCTCATTAGAGTGACATGCGCTTTGACCAATCATTAAGCGTATTTTAATTCAGACAGCGAATCAGAATTGAGGGGTGGGACCAACGGCGAGTTTTTTTTTCAAGGGAGAGGAAATCCTAAGGAAATGTGTGGGATCACGCTCCGTGTTGCCAAGTAGCCTGGGCATTATTTACAAAGTATTTTCAGTGTGTTACGTTAGTTTCTGTTGCATACCGATTGCCCGATACAAACACAGGTGTGGTGACTGACAAGTAAGGGGGGGAAGAGGGGAAGCGACCGTCGTTAGGTCAAAATGTCGATTCAGTACGAGGTGGAACAGCTGGCTGACAGCTACGGGGTTGCAGACTCGTTCCCCAAAGATTTCGGTTATGGTGAAGAGGAGGCCGACATCGAGGACAGCCCGGCGCCGTCCGACAGCAAACCGAGAATCCTGCTCATGGGTTTGAGAAGAAGTGGCAAATCATCGATACAGAAGGTAGGGAGAGATGTGAAACTGTTAGCCTTACGAGGCGAGCGGCGCCTTCCCTTGCTTCACGCAAGTCAATGGAACATTAGCCAAAATAGCTAGCGAGTTAGTTTAGCATGTCGTAAGTGACGATAGCTATCAACCAGCTCATTATATGTCTAGTAATATGAGAGTGAAAGAACTGAAATGAAAAACCCTCCCGTAGCTAATGACTAGTTAGCTTTGAGTGTTGCTAACGTTAATGTAGCTGTAGCAGTGAATTATTAACCAGGTGGACAGAGACGCTAGGTGCATCTTTACTGATATGTTGACACAAAGCATGTGACTGTTCTGTGTAACAACTTGTCCAACATGCCAAATATATCTTAGTCCCACCCAGCTGTGAGACACAGGGCAGGTCTCATGTGCAGCTCTCACGTGACAGAAAATCGACCACACCTTCCTTCCTGCAAGTCATAACACTTTCTTTTTAAATCAGTGCATCAGTCATAGCACCTGCAGTTTGCCAGTTCCCTATGGCCGGATTAATGAGTTAAGGGGACCCTGGGGAAAAAGAAATGTGTTGGGCCCCTACCGACCCCCCAGAAACTGCCCCCGTGCATTATGTATGTACCCTGTCGCCTCCAAGTTCCCATTAAGTTCATGGCAGCCAGTACTCCCAGGGTTTCCCTCCAGAACATTTTTTTAGCTGAGGTGGTAAGCCACCCAGATCCTGACACAGCATGTCTTGTGATCAATTTACTTAGTAGATGAAGGCTTAAACAATAGTCACACTCCGTAGCACCTCAGTTTCCCCCCATACATTCATGATTTATTTCTTAAAAGTGTAATAATCTTTATGATATTAGTGGAGGTGGTCTTTCTTTCAGGTGAGATGGTCCACCTCTGCTAAAATAAAAAAAACTGCAGGAAAATCATACTTCTACACTGGAAGGATATTTTTTGTTCATTTGTGGAAATGTCATTAACTATAACTTAATTGAGAATATGCACAATGTGAACACAATATAAAGTAAAATAATAAATCTCTTAAAATTAGATTTTTTACACAGGGTCCCTCTACAAAACATGGCTACAAAATTAGCCAGTTAGTTTTGTACTGTGCAAATTCCCTAAACCTTACCAAAACCAATCGACATGTAATGAACCTGGGGCTTTTGGTGCCCCTTGGAGTTGTTGCCCACTTTGCCCAATTGGTAATCCCTCATTGATTTGAATGTCTTTTCTTTTGCGTCATCCAGCTAACTCCTACAGCAAGTCTAGCTTCAAGTCTACCACTTTCAGACTAGCACTGTGGTTGAATAATAGATGATATGCAGTTCTGCCTTCTACAACATTTTATTATTTATGTTAAAATAAAAGTAGAATCATGCTGGAATATAGCGTGACTCGCCAGGAGCCTATCCTACAGATGCTGCCTGAAGAAGCAAAAGTAAAGAATTGCAGTTTTCTGTCTTGAAGTGCACATGCACACTTCCACACACCGCCAAGTCTCAGATTAATGGTCTCCTGTAAGCCTCCAGTATGGGCTGAAAAACATGTGATTTGGCTTTTTGCTGGTTCATTGGCCTGTGACCTCAGAGCCACACACACTGATTCAAAATGGCAGTGGTGGAGAGAACACTCCCAGTTCCTCCAACATCACCCACTTTTATTTTCTACCTGTTACTCTATTCAGTAGACCAAGACCCTGATCAACCCTTAACTACCCTTCACTTTACAACTGCAGTCTTACTGTCTGCTGTTTGGAAGCCTGCAGCTGAAAAATGCTGAATGTAGAGTGACTTGTGTTGCATCAGAGTGAGTCTGCAATGTTTTGCCTTTATCTCTCTTGCTCTGCATGTGACGTCTTAATGATGTCTTTGTGACTGAATCATAGCATACCCCAAAATGCAGTACTGGCGGGATAATCTCTCCCATGATAACAATATTATTTTTATACAGGCAATTTTGCAATATACAGCATATTGTAATACATCACTATCTGTGTAACTAGTGAAGAAATACCTAAACAAACTTCTTCAAAAAGTGATAGTCTATATATGAAGTTATATTGCTTCATTATTAAATGCTTACAATTTGTCCTAGTTTTATAGGCAAATGCGTTTAAAGACTGTAACAAAATGTTTAAAGTCTTAGCCATTTAACACAAATGTTAAAAAGTCATTAACAAAGCAAAAGACAAAAGCTGACAAGCGAGTAGACACTGAAAGTGCTGCAAAGTATATCTATAAAAAGACAAGTTCTGTCACTCACTCAGACCTTGGGCTTTCTAGGTGGGCAAAGGAGAAGCCCCATATGCTTGAAAATGTTTTCATGGAATTGGATCTCATAAACTTCGATTTATTTTATTTATTTATTTATTTTATCTGTATGATCACAACCATTACAGCCATCCACCTTAGAAAACATGGTAGTGAGGAGGATTTCCAGTCCATTCAAATTAGCCTCTTGCCTGTGATATATGCCAAATAAATTTTGAAATAAATCTCACAGTGGCAAATTATGAAAGCAAAAAAATCAATATGTAAATTTCATAATCAGTGCATTAAATAAAAATAGCCATAGTTGATGCAAGTGTGTCTGTAAAGGATCACAAAAGAACACATTGCAATATACTGCTATATGCATTACCTGGGTACAGTATGGTTATATTTGTGTGAGATTTCACTTACACAAGCAGTATTAGGGATCTTTAATTTGACAATTTTATTTTTGTATGTATCTGCATTTATTCTTCTTAAACATTAACACAATTATGTTTTCAGGTGGTGTTCCACAAAATGTCTCCCAATGAGACCTTGTTCCTGGAGAGCACCAACAAGATCTACAAGGACGACATCTCCAGCAGCTCCTTTGTCAACTTCCAGATTTGGGACTTCCCGGGTCAGGTTGACTTCTTCGACCCCACCTTTGATTATGAGATGATCTTCAGAGGAACCGGGGCTTTGATATTTGTCATCGATGCTCAGGTGAAGAGCTGAAAAAAAAAGTGGTTAATTTGATATGGTCATAAATGCAGGAAGTGAAGTGAACTGGACATTTTACAAATACAAAATCTGACAATATTAGGACTTTGACCTATATTTTCCATTTCATCAAGGTGAAACTGCACACATAAAGAAAACAAACTTTTTTTTTTTTTTTTTTTAATTACTTTCTGTTGATGTAGAAGCCCTCGAGAATGAACTGAGTGATGAACAGCCAGAGTAGCCAGGATAAAAGACAATTACATGCCATAGATTTTATGCCAGTGCTATCCACATGACCCTAAGTGCTTTCAAGAAGTAATCTTAGCCACAGCTGATCTGATTGCAGGGTTTATTTGTACTCAAGGAGGTGCATTAGATTCAATTTGTTTCAGCAGCTGGTCACACAGTGATATCTGAAGAGACTTGTTTTTGTCTGGCTGTTTTTGAAAACAATGCAGCAGTACATTTCCTCATACCTGTTGTCCCTGTAACACTTGTTAAAGGCAGCGTCTTGATTTTCCTGTTCATTTTGCTGACGGGAATTAGCTGTGGCATAGTCTTTTGTAATGCATTTATGACCAGTTTTATGATTCACTTTCTGAAAAGATGTACATGTTGCATGTGTGCATTAATATGCTACTTTCTACTTCTTAGGATGATTACGTGGAGGCCCTGGGCAGGCTTCACCTCACCGTGTCGCGGGCCTACCGAGTCAATCCAGAGATCAACTTTGAGGTGTTTATACACAAAGTGGATGGCCTCTCAGACGATCACAAGATCGAGACCCAGAGAGACATCCATCAGAGAGCCAATGACGATCTAGCAGATGCTAGCTTAGAAAAGCTGCACCTCAGGTACATTTTGGTTAACATTTTATTATTTAATTCTACATCTGTACAAGGCTGAAGAAGAAATGTTTCTGCTACCTATGCAATCACGGAAGATGTTGGTATAGAGAGTAATTTAAATTTCTGGTGTCTCACACACACTAATGCATACAGACATCATTTTCAAAATAAGCTAGCTCACACCTGTTATCTATGCATGTTTAGTCATAGTTTGACTATCATTTCTCTTTACTACATGTCTATAAAAGTCATGCAAATAGGCCCTTCTTTTTCCTACCTGCATGTTACTATTCATTTTAAAATAATGATTTAAAAACATGCCCATGTACAGACACACTGCAACAAACACCTGAAAATTTCAAAATTGGACATGCACAATTTTGTTTGAACAGCGACGACTAACCGTCACAAAATCAAATCAACAACTACCTATTAACTACCTACTGTTTGAAAGCTTACTCGCACATCAGAGTAACTTCCTCGCATGTAATGGCATTTGTTTCACTAAATGGAGTGGATGAACAGGCTAAAACATTGTACATTTATTTTTAGTTTAATTTCCTTTAACATGTAAAGAACAAAGAAAAAAACAACCTGTAATTCACTCTAAAGCTCTGTGTCTGTGTCTCCCCACCATGGTGTAATCTGAATTATGGGGGCTATGTTTAACAGAGGTAATGCTAAAACATTTGGAAGGCAATGCAGACACATCACTAAATTATGCTACTGAGTGACTGTGTAGCAACTTCAGCTGTAAAACATTTTCTGAATCTTACAATGGAGACCTCTCAGACCATAAGCCAGCGCCGCACTGTGTGTGGTGTCCATAACTTCCTCATGTTTTTGTTAAGATAATGCTGGAAAGATGTATGTTTTATCTGCATGGTAAAACAGTGTGTGCCTATAATTTTTTATTCCTTTACAATTTTTATAATAAATGAGAAGTTAATGTAGCTCATCTTATGATACAGATTCTATAAAGGGGACACTATAAATGTTTGTGTTCCCTTTTTAATTTGAATTGGCTTCCCAAAACTGACTTTATGCAGATGAAAAAAGAAGTTGTCATACATACAAGGAAGTAGTTTGGTTATTTGTAACCGTAATTGCTAAGTTAAATGCATTAATTGAGTATTTTTCTCAGAAATTCAGAAAGTCTCTTGAATGTCATACATTATTTGGACGCTTGTCGGAGGCCTCTCTGTTTATATCTTTAGATGTGGAGAAGGCTTTTGACAGGGTCAAATCGAATATTCTTTTCTCCGTTTACAGATTCAATTTTGGCTCTAATTTGATCAAATCAGTCTATAAAAGTCCTAAAGCATCAGTTATCACTAATGGTGCTTTCTTGGACTTCTTTTCTTTAACTAGAGGGACAAGACAGGGGTGTCCATTGTCACCTCTGCTCTTTGCTATGGTGATCGAACCATTAGCATCATGCATACGAGACAATACAAATATTAAAGATTAATAATAATGAACACAAATATCCTTATACGCAGACGACATCATTTTATATTTAACAGATCCAGAAAGTTCATGACCATATTTATACAGTACAATAGAACAATTTGGAAGATATTCAGGATCTAAGAAGTCCTGTCCTTTTCACTGGACACCAGGTGGTTTCAAATATTTGGGAATAAATATTACACCACACTTATGATAATAATACAGCAAAACTATACCCCTCTCATAGATAAGATCAAACTAGATATATGTAATTGGTCCACTATACCATTATCTCTGTTCTGTTATCTCTGCCAAGATTTAATTTTCTTTTTCCAATGTTACCATGTTACTTATCTGCAACATTTTCTAAATCTTTGAACAAACATATCTCAAATGTTGTTTGGTGCAATAAAAAAACCAAGGATTAGTTTATTGACCTGAAACCAGAGCCCATGGGGGGGTCTTGGTCTCACTAATCTCCAGTATTACTTCTGGTCAGCCCAATTATGTAATTTAGTGTCATGGTCATTGGGGAGACAGGACTCGCTGTGGGTCCAGATGGAAGCCAACTTTTCGATCCCTTGCCTTTTAGATTCTCTTATTTTCATAAACCAAACGCAGGAATAAAACAATTCAAAGATTTGTTTCATAAAGACATACATTTAAAATCGTTCATTGATTTTAGAACAGAATATGGCATTCCTAACTCAGATTTTTTAAAATATCTACAAATTCGGAATGTTGTCCGTTCACTTATCAAAATAAATGAGTTGAGTTTTGGAGTATCTGAAGTAGAGGATATGTTTAATGTCCTTGACTACAATTAAAGGTAAAATTTGTGAATTTTACAACCTCCTATCTAAAGGAGGTCACTCATCTTTCCTTCCTACTCTATTAAACAGTTGGGATCTGTTTCTGGTTTCTGGAATTTGATTAATTCCTTCACTAAATCTGTGTTGGAAATAGAATTTGATTTAAATCCTTTATTTTCTTATTTGGAAAACTTTTCTAGAGGTGATCAGTAATGGACCTGGACAATTTCTTGTTCAGAGCCTTTATGGATATAGGTATACCACAAATAAGGTACATATTACCTTATTGTTACTTACAATTGTCGCTGTTTTTGTTTTTGCTTTATTTTTGTTGTTTTGTTTGTCTAATACACATCCTGTGCATATGCATGTATGCATGTAGTGTAAGTATTACTTATATACACTCTACTGTATACACTACATAGTATATATGAGGACACTCAGTGTACTGTTAGGCTTGTACGTTTATCTAATGGTGCTGATTATTGCACACTCTTTGCAAATAAAGATATTTAAAAAAAAAAAAACAACAACCTTGTTGTTACCACAACACATGTAGGTGTTAACATATCAGCATAGAGTCCAGCCAGTTGCACCTCCCTCTGCACCAAATTTGTGTCAAGTTTGAAAGTGAAAGTAAGGCTGCATTCACAAATAATTTAAGGCGTCCCAGTTCTTTTCACACGAGTCTCACATCATCATTATCTGAGGCACATGAGCCTTGTAATTTAATCGCCGAGTAGGAATTTTATCAGCTTGTGTGCATCAGTAGTAACATGAGAGACATGATAGCAATGGAAAAAAAATTATAAACTGTTATATGCTTCAATATAGCCAAAACTCAAAAGCACATACTGTGACTGAAATGTGTTTGAAGTTATTTGTGTGTGACAGAGTAGTTCAGGGCACAGCTGAGTGTTTGGTTAGTTGTGTGATGTCAGTAGTGTTAATGTACAGTAGCCTTTGCCCTACATACACTTTAGTGTTACTGTGAGATTCCTCTTTGACCTCCTAATGACGAAACAATGACCCGTGCTGCAGATACCAGAGCTGTTTATGATTCAAGCTCCCAAGGTCTGACATACTTAAGATGTAGAGAGAAGGCTAAAGTACACGTGTCGTTTGGTCATTTTTCAAGTAAAGTACTATGGTAATTATTTGCTCGTTCAATGTGAGGATTTGTTGGCTTTTTGCCATTTTACCTTGTAAATTAAATATCTTTGGCATATTTTGGACTGATGATCAGTCAAAATAGGAAGATGTACGTTTTGGCTCAGGATGGCCATTCATCACATGACTGATCACGTCATCAATAAATGACTCCATAATAGAGCTGAAAGATTAGTTGATGGAAATAAAAATGGCTGGTAACAATTTTGATAATCAATATAATCACTCAAGTTTTTTTTAATCAATCCAAAATGACAAAAATCCACTTGTTCCAGCCTCTCAAATATGAGAAGTCTCTTCTTTTCTCTGGTTTGTTATTGTGAATTGAATATTTTGGGTTTTTGAATTGTTGGTCAGACAAAACCAACAAGACAGTTTTGTCACATTTTATAGACTACATTTAGTTTTAGTTTATTTGCATATATATCTATCTATCTATCCATCTATCCATCTGGCTTATGAAGATACCCAAAACAAAGATTTTGTAAAATTTCAAGACAAAGCAGTCATACAAAATTAATAGAAATGTACAATTTACATAGAAGTTTGTTTACAAGTTGAGATGCATTACAATGAAATTCACAAAGTGTTATAAATCTTTTCTAATTAGAGTCCTTTTCAGATGTTTTCTGAATAATAATAATGTAGATGTTGATTGTAGTGATGGAAGTAGGTTGTTCCAAAAAGATGGTCATCTGCATTTCAAGGCTAAATTAAATGATTATTACATTTACAAAATGAATCAATAGTTTGCTCGATAATGAAAATAACTCTTTGTTGTGCCCTAATCAAAGAATCAGAATCATTTTTAATTGCAGCCTTTGCCCTGACACACTGTGTGGAAACTGTAAATGTGTTGTGTACACCATTAAACAGGCTGTCCGGGCTGAACCACTCAGCTCTGCAGCAGGTTTACTGTTGATGTTTGGGTTGTGTTGGCACACGCTGCACTGTGTTTCATGTGGGGTGAGATTGTTGTTTATTCCGGTTAGACAGCCAGACTGCTCGGTCCTGGATATATTGTGGAGCTGAGAGGGCTTTTTTTGGGCTCTGCCTTGTGGCTCTTTAGTGCTTTCTTCACTGTAATGCATTGTAAAGTTGAGCTCCTGCCAAGTGTATGCAGACAGTTCCATTTGGCTCAAGCCAAAGGCTTCCTCGGGGTCTGACCTTTTTTTTTTATTTATATATCTCAGTAACTTAAAGTCTGCAAGTCATGTGTGTCCAGTTTTGCTGCTCATGTGGAGACAGTTTTTTTGCTAACATTTAGTTTTTATTCCTGTGTTTTTGTCTGAATCCTTCGATTTTTATCTACCGTTCAGTGTCTTTGTCATGTGATCTCGTGACTATCTGTATTTTTACCTGCTTCCATATGTGTTTGAGGAAGTGAGAAGTGTTTCCTGTTAGTAACTGCTTATTCACTTCCTTTTTTTGTTTATCTCATTCAGCTTTTATTTGACGAGTATTTACGACCACTCCATCTTTGAGGCCTTCAGCAAAGTGGTGCAGAAGCTCATCCCCCAGCTTCCCACTCTGGAGAACCTCCTGAACATCTTCATTTCTGTAAGTAAAGAATAGCCAACACTTTGTAAATGAACCTTTTTGTAAGTTTGTCATTGACCAGCGTGAGTTATGTGTGACGGCCTGCATTATGTGAGTCACTGCCAGCTGTGATGTCACTTGTCGGTTGGCACTTCCTCCAATGTCCTTACAGGCCTCGACTGTAATGCTGGTCTTGATGTTTTTAAGCAGAAACACTGAAATTTCACTGTTAAAAGTGTAAATATTTGCTGTTTATTATCTTAGTCTGCTATGACTTTAGCTTAGCGAAACCGTGATTTCACTTTTGTCTGACATTTTACAGATTAATGAAATAAATAATGAAAGAAATCGTTAGTCGTTGCCCTAGTAAAATCTCTGACCTTGACTCTGCCAAATTAGTGTCATCTCACAGCATTTGTCATTACGCTCACCCCTACTGTCTTTTAATATCAAATGTCCACTGTAACTCATCAGATAGTAGTACCCTGTTTCTTTACCATATTATTATAAACACCCCCTTCTTTCCTTTGTCTCTTCCTCTCTGTCGTCCTTCGCCTAATGTTTGTCACTGACAGAATTCAGGGATAGAGAAGGCCTTTCTGTTCGATGTGGTCAGTAAGATCTACATCGCCACAGACAGCTCTCCTGTAGACATGCAGTCCTATGAGCTGTGCTGTGATATGATCGATGTGGTCATTGACGTCTCCTGCATCTACGGGTGAGTGCGTTTCATTTGTTTATTTGAACATTAGTAATAGAGTTGGGTTATGGCTGTGTTCTCAGATCTTCCTGTCATTCAGATGCAGTTTGCGTTTTTGCAGGCTTACAACATAGGGAAGAGTATCTATAGATTAGATTTTGAAATAACTTTATGTATAAATTTACACATTAAATACAGACAAATCATATTCACTTGAATCTTCTGTAATTTCTGAATGCTTTAAGATATAGAGTTCACCCATGTGTTGTCTGAGGATGCTTTCATCAAATTTAATTATGCATTTATTTGCTAAATTAATCCACATCCACATGCTGCATTTTTCCCCTGAACATTATGGGGTTGTGTTGTGCCACAACAGTCTGAGGGAGGACGGCAGCGGCAGTGCCTACGACAAGGAGTCCATGGCCATCATCAAGCTCAACAATACCACTGTGCTGTACCTGAAAGAGGTCACCAAGTTCCTGGCCCTTGTCTGCATCCTGCGGGAAGAAAGCTTCGAGCGCAAAGGTAAACTGTCAGGGAAGTCTGTGATCCTGGAGCTCATTTGGCTAATGGTGACGTGGCCTTGAGTCAAGTGTTTTCATATTTTCTTCCACATTATTCTAGCATTGCAGCGAGTGTGTATCTACATGTACACAGTGTATGAAGTTAAAACAAGGATACCTATACATTGTAATGTGTTGCAATTAAGCACATTAAAGGGAAATTCTTGTTTTCCCGGTTTGTAACACAGGCTTTAAAAAAGTCTCAAGCCCAGACCGAGATAACTCTGATGACATTGTTATTTTCTCTGACTTTATAAGGTTCCCTCAAAAGCCACAGAAGAAACGACCTTAGTAGTCTTCTTCGTGATGTGTAAACTGATCTTCATCTGTTAAATCGGTGGAGTGCCTCTTTAACCTTGCATTAAAATCTCCATTTTGAAGTTTGAAAGGTTTTATTTGACACCGTGTCTGGGACATGCTCATCTTTTGACATTTTTAGACTTGTAGTTTGGTGTGCTTGTTTTGATTACATTATTACATACATGCCGATTAGCGGCGGGATTATATTATAAGGTGTTTCTGTTATAATACAATACAAGACCACAAACTACAGCTCCACAGGGAGTAAACAACATAAGATTTACAACTGTTGTGGATGGGTATTGCATTGGATTACATTATTCTACAGATGTTCTTGTTGTTATGTCTTTTTCATATAGAATTTGCTTTTTTTGTGGTATCATATTTGACATCGTTTTATCACTACCTTTCCTCAGACTTTTCTTGTTCTTGCAATGCATTGCAAATACTAGTTAAGAGCCTAACATCACACAACTTGACACTATGAATACACTGAATATATCAAATGTGCATTTTTCCTTCAGTTTTCACAAAATATTCAATGTTTTTTGTAATAGTCAGGACCTTTTGAGCTCCATACTGAGCCAGCGTTACTCTGTTTCCATCCCATACAAAGAATGTATGGAATCAGACTTTTGACTGTCTTTCTTTGTGCAGATATTGTTACAAAGCAAGACATACATGTCAGGGTTCGACATGAACTATGGCCCGTGGCCACAAAAAGTTAGTTTGTGGCCACCAAATACTCCTTGTAGGTGGCATCCTGTGGCACCAAGCTTTATCCTTATACTGGATATACTTTGCCTTCGCCAAAGCAACGTTACAACATCCCAAATCTGAAATAATAATAAATAAATAAATAAATTATTATAAAAATATTCATTCATTCTGTTAATGTCTTTTCATTTATTGAAGTGTCACAGTTAGGGAAGGCTGTGTTAAGACTTTTCTGTATTGTTTTTACATAACTTTACATTTATGTCTCCAGAAATGCCACCAAATTTAGGGGCTTGGTGGTCCGTCGGGCCAGTGCTTGAAAATATTAGCATCTATCCCTGCATGTCATAACAGAATCTAATCATCTGTTGTATCGCTCTTGCCTCCTTAGGACTGATAGACTACAACTTCCACTGTTTCCGGAAGGCCATTCATGAAGTATTTGAGGTGGGTGTTTCCACCCAGCGTCCAGTGGGCTCCCAGGCGGTGGGCTCGCCCTGCACCAAGGCCGTTGCACTGAATGGCACGCCGCGCAACACTGTCTAGACACTGATGCAAAATAAAAAAATAAAAAGACGCAAAAAGAGGGTAGAGGAAAGGATAGGAGCCTGTAGAGGAGAGACTACTAAACTGGGGCTCACCGGCGCGTGAATCACAATCCCTTGCTCCCAGCACCTAAAGTACTGAGAGATGGCTTGAGCCAAGAGTGTGTGAGACAGCAGGGGAGCACAGCGGGTTCAGGCTTCTCAAGCTAAGGTGGAAGGGAAATTCGAGCATTCGTTTGAGGTGAATGCAAGGCACTGTGTTGGCTTTGAGGAAGTCAAGAGAGTAAAACTGCATCCGGACAGGAAAAGGTTCAGGATCTTTCTTTGGATTTCCTAAAGCGGTCAAAGGCTGTGATACTTAGCTGCTGGTCCCTCTAAATGAACAATGTGAGGAGGAAAAACTTGTTGTAACCTCTTGCCATGGACAAACTGTGATGTCAGTTTTCAGGAATCTGTCTAGTGATGAACCCACCCCGACCACTTCTGTGCTGATGAAAAGATGGTGGATGTGAACTTCTAGTCCTAACCCACACATGTTCAGAGATGGCCTTACGTAGATAAAGCTTGTCTGCAGTACAAGCTTTCTCTCACCACCACTCACCTCACCCTACCTGAATGCTGCCCAGAACTCGCTTTTTGGTTTCACTTGTGGAGGAAAACAAGGTGTTTTGTTAGCGGACTGAAAAGGGATTGTGCTGTCCATCTTGGTCGTATGTGTTTCTGCAGGTATGTATGTATGAGTGAGTGAGTGAGTGCGTGCATGTGTGTTTGTGTGTCAATGAAAGGGTTTGATTAGATCCCAGACTGGGCCATTTGTGAAGGAGAAAGAGTCTGTCCTTCTTAATAACAGCAGCATAACATAATTAAACTCTTCAATTAGTGAAATTAACTTTTCTGTGTGTGCTCCACTGAAAATCAAACTTTTTGATTGACTTTATGATGGGTTGTAAAAATGAGTTTGGTTGGAAATTTGGAAATGGTCTTTGCAAAAGCACTGCCAAACTGATTAAAGGATTCAGAAATAGTAAAATGATGAAAATATGTCTAAAAAATATGATTAAAACCTTATTTGTTGCCATCCAAGAAAGAAATGTATTGGGTCTGGTTGAGGTGCAGGACTGATGGAGGGTTCACTCTCCAGATTGGCTTTCTAAGACATTTTGGGATCCTATGAACTGGTTGAAACTTGCATGTTTTTCCACCTAGAGTTTAAGTCCTGCCCAAAAAGATTAACCCATGTTTTGTATGTAGTTTGGCTCTGTTCAGCAGGATTCACAAGAACGAAATGTACCCATTCCAAGCATGCATACATCGGTGTGTTGTCAACTTGTATTGTTCTCAACACTGCTCATTGTATTCAAAGGCGAGGAAGTCAAAATGACACTAACCAAGACAATTAAACAGATAAAGGAGGGGAAAAATACCAAATTTCATTACAATTAAAACATTTTTTTGCTATTACGACACATAAGATGTTAATGCCTGCATTTTCAGTTTGTTTGTTTATTTCAGGGGTGGGATGTGGGAACTCTGGCTGCATTTAAAGACCAGGAACCTGACTCATGAAGCAAGATTAACATGTTATCTTGATAACTTTGCAAAACTTTGTAAAACGTTAGAAGGTGTTTCTAGTTTGACTCCGCAAAGTTATTCAGGTAACTTGTTGACTTGATTTTTGAAACTGGCCCAAGATCTTCTCAACCTAGTCATTATCCAGTCACCTGAAAATAAGCACTAGCACATCAGAACTGTGATGGATGATCGATTTCATGTATTGTGATGCTATTCCATGTGAAATAAATGAAAATTTACATTTTGTTTTTGTCAGTGTGTAATAATTGGCAGGACAGCAGCAAATTAAAGCAACAAAAGGTCACTTCAGAAACATAATCATCTTAACACTATCTGAATATATTTTTTAAACATCAAATGAAAAATAGTCTAGTATTGTTGTAAGGTAAGCGGCCTTTACTTACATCTAATCTGCAAACCTATAAGCAAACACAAGATGGTGCTCTAAGACTACTCCAGTGTTTTCCCTCCCCAGTGTATTGTTATTCATTTTTGACCCTTTTCCAAGCCCAATATCTGTTTTCATACTAAATGTACAGTAAGCATGCGCCATTTGCTGAACCTGTATGGTGGATTATACAGCTTTTCAAATATGACTAAATGTCAGCAGCTTCTATAACCACAGTAGAGAGAAGCCCTGTTTCATTTATTGGGCCTGCAGTATGAGCATAACAATAGAGTAAATTGGATTTTTCAGTACTGATGTAACATAGGCTTTAGCTCACGTTTAATTTGTAAGTCATGTTCATGTTGCCTGGATATTTTCTACATGTTAACTGTCTAAATGACCTTTTTAACCTTTGCTAAAATGCTGAAAATAGTATTTTTCAGTGATTCTCTAATATGAATACCAGATACACTGTTAATTGTCAGTTTTTTTGAGTTGGCTGTTGTTCGTATGGCATTATAATGAGTGAGAAGGGGGAGGGAAAAAAATCCCCTTACTGGTTTAGTGCATATAAAAACAACGCACTGAATAGCTTCGCCATGCAAGTTATTCACCAGTTAAGTTAAATAAGCCTCACAGCTACTGTCACGACCCATTATGTGGAGAGTTGGCGAGACAGCTAAACACCACTTCCACACAATTTAGATGCAATAAAACACTGACAGCTTTTTTATCCACTTCATTAAGCCAGTAATTTCTTATAAAAATTTCCCGCATTAATCCTGGCCATGGTTTCCCTGCGGTTCCTTAAGCTCTCCTCCAACCTTAGCCGCCTTGCTTTGATGCTTACTCAAATAGGCTCTAATTTGAGATAAATTATGCATCCGCATAACCTACCCATGCCAGGGAATATAAAGTGTGACACTCTAAAAGATGGTGAATTAAAGCAAAGTGTGATATCTCGAAGGGCTAATGGCAGATAGGTTAGGCCTGTCAGCCTGATGGTTTGTTGATGTGCAAGTCACTTCATATTCAGAGAAGGTGAGAGGTCATGTTTATGATGTTTTGAAGGTCATTTGGCTGTTTTTGTCAGACCTCAGGGTGGATATAGAGCACATTTTATTAATGTTGATAAAATAAGATAAACAAGACAAATTTTACTGATCCCAAGCAGGGAAATTCACAGCAGCAGAAGTACAAGAACAGATGCATAGATAAGTAAGTTTAAAAAGAGGTTTTAAAAAATAGATGTTATGAACATCTACTAAATATAAGTGAAGCATGAAAAACCTAAAATAAAAGGTACCAAATATATCCACAACATCAATATGAACTATTAAGTGTATTGAGACAAAAAAAGTCACAAATAAAGTGAGGAACCACTGACGTTGCAATAAAAAGTTAAATACAAAAATTACACTTGGCAGTGTCTATATAATCTAGACTAACTAATGCTGGATTAAATATACCATTGGGGAGATGCCTTTATTCTGAGCATCTTCTACCACTGTCCTATAAGTGTATTCATTCTTCATGAAGGCATTTACTTAACATGGCATTTGTCATATTTTGGACGAGTCCATTTAGCTGTAATAAAATCATATTTAAAGTGATTTAAATAACAAGCTCAAGTCAAAATGTCCAATATGAGTTAAGTTAATTCTAATGAAGAAATTGGTAAAATCATAACTCAATTTGAACTGGACTTTTAGTACACCTGGATCATCCAATTTCCACTCAATAATACAGTGACTAAATACAACCTCTAGATGGGGCTGTTGTCTGCTGTTTCAGCTGTTGTCCCTCTCTGTTCTCTCAGTCTTTCTGCTTCACAGTGCAGGCAACATGGACATCAACATCATACATGGAGTCCTCCCAGATAGAGAGAGCTAGAGAAAAGGAAGACTGAAGAGAAGTTGTGGAAGCAGTAGCGAGAGAGAGAGAGAGAGAGAGAGAGAGAGAGAGAGAGCTGCATGATGTACAACTGTAATTTGGCACCATAGCAGCTGCTGAAATTACCTTGCTTTATCAAAGGCAATGCTGCTTCGCCCCCTGTCCCTAATAAGGAAGCTCAACCAATAATGAAATAAAGCGAGCAGAACATACTTTTGCCTGTGATGTCACGCTCACTTCCGCACGCCGGTCCGCCCTTCATCTTAGATGTCTTAGTATCATTACAACAATGATATTGTCATTACGTTCTTAATAAAACTCAGTCAGCGGTGTTTTATCTCCCATCTTTACATTTTATTAGCCATGCTTATGAGGGACAAGGGGGAAATGATGTGACTAAGTGAGACGTCTCAGATAGGTGACAGATGTAGTGCAGACTTCATTTGTTATATTGTAAGGTAATGCAGCTCCAGCAAGTGTAATTATGCAGCATGGACTGGGGGAAGTTGGTGCTGAGATGGACAGTCTAGAGATTGCCTGTTACATTACTGTACTACAGAGCTCTCATCAGCAAGTTAATGTCATGTTTCTGACAGCGCTGCTTTATTTCTGGTCAAAATGAGAAACGATGAAGTTCACAGTTGTTCATGAAGAGACATAATGCAATGATAACATACTTTGAGCTTACATTATGAGTCTGTTGCCATGGTATTTACAAAGTAACTTTTAAATCTCAAAACATAAATACCCAGTAATAAAAACTTACATAATGGCGGATGTTACAGTAGCAGTCCAGACATTCACATTTAGCTGTTGAATTTGGAAGAACTTGGACAGTCTTTAAAATAGAAACATAAATAATGAGGTGCCAAACCCCTTTGTGTTTTTGATGTTTTTTGATGTGTTTCTGTTTCCATCTGGATTTTGGGGAAAATCTGTGACACTTTTTACTACCCTCCTCCTGTTAAAATGACTTTTAATTGGACTGAACATGTTTTTTTTGTTTCAGATAAATTGAAGTCTGTTAGAGCTGATGGGATTAGTCGATTGACAGAAAAGTAATCGTCAACTATCAATTAATCGTTTAAGCTATTCTTCAAGCATAAATACCAAACATTCCCTTGTTCTAGCTTCTAATATATATATCTTTGTATTTTTCACTGTTGACCAGACATTTTTCACTATTTTCTAAAATGTAATTAATCATTTAATTGATAAAATAATTGTCAGATTAATTAATAATGAAAATAACCATGGTTGATTCATCTGCAGCACAAAATTTAAATACCTGTATTGGAAAATGCTCAAGCAAAAGAAGTCATGAATTGCAAGGGATATTGAGGTGTCAGAAAAAATGATTTAGCCGAGAAAAACTCTCTTTTTAAAGAATCTTTCTACATCTTCCCATATAGCTGATTCACTAACAGAAAACCAAGTTCGAGGCTTCTATTGCAATTGAGTCTAATCTATTATAAAACCAAAACACACCTGCCATAAGATGTTCTCTTTTTTTAAGTTTATACCTTTCCAGTTTACCAAACCACTCTACTACCCTTAATCTGCAGTAGTGGGAGGAGCTGGAGAAGGGCAGGAGAGGGAAGGATAACGAATTTGCGAGTTAGATGAAGGGACAGGCATCTACTGTATTTTCTCGGTCAGGCAGCAGAGCGTAGAGCAGAGGGGCCAGTGGGCCAGCAGCCAGCTAATGGGGACCAGCAGTGAGCAGGGGCAGAGTACAGCACTGACAAAAGGAGCAGCGACAGATGCCATTATCTCAGCCTCATGCAGATACAATAGAGCTGGACGACACAGGCCCTGACATTGACAGATGTGTATAAGTGTGTGTGTGTGGAGGGCCTATGTGGGCTAAGAGAAGGAGCATGTGTGTGACCACTGTGAGGTTAATGGAACACGGTAGAGGAGAAGTGGATTATCGTGGAGACTACAATTTCTTGGTAACACTTGTCTGAGCTCCACTGCACCCCATGCATGCATGCGTGTATATGAGCGTATGCAATTTAAGTGTGTATTTGAGTATAGCCTACATGACCCTGTCTTGTTACAGTAAGACAGCTAGATCAGTCACCCATCACTTGCTTAGAATTCAGGGGCATCACATTTGGTCCCAAATTTCACTGGGTGCTACTCTTGACCTTAAAATATGCAGCATTCACTTCACCCAAGGATGTTCTGGTCATTTGGAGAACCAAAAACGTGTCAGGGTGGGGTTTTGGAGGGGGGATACAAGGGGGATATGGCGCTGCGTTTAGCAGGATTGGCAAAGACAGAGAAGGGCTGTTAAGCAGCAGTTTTTGGGAGGGATAAGAAATGTGAGCTTTAGCCAGTGTAGTGCGGTGACATGGGACAGCGTTATTGACTGTGGCGGCGCATGCTGACAGTGGATTGTCAGCCCCTGCAGTCATTTGCCAAACTGAACGAATGCAGGGATCAGAGTTTTTGGAGCTTAGAGAACGAGAGAGAAAAGATGAAGAACGTGAGAAAGAGGAATGGCGAGAAAAAAAAGAAAAGAGCAAAAAAAACTGGCAGACATACAAATGCTTGAATATACACATAACACACACACAGACACACTGAGCTGTGGACGCCCTGCTGAGTGTCTGACACTGATGCTGCCAGACTAATCAGGGTACTTTCTCTCTCTCTCTCACTTGCTCATTAGTGTTAGAGAAGAAACCAGACAGTTGTGACGTTGTGTCTTGCTGTTGTACCCGGATTCGGTGTGAGAGGCTTGAGTTTTGAGTTTAGTGTTAAGTCCTAGTTTTAACGGTGCTCGAAACAGGTCAATGTCCTACTGCTAATGGTTCCACACATGACACCAGTAGCAACATTATTATATTTTTCTTAGTTGTGGTATAAATTCTGCTTGCTTTATTAGATCACTGAATTACAGTGACAAATACAGATGGACGAACCAACATGAAGTGCCTCAGTAGCGGCGTGTGCACAACTTCATGCATTGTCGATTAACAGAGACACAAAGTCATTCATTCCAATGAAGGGTGAATGACGAACAGTAATGGACCACTGCCCCCTGAAGGCTGTTGGATCTGCTGAACATCTGATCACATATACGTTGGATTTTTCCAACTCTGCACTGAAACAGACCATAAGTAAAGCTAGGTAGCAAGTGTATGATGGTTACACCATCTTAAACCAGATATTAGCTTTATTCAGACTAAAGAAAACAATTTTAACTTTTTTTTTCAACAATGATAAGTTTAATTATAGTTTATACTTGATATAAGTATGATATATTAGTATATATATTGATATAACATGCCAATTTTCTCCCAACTCATTTCCTCCAAAATGTGGACTCATGATCACATAAATACCTGACATTCACCATGGACCATTTCACTAATCATGACAAACAAGCTACGCAAACCAAGCTTTGCATAGCTGTCTGCTGCTGGGCCATAAAGGTGGGGATATTGAGGATTAAGCTTTCCTCCATCTTGTTTTGCCTGTCCCTTTCAATTCTGTTAAGCAAAGAGCTTTATTGCGATGTTTTGGGGATGGGGAATGAGTCAAAAAAAAATTGTCCGCCAAAACAGCAGAGCAAGTTTTGCACTGGTGGTGCACCACAAAGCCACCAGTGCTCTTTGTCATGAATTTTACAAGTATCTGGGACTCTACTGGAGAGATGAACACCATTCTTCTAAGAGATATTTCCTAATTTGGTGTTTTGATGAGGTGAGCGCTGTCTTGGTGTTCAGTGGGATTGAGATCTGGTGGCTTCAAAGGCCACAGCATATGATTCACATCATTTTCATTCGCATCAAACCATTCAGTGACCACTAGAGCACTGTTTGGAAGCATTTGCATTTGTTGTTTCTCATTTATTCCGATTTTTCCTTTAATTTCTCACCCGTCTGTACTGCATGTCCGTGTCAGAGACTGAAATCTAGAGTCTTGTACTTTTTTTGGTCAAAGAATATTAAAAATTAGTCACATTTTTCAGGAGAAGCTTTAATTCCACGAGTAGAAGAGGGGTCAACAACTAAGCCAATAACACTGAAAAGGACCCTAGACGGTTCTTCAAAATGAAATTTGAGAAAAACCTGCTCTTGCATCCTAAACCAGTTCATGATATTTCAGCAATAAGTCCTTCACAACACTGTAGGACACACAGACTTTATTAGCCTTTCCATTAATGTTTGGCTTTTTTTATGTTTTCTCTTTATAGCCCAGGCATGTCCTTTAGCCATCCAGGTTTTATTTTTCTTGATTTGTTGTTCCTAAAGGGAGCAACAGCAGCACAAAGAATACTGAAGCAGCTGCTATTAAAACAACAAACGGGCTCCTTTGTTGTTGAACGGCACTAGGCAGTAGACTAGTGTTGTAATAGCTGTCAAAAAGGCCTCTGAGAATTTTTGGGCAGAAGTGGACTTAAAGATGATGGAGTGCACTTGTGCATAGCGGCTGAGGAGGGTTGTAATGCAACAGAACATTAGAAAAAAATATCCTCAGGTCGCATATAATCCTCAGGTAAACATGAAATTAAAGGTTTGTGTTTCAAACGTAATACCTTATAAAACATGCATGGGCACAATAAAACAGATACAAATAGGCATAAGACCACTGGACAGCAGTGATAGAAGAATCCTTTAAGTAAAAGTACCAATACAACAGTGTAAAATACTCCATTACAAGTAAAAGTCCTGCATTCAAAATCTTACTTAATTAAAAATTCTGACAAGTATTATCAGCAAAATGTCAAAAGTTAAAAGTACTCATTATACAGAGAAATGGCCCCTGTAACGGATGTATTATTATATATGACATTATTATTACTGACACACAAATACGCATGTAGCATTTTACAAAACACTGTTGAAAAATACATCTGTTTTATGATGTGACAATCCTATGGTTAAGGTTAGGTTGGGTTTAGGCACAAAAAGTACCTCCGAATTGTACTCAAGTACAGTACCTGAGTTACGTTCCACCACTGCTGAACAAGCAACAGACATGGATGCTAAAATGAAAAGAAAATTTACCTTTATGTACATAAGGGCATTAGTGGATATTGGGGGTGGCAAGGGATGAAAGTAGGCAGATGTAGACTGTAGAGGTGCCAATCATACAAGTGGCTGAGAAAGGAAGTGAAAGGTTGGAGGATCATGTTTGGATTACATGTGCAGCATCATTCCTAGATGCTCACTTGTTTCCCTAAAAAACTTTGCAAACTTGGGTGAAATGTCTTTCTTTCCTCCCTCCCTTCCTTCTTCCCTTCCCTCCTTCCTTCCCTTCTTCCTTCCTCTCTACCTCTCAATCTGGCAGTCATGCTAATGACCCTGCTGTCTGCCCCTGCAGTTTCTCATAACTTATCAGCACCGAACAGGAGTATGGGTATTTTTAAACTCTGCTGCAACCCTCTCTTTCTCTAGCACACACACACACACACACACTTGCATGCATACACTCTGTTACTATTCAGTAGACTTGCTGGGAACCTGTGCTGAGGTCCAGATTGAAAATGTGATGTGTGCTAATGCATTCAGAACAGAGGTGAGGCCGGTCCTTTCCTTTTCTGTAAGCCAACAGTGGGAACACCAGCCCCAATACGGAAAGCTAGAAAGGGAAGCACATTACAGTGGATGAGTAATGAGAACCATGGAGCTCCAAGTCATTCCCACATTCATGCACACACACACACACACACACACACACATACTCACACACAGGCTGGTCTGTGGGAGTGTGTGAAGCAGCGTAAGACTCCAGCAGAGTACTACCAGCGCTATGCTCTCCTGATGGTGATGCTGTGTGAAGTGCAGAGCTGTTCGACACAGACTCCAGCTGCTGCTGCCCTGTATTCAAATGGCACCACAAGACACCTGCACGCCGTCTCTTGGTTGTTATTAGACTCAGCCTCTCACTCTTTTTGTCTCTGTCTTTTTTCTGTTTTTTTCCCCCCTCCAAAAGTCTCTCAACTCTCTCCACCCGCGGCATCCCACTTTTACTTTGCTTCCCTCCTCTCTTTACTTCCCTCTTCGACTTGTCATGTGTGCTGTGCTCTTGTGACTGTTAGGCATCAATTTGTGGCACAACACAAGAGGAATAAAAGAAGATGCATGTGGAGAAAAGTTTATTCTAAAGTATTCTTAATTTATTTGCTGGCAGCCTTCAAAGGGACATCTGTGAATTATAGTGCTCTATCTATGTGAACTGTATTTTTTCAATCTTTTATTTCACGTTGACTTCTACTTGAAAGAATCTGAATGGGATCAGTCAGACTGTGTGATGAGGAATGTGTAAGATGGTTGGAAGAAGATGAAATTTGGATGGAAGATGCTGATGCAGAATGGTTTCTCTGATTATAAAGAGAGCACTTAAAGTAAAATCAGAGGGAGTTGAGAAAAAAAGTATACATCTGTTGCATGTACACTCAGTATCCACTTTATCAGATGCACCCTCCAGTCCACAAAACCTACAAACAATGAGTCAGCTTTATATATAAAGCATGTGCATGATGCATATGGGGCTGAGGTGCAGTTGCTGTTCATCTAAAGGTCAGAAAGAACAAGGGTCATAATTTAGATGTTATGTAAATGTAATGGTAAGGTGTATTGTATGGTCACACACATTAAGTTAAAAAGATGGGGGTGTGCACATTCAGTGTTCTTCACAGGTGCTGGGGAAAATGGAAATATATGTTTTTTTTATATTATGCACATATATATGTATGTCAGAAAAAAAGAATTGTTGACTATGCAATATGCTGTAATTTGAGTCCTTAATTCTGTAAAAGAAAAACAAAAGAATCTGGTGGATTGTCTTGTTGAATACTAACTAAAGTAGTAGTGATGTAAGTGTTGTTTTTAATCTGAATTTAAATGACATGGTGTTCACATTTTACTAGGGAATGCACAGAGGTAGATAACCATTTAGCTTGGAATATGGACAGAAATCTGTATACGGAAGCAGCTTGGTAGCAAAGTGGTAACAGCGCATGCCCCATAACCATAACCTTGCCAGTTCTGTTCCGACCATTGTTACATGACGAACGTTATGCGCTTTAACCACGCAGGGGTTTAATTGACTTCACCTGCACCTCACCTGTTCTGTTTGAGACGTGTTTTGCTACTTTTACTTATGGCTGAAATGGACGTGAATTCCCCCGAACTGTTGCTGAGAAGTGAGTTTTTATTTTCAACTGTTGTCCGAGGAAACTTTATTATTGGTCCGCTTACTTCGGCGCAAATTAGATAAGAATGTAAATTTTAGGGGTGGATGAAGAAGTAAACTCAGAGCTACCTACAACTTGCTAGTTAGCTCAAGAACTGCTAACAGTTGCCAGGGTAACATTTAACTTTATCCATTACTCAGGTGGACATTTAAGTTATCACTTGAAGAGGAGATTCCAGATTCATCCATAAAGAAGCGACATGATGCATTTATGGTAAGTACCCTCAAATGGGCTCACACTTTTCTTGTATTTCCACATTGTTGGGTTTATCAAAACATTTTTGGTCAATAAATATCACTGTATAGGACTGTGGCAGTTTGCCAATACTGCCATAGAAATGGGTGTCATTGAAATGACAAAATGATTGCATTTAGCTGCTTTAGTTTCAGGGTCCTAGTATGAAGGTATTATTGCTAATTTACCTCCAATTTACTGATACACATGTGTGACTATTTTCTAGAACTACAAACTCGACTGTCACAGGTGCTCAGTTGTTTTGCTCCTTCATATTCCTAGTAATGTGCGTGCTGGCTCACTTTCATATTGTCATGGCTAACTGGGACACTCGAATAGCATAAAGCCACTGTTAATGTTACCTGTGGTTTTCTGACTATGACAAGTCAAAATGTCTGCTGTGGAAAAAGGCCTTTTATAAATGCTATCTTTAAGCACCTTGAAGACTGGCTAATCATAGGCCTGTGTTTTTATGGATATATTGAAATGGGTTCATTTCAGAGATATTAGATGTTAGTTTCACCAGCTGGTTTGGGGCCTTCCTGGTGTCTTGCTGAGGCCTTTTTGTATGGAGTTGTACATTCTCGCTGTGTCTGCATGGGTGGTCTGGTTTCTTCCCACAGTCCAAAGACATGTAGGTTAGGTTGTGGCTGCTGTAGGTTTCCAGTAAGTGTAGATGTTTTTTTGTATGCCCAATGTGAGCAGGAATAGGTACAGGATGAGCCGGTATAGATGATGGACGGATTTGATGCTAGTTGTTTATTGTGGCTAAATTATAAACTGGTAAATATTTGGATTGCTTGTTTGAAGTGTGTTTAGTTGGACTAAAATAACTGTGGGGCCTAGGTTGAAAGAAATTTGATATTCCTGTTCCTTGACATCATCTCTGATATTGTATTTGTGTGAGCTCACTGCATGAATGTTGGTGTGCTTGGTGATGCTCATATGAGCTGTCCAAATGATTTAATTATGACAGAAATGTTGAATGAATGTTCTTCTGTCACTTGCTGTGCCTGACATAGTGCAAACGTAGATGGTTTTAATGAAGCCACAATAAGAGGAAAACATGAAATGTCTATTATTTCTGAGGGGAAAAACTGAATCCCTACAGTTAGTACTCTGTCCACCTCTGGCCCAGCACTATATTCAATTTAAAAGACAGGCACCTCATCCACTGAGGGATCCAGGGCCACCAGTGCATGCTAATGGGGCGGCTCCCTGGACCTGCAGTTCCTCATCACACAACCCATCTACACAACACAGTGACTATGTGTATTTTAGACACTGCTGCAGCCTGCCTCCCTCTCTCTCGCTGTCTTCCTTGCTCTCCCTCCTGTCTCTGTCTTACTATCTTTTCTCAGAAGTGTGTGGATGTTTGAGCACAAGCGAGTGCACCTAAACTCACACACGTATACACAAAACATGAGCGCACACGCTCGCACACAGCGGGAGTGGGGCCTGCAGCTCCTGGGTGTTTTGCGGGTTGGATTCACACCGATGCTTTCTCTGACTGCACTATTGTTATTTAAATGTGGGAGGGCGATCAGCAGCAAGCATTAATGGCATCCTCAGCACTGTGGATGAAGCACAAGACATACACACCTACACACACAAAAGCATACACGCATAGACATCTACACGTGCACGTGCAGATACACACTTTCACGCAAGCCTTGTGGATGCACCTTGAGGGCCATATGAATAACAAATACCTCTGCCATCTGCAATACCACAGAGTATTTCCAACCATTTCGGCACATTAGTCAGCAGTCCTTTGACTTAGGCTCTCCACGCACCACTTGGTGTATTAGCAACGCTCTCCTTGGCTACGATACACTGCGTTTAAAGGTGCAGTTTCAAGAGAAGTTTGTTTTCTGAGATTAAACTTTATGTCGCTGCTGATCTGACCTTGTCCTCTCAAGTTTGATGTAGTGGGAGGTGCTTGAGTCGTTTGCTGCGGCGATGTTTTGTTCTGTCAAGGCCAATCAGAGCCTAGCTGGAATACCTGTGGTGATGGTATCGTTTTAAACTGGTGAAGACCTCCCCCACCCTCCCGACACTGCCATACCAAATGGGATTAGACAGGCACCCCTGGCCATTAACACTTGATCCTTACCTGCTTTCTTTCTCCCTAGAAAACCATGGCTGCAATAGTTAGACATAGACATGTTGCCTTTCGATTCCACTTGAAATGTGTAGTTTTTAATTTCACATCGGATATTCATGGATAAAAGAAAAGGTGTTTCATATTGCTGCTCGGGGGCTATTAAAGCCAACCAGGGGCATTTGGATTAGGGTTGGGGTCATTAATTAAGGCTTCATTTGTAGCACAAGCAGTCCAACAAAAAAAAAAAGGAAAAACTAGATAATATTATAGAAACAAAATGAAAAGTGCATTCATAACAGTGATTGCTGGTGCAAAATGATGCAGTTGAGGCATAGCTGTCAGCACTGAAGTGATGTACTCAAGAAGAGATCCCAACCTAAACAGTGGCCGTTAGCGTGTCATAGATTATAGCACACAAATGCCAAAGATGACATCACATGTGTTGAAATGTTAAGCATCTTTCTAACCCCAAATTAAGAATTTCCATATGTCTTTATAGCTTCCGCATTATATTTTGTATTCTGCCCTCCAAAGAGATAGCAAAGTAAACAATATTAAACACCTCTCGGTAGAAGAGAAGATAATGTAACTCGGGGGCATTTCAGAACATTTAAATATCCCTCTTCATTGAAATTTAGGCTATATCACAACTATTTCTCTTCCTCACAGTTTAACACATAGTCGCCAGCTTGTGTGCCTCTCATTTCTGTGTAATTAAAACAACACTGTTAATTAGCTGCTCAGAGTAATCAATTAACTACAAAGCAACTGTTTTCACTGCAATTTATCAAAGACAAAGAATCTGTTATATAATGTAATAGAAAAAAAAAAGGCCATCTCATTAGAAATTGCTAATTCATGTGAAAGAGATACTGAGATCTCTTAGTGTATGCTCATAAGCAACACTTAGGTCTGCTTATTTTTTGGGGGTTGGGTTGCTTTGGTGTTGTTGTTCAGCTTGTGTGTTAAAATCTGAGCTTTTTTTTGGCAACAAGCACGACTATGCGTTTTTGTGTTTTGTGTGTGCCGCGCAGGAGTGCATTTGTGTGAGTCTGTGTGTGTGTGTGTGTGTGTGTGTGTGTGTGTGTTGTCAGAAGTGATCCCATTTTCATTACTCACTGGCTCAAAGAAGGAGGTGAGGCCCTGGCTTGCAGCAGTGATAAATGCATTACCCCAATAAACCCTGTCTCCACTGAGGTGCTGAATGCTGACACACACACACACACACACACACACACACACACACACACACACTCTGAGGAAGGTAGAGAAAGGAGGTTGGTGACAGAGAGAGAGGGATGGATAGATAAAGGGAGTAAAGAGACAATCAGATGGGAAGAGAAAGACAGTGACAGGTAAGAGGAGATGAGAAAGAGGAGATGGAGGAAGAGAGAGGAAAAAACCCAACAGAGATGGAAAGACAGGGAAAAGTGACAGGTGCAGAGTAAAAGAAAGCGACAGGAAAGAGAGGAGATGGAGGAAAAGAGGCAGACAGGCACTGGGAGGGAGGTGGTGGTGGGTGCAGAGAGACAGAAGGTTAGGGGTAGAGGGGTGCTAATGGCTGTATGCAGAGCAGGACTGTGGGGCGTGCAGGGGGTTGTGGGGGCAGAGGGATTGGTGTGTGTGTGGGTGGATGGATGGATGGATGAAGAGAAGTATAAATGGAGTGATGGGATGGAGGTGAGAGATGAAGGATCAGTGGTGTCCAGCTGGCCTCTTCCTCTGCCCCTCATTAGAGCAGCACAGGTCTGTTGCAAATAGTAATCTTGGAGGAGGAGACGGGGAGAAGTTGTATATTTTGTGTGGGGTTTAAAGAGGGTGGGGTACACCTGACTGTGTGTATATGAGATTGTGTGTTTGTGTACATTATGAGATGACTGTAAGGGAGAGTAAATGCACTTGTGTGTGTTTATGTAAGTGAGTGTGTGTAACTGTGACTGCAAAGTGTGCATGTGTTTCCCATTGCATGTGTGTGAATGAGTGGGTATGTGATAAGAGATGCTGTATGTGTGTGTTTACGTATGCGTGTGTGTGACTGAAAATGCTTGTGTGGGCATATTATAAGAGTGTGTGTGTGTGTGTGTGTGTGTGTGTGTGTGTGTGTAGGTAGGTAGACACACACACAATATGAGTGTGTGTGTGTAGAGCACTGTATGGGTTAGTGCATTTATTTGTGTGTGCTTACATGGCATGGGGATATTTATATGTGGGCCTGTGTGAACGCAGTGTGTTTTCATGAATATATGTGAATGACGGGGTGTGTGTGTGTGTGTGTGTGTGTGCGCGCGCGCGCACTCTAACTCCTAATCACCAACTCCCTCACTCTCTCTTCTTTGCCTCCCAGCCCCACTACCTCTGGTAATGAGGTGAGGGTGGGAGCGGATCAGAACCCTTAGTGGAGTGGACCGGCCCCGTCCTCAGTTGCAACTACATGTGGGTCAGGCCTCCCTCATTAGCTGCCATCACAGTGACATCACAGGCGAAAGCGCCGGTGTGCAAATTGAAAACAGAAAGTTCAACGAATCAAATCAGAACCCCCGCCGAGTCTGAGTTTTAAAAAAAAAAAGAAAAAAAAAGCCAAGCCGGTCTTCTTGGGATTCTTGAGGAATTAGAGGAGGCGTCAGACTTGGTGTGTTGGGTGGGTCAAATGGGGAAAAGGAGAGGCTGAGAGGGGTGGAGGGCAGAATACAATTAAAAGGGAGCAGAGAGTCAAGGGGACTGACCTGGTGATGGGAGGGGAGAGGGGGGCAGTTCTTAGTGCACGTGCACCACATAATGAAAGGTTGAACTTTTTGTGGCCGGTGTGGCATACCAAATCAACTCACCCTGGGAATGGAGAGAGAGAGAGGGAGAGAGAGAGAGAGAGAGAGAACTGCAGGGTGAGAGAGGGAGGAACGAGAAATGGAAACAACAGGCGACCCGAACGAAAGAGGCGAAGGAGAGGCAGAAACTTTAACGAGGGACAAGGGAGGTAGAGAGGGGCTGAACATGGGAGGGACAGAGGGATGTAGACCTACTCGCTGAATGAGTGGAGAGGGGAAGGAGGGAGAGACAGAGCGAGTGAGAGGCCCCCGCTACGTGGCTGCCACGGGGACCTGAGTGACAGAAATTAATAATTAGTGACAATGATTGACAGCGCTCCCTCCATCTGCGGCTCTCCGCCGCCTCACAACGCCTGCCTCCGCCAGCGACCGCGGGCACAATGAGCTCCAGAGGGATTGTAGGAGACGCACTTGATTGACAACTGCCTCCTGGAGAGACAAGGGAGGGTGGAGGGGTGGGCAGAGGCAGAGGAGAGAAAGGAGAGGGTGAAAGAGAGGAGGGGTGGTGTACAAGAGAGAGGGATGGAGGGGATAGGTGGGTGACGGGGGCAAAGGGGGACAGAACAAGACAGGGGGGTTGGCGGTTTAGGAAGATGGTCAGAGATTTTTTCCCCTCTCAGATTGAGGAAGGAATTGCTTCTATCAACTCCTCTCTGTCCTCTCTTCCATTACCGTCCCCACTTTCTCCATCACACCTTGGGCTGCTCATCTTGCCATCACACTTCCACCAGCACCTCACACCGCTCCACACCAGGGTATAGCACCATTATGCAAAAGTGACAAATTTACCACAGAAGGAAGGAGAGGGATAAATAAAGAGGAGAAAATGAGAAAGGGGGTTTAGGCCTCGGGTTTCTGTGGTGAGGGGGAATAGCCTGTAAATAGCCATCAGCAGGGAATTTGTTACTCTCACCATCCCTGTCCTGTCCCTGTTTTCCTCTCTTTATCCACCCTATAAGTTTGCTATAAGTCTTGTCTTTCTCTGGACGTGAAAATGCATCCGTGGAGGAGTGAAGCATGAAGTCACACAAATGTAATTTCTCTGTCACGTTTTTTTCTCTGTCACGTTTTCTTTCTTTCTTTCTTGTTTTATCTCTGTCCCTTTCTACTCCTCCCTCACATTTCTCTTCTCGCCCTACCCTCCCATCCTGTTTTTAGTTCATTTTTACTCTCTTTTGATCCTATTTTTTCTCTCCTTCCCTCTGGTGTGCCCCTCCCTTCATCCCTTTCCCTTCCATGCCAGGCCTGTTTCAGCCTGCCATGACTTGGCGTGGGCTAATGTGCTCTAGTGTGGCTTAATCGCTCAGGTCTCCAAGGCTTACTGCTACACACTGTAACAAAGTACACTATTTACCTCAGGGCCACACAGAGAATAGGCTTGCACAGAGCACGGCGAAATCCAGTGGGGAATCAGTTTCACATCACAACACATTATTGATCCCCCCCCCCCCAAAAAAAANAAAAAAAAAAAAACCCAGACATGTTATTCATTGTTGCCTGAGCCTGGTTTCCTATCTCTCTGTTCCTTACAGAGGTGGGGACGGAGCTCAGGATTAAGGTCATGCCCTAGAGATAAACACTGTAATATGTCTTATTTTTCCACCCAAACTATGCATTTGATTATTAGTGATTATTTACTGGGTGTATCACTTGTTAGTTTCCACTTTTTTTTATTGTATATCATATAGTAACTAATTGATTAATTTTTTTAATTAAACAATTCATTATTTAGTCCTATAAAATGCCTGAAAATAGTAAAAAAAAAAAAAAAAAAAGGCACGCCACAAGTTCTCAGACTAGTGTGATGTCTTCAAATGACTTGTGTTGTCCAACCCACAGTTCAAAACCCAAAGATATTCAATTTACAATAATTTAAGACAGAGAAAAGCAGCAAATCCTTGCATTCGGAAGTGGGATCCAGCCAGTGTTTGACATGCTTTAATTAATTAATTAATTAATTAATTAATTGATTATCAGGTTTGTTAACAATTTTCTGTTAACCAGGTTGACTAATCAGTTAAGCGACTAATTGATCCATCAGTATGTGAAGAGCTGATTTTGGGGGAGGCAGTTTAATGTAATTCAGTCCTGATCTTTTGGAACTCTCCCAGTATGTTACTGTCTCAGATGGTGTCAAAAACTGTCAGCCCAAACCATTTATCTGTACAGCTCTGATTTAATTTAAGGATTCAGTGCTCCGTTATAGGTTTAGAAAAATCTACTCTTATCCATTGTTATTTAAAAAGATGCAACCATTTGTAGTTAATTTGGTTTAGTTTGAACATTTGTTGAATGCAGGTAAATGTCCTTGAAGGGCCCTCATCACTTTCTTCCTCTCTGTTCATGGTCCAGCTGAGGCGTGTAACTTTGCTGCAACCCTTTTACTCTTTATACACACACACACACACACACACACACACACTAAACAGACGGCACAGAACACGTGGAGTTGACAGCTGGTAACTGCAGGGCCCAGCAGGTGCAGTGTGTGTGTATGTGTGGTTGGCCCCCAGAGGGCCCCTGACTCATGGCCAGAGAGGCAGGCAGAGGGGTGTGTATGTGTGTGCGCGTGTGTGTGTGTGTGTGTGTGTGTGTATGTATGTACGTACGTACGTACGTGTATATGTGGATATAATGGGGGCCTGGCTGGCTGACTAGCCTGGAGTTGACTTCACTTCAGCTCCAGTGATTGATTGGAATAGGCCTGGACATGGGGCGATGTATTGCCTTTGGTCACTACCTTTGACTACCTCCATTACATCAATACTCCTCTCTTTCCGCTTTCCTGTTTTGTTTTTGTTATTTGTGTTGTGTTTTTGTGGCCCTTTACTGAACTTTGAAAGAGTTCACTTTATTATGATAATCAGCACAAGACATGTTTTCCTGGTCCAGGAACTTTCATGGAAAGACTCTGATCTGCTTTATGAAATGGACCATTGCTTGTAAGTAAACTGACAGCATTAGCTTGACTTGAGCGTACTGCAGATGGGAAGTTTGGAGGGTTTAGTGCACAATGAAAAACAATTTATCCCTCTATCTGACTCTTTATTTCTCTCTCTCTCTCACCAGAACCAGCTTGTTCTTGGTCAGTATGCCATTTGATGGAGCTTGCCATCCCGCCTGCCTCTGGCTATGGTGCCATCTTGAAAGGTGCCGCGGCACACACACCTGGCCCGCCGGCTGCCTCTTTGGTCTGCCTCACCTTTTGTCAGCACCATGTTAATGAAGGCCCTGTCAGTGTCCACCGCTCGCACACCGGGGCGCCTTTTAATGAGTTCGCTATTTGATCGCTATAGACACCCGGCACGAACGATGTTGGTTTTTTTATTTATTTTTTTTTTCCTCATGGACGATGCTCCTTCGCTCTTGTGTGTGTGTGTGTGTGTGTGTGTGTGTGTGTGTGTGTGTGTGTGTGTNGTGTTCACAGAAGTGTGTGTTGGGCTAAAAGGGAGGGAGACAAAAAGGAGGGGGCCGGTCAGCTGATTAGGACTAGTTTATAATAAAAGGGGGAGGGTGGTTGTCTTTTTTTTTTTTTTTTTTAAAAAAAGGAAAGAAAAGAAAATTATTTTTTTATTCCCCCCTCCCTCTGTACCCAAGTGAGTCGTGGCTCTCCCTTTTCAGGGGCAGATGAAAGCAGCTGGGTGCAGGGCTTCCAACAAAAAGTGCCAAGCGATCACAAACAAACCTTCAGATGAATCACATCAAAGGCGCTGCCCCAATTGTTAGCCCTCTCGTATCTGCGGAAAATTGGCTCATTAAGGGCAAAAAATGACATTGTTTACATTAGCCGGGGCCCTGATTAGTGCCAGCCATGTTTGTTGTGTTGCTCTGCTGTCCGCTTACCAACAGACCACTTCAGCTGCCCTGCACAATCGTTCCTTTGAAGGCTTTCTTTCTCTGGAAAAAAGGAGATAGAGTGAGGACAACAACAACAAAAAGAAAGGGAGAAAAAAACATCCGAGGGGAAAAATACATCCGTACGCAGACACACACAAACGCATACAAATGGACATGATAGCTGGTCTTTTCTCTCTCTGCCTCTCTACTCTCCTCTGCTCATCGGCTTTTCTCTCTTTAGGACTAATTAGGTTGCTTGTGGAAATGGAGGCGATAAGAGAGGACAGTCGGGCCAATGATGAGTCTGTTTGTGCTGTAATTGCACTGATAAAGAGGGCGGTGTTGTTGGCGGAAAAGAAAAGAAAAGAAAAAGCTTGACAATGAAAGGGCCTGGGGCTCTTCTTTGTGCCAATGGCCTCATCTCTGAAAAGAACACCTTTTGTGGAGCGAGGGTTTTGTAAACTGAGATGATTTCTAATCTGTGGAAAGTGCCATGTGTTTTAGACAGGCATGTGTGTGTTTGATCTCCTAGATCTGAGGTGTAAGGGTCCTTCTACCTTCTCATCTCCCACTTGAACTCCTGTCTTCATTCTTTTCTGCCGTTTTTTCCATTTTTTTTAACCATTGATAGAAATTGTAGAATCATTCAGCACTTGACACCTAGATGAGATGTAATAAAATGAGACGTTTTTATCTCTAATCATTTCTGCAGGGATACTGAATTACTGTAGCATCAAAAAGCCATAACTGACAAAACTGTACTGTATTTGTGTATATATGTATATTTGTATATTCTCTTCATTGCAGACATGTATATAGTGAATATGTATATAGTTCTGTTTATTTTTACGCATCTTTGCTCAGCTTTGTTGTCCTTGTTTTTAGCTTTATGTCTAGGTTTATCTTTCTGTAAATTGTTATTTACAATTACTGTGTAAGTATACTGAGAGGAACTGGAGTCAAATTCCTTGTACGTGGACACATGCTTGGCTAATAAAGCAGATTCTGATTCTGGTATAGATGCAGAGATTCATAAATAAACATGCATAACATTGCCCCTCCAAATTAATCTGATTAAAGTCGTCATTTTCCTTTGATTCTATCTGAGACTTTTTGGCAAACTTCCCCCAACAAGTTCCCTCAATGAAACATTTGACGTATTAAAATTCAGGAGGGGACATTTTCATCATTTTATCCCAGCTTGGTCTGACAGCGGTGAGAGAACGAGACAGTGCGTGACAAAAAAAGCATATGAAAAAAAAAAAAACTTGGGGAGTAAAACTTCAAGTTATAGGTGAGCAGGTCAAGCTGCATCGCTAACGACAGCCGCCGACCCCGAGCTCGCCCCACGTTACCCTTCACCTTCCGCCGCTCCCCAGGCCGCCTCACCTTTGCCCTGGGAGAGAAATGGAGTCTGAGATAGAGGGGGGAGGGGGGTTGAGAGCAGGACGGAGAACACCTCCCCCTCAACATAATGATAACCACTGAGATCTGGCCACCGTCCCCCACTGGCCCCTGGACACTCAGCCCCGCGGCCCCCAGGTCAGCTCGGCACATTATACCTCCCCTCTCCTCCTGAACTCTCTGACTCCACATTTACATACCCACCACTTTTTTTGTCCTACATTCTCTTTTTTGTGGTTTGCTACACTTCCTCGATTTTTTTTCCTACTACACCTCATTTTCTTCTCTGCCTCTCTCTGAACTCCTCCCTTTCTCCTCTTTGTCTTTTGCATTTCATCTGTACAGTCCAGGTAGTGTGTATGCACGCCTGCGAGTGTGTGAGAGTAATAATTACCATTTAGAATACTAGCAGATCTCTGAGGGAGGGAACCCAAGTTTGCCAACAGCGAGGCATTGTGGGAGCTGTTTGGTTTGTGTTTAGGTGCCCTTGGTGTGCTGTGCTGAGGAATCAGAATTTCCTTGACTTTTGACCGACTTTGTCCCCAGGGGGGAGGCAGGGAGGGATAGAAGGGCACAGACTGACTTCCATTTGCCGTTAAGGACCCACATGGAAAATATAAATTGGTAGCAGCAGGAAAGACTGAAACCATTGGCATTCCGGGCATCGCCCATTTGAATTCATGAGGTTGTGTTGTGTCTCTGCCCACTTCTTGATTGGAATATTTAAGAATGTGTCACATGAGGAAAGATAGATAGAGATGTCGACAGAGCTTGTTTCTGTCATTGTTTTCTGTCTGAAATCTGAAATTGGGACTTTCGCTGTATTTTTTCTGTTGACAGCTAGGATGGGTTGATTTAGGATCAACAGTGTATTTTGTAGATTTACAAAATTCTGCAGCCTGGTGAAAACATCCAAAATTGTTCTAATATTTATATTCACATTTATGACATCTGGCAGATGCTCTCATCCAGAGAAACGTACAAAATGTGTAATATTTATGATCAAGGCAACACTATCGGATCATGGTCAGCAGCAATCAAACCAATTACGATGTATAGCTGACCATAAGTGCAAGTGGTACAAAAAGAAATATTTAACTGCTGTGTTTAGTTGGCTTAAAGTGTTTAATATACTTTTTCTTTAAAAAGTAAAACAGAGCTGGTCTAATCTATTCCTACTCTACAGAGTGGTTCCCAAACAGTTTGGCTTTTAAAAACCTTAAAAACAAAGCAATTGGTACATGTGGCGCCTCATCTCAAATTGTATGGGTCAGTGGTGTTATGAGCAGTTTAACTAAAGAGTGACTTCCCCTTTTCCAAAGGTTTCATTTAAAAATGTTGATGCCTGTAGAGATAACACCATCCTGTATTTCACAAGAAAAAACAAATAAATGTTGCAAAAAACTGCTCCATATGTGTTCTATAAAGTCAATATTTGACTGTTGCTTATTTTGTCCAAGCAACAGTCAAATCTTCACATTTGAGAAGCTGGAACCAACAAATGTTTGGCATTTTTGCTTGATAAATGACTTAATAATTAATTTGTTATCAGAATAGTTTAGTTTTCTGTCAATTGATTGTTTAAATGGCTAACTGTTTCAATATTGAACAGAACTGTTTTTCTCAGCATAGTTTGTTAGGGGTGTTTCCACTTTCAGTGCTGTTCCATGTTGAAATAACCCCCAAGTATTCAATAAAAATGAAACACTACCTTGTGACACATGCATAATGTCTTATGTCATGAATCAGTATCACATTGATATAATAGACCTCCCGCCTTACATGACATCTCCTCCTGTTTCCAGGAACCACACTCGACTAGCACAAGGCAGTCGCAGATGGGAGTAAAGCTTGCTAGATGGATAGGCAGGGTATACTGTGTACTGTGTGTATATAATATGTGTGTGAGTGTGCTGAAGAGGAGGGGTGCTGCAGTGAGTGCATGGCTTCACAGGAGCAGGCCTAGTGGGGGACTACATTAGGAAGGGGTTGTGTGGGTTGTGTCCTGCTCATGGGACAAGGGACCAACTGCGACCTTGTGGATAATAACTGCCACCAGGGGTCACAGCCAGCCGCAAAGGGAGAGAGCCAGAGAATGAGTTGGGGAGGGAGAGAGAGAGAGGACAAAGCTTCATCACTACCCCATTCTCTCCATTTGACTCCAAGTGCCCTCCTACTCATGTCACCGCTATCAGTGTAAATGGAGCATTATGCAAAAGGAGATGATTTTGGCTTCAGGGGGTGTGATAGGGAGAATTGCGGGTTAATGTAGGGGGGAAAAGAAAAGAAAGATGGGGATTTTGTTGGGTGGGAGGAGTGGGTTAGAGCAATAGTAGGAGGTTGTGGGGTTTGGTGGGGGAGTGTTGGAGGGAAAGGGGGGGTATAAGAGGGTTAATAAAAGTGACAAGTGAGTGTTTCATTGTATCTAAGCCACCCTCCTAGACAGGTAACACACTTAAAGGATTCGCTGAGTGAGAGAGTCAGGCTATTGGGGGAGATCGTCACTTTGGTGTCTGTCTCAATATAAGCCGGAGGCGACACAGGACCCCAGGGTCCGGCCTTCCCATATAAAAGCCCACCTGAGAGCCAGCACAATAAAGGCCACTCAGCCAGATGCAATATACCACAAAGAGAATTTCCTGAAAAACTTGATTTGAGCTGGAAAGTAATTGAAAGTTATTTGCAAACTGCCATTTCCTAAAATCATATACCCCAGGTTGACTTAGGAGAGTCATTCATATAAGATTGACTGTTATCTACAAGCTAAATGGATTTGGTTTTACCTGACTCAAAAGAAAAAGTTATTGGAAAACACACTTTACCCAGTCTCTTGTCTCTTCCTGTGGACTGTTGAGGTGAAGTGCAGCGCTGGATATATCCTTAGAGGATTTTCCATTTTCATCGCTTACATTGTTTTGAAAGGGAATCTACTTTTAAAGATGCTGCCAAATCTCAAACTTCCTACGAGTTTATTGCGCTTGCCACGAGCCAAATATGTGATTATTTTAAAAACATTCCGGTTCAGTCTAATGAGAATTTTACCTTAGTCATGTGTTCAGCAATATTGAATTCCCAATCCAAAAAGTTCATTTGATCTTCTTTGTTATTGACAATGTGTCTCTCTAGATTGTGTCACATTAAAAGCTGAATGCAACTTTTTGCATTCGGGGGTGTGGGTGGGTGGGGGTGAAGCCAAGCCAAGGTTTTTTTTTTTGTTTTTAAGACTCCACTAACTTAAGCATGGAAAATATAAGAGGTGGTCTGAGCAGGTAGGAACACATGTGCAGTTTTATGCAGAAATTAGTTACCTGATTAGCATAAGCATGACATCTTGGCCGGCAACCAATGATTATTTTTATTATTGATTCATCTTCATATATTTTTTGAATAATTTATTAATCATAGTCTACAAAATGTCCCAAAATAGTGAACAATGTCCATCACAGTTTCCCCAAGTCAAAAATAAAATGGTGTAGGAGACTTAAATGATGTTAAACAGCTATAAACAACTAGCAAAATGATGTAAGGGTACAATACACAACTAATTATAATATGATATACTGGCTTGGCTTAACAGAAGATATGTGACACTTCAGGTCAAGCGTACACATTGATGCATTGTTGAATAAATCTAAGGCACTGTCAACCTGAAACTCAGGTTGGAAGTGCAGCATTTTTCTAGAAAGTAATTTGAGGTGTGAGAAATCCCCCTGGGGTGTGTTAAATAGTTTCTGTGTCCTATTGCTATTACAGAGGCTAACAATTATTTTCTCCCTTGAAATGAGGGGCGCTGACCCTAATATGAGGCCACTTAACACCCATAATAGGATGATAATTGGCCAGTGATGATGGTCTTGCCCCTCCCCCCGCCCTCCAAACTGTCAGTTAATTGTAATAGATTACCTGTGTATTAGTTACATTTATCACTTCCGAACTGAATCAAATGAGGTGTGTGTGTGTGTGTACACTTTGCATGTGGATATGAGTGATTATCAGTGGGGAAGGGGCGGCTGAGACTTGAGATAATAATACTTCAAATCATTTCCTCCTTCTCCATTCTGATATTTTCTTTTTACGCTCGACGCCCCACTTCTTCACGTGCGCGCTTCACTGATGACTGTCATAATTGCGTGTTCACGGGCTCGATTTCCCCCGAGGGGTTCCCCAAATTAAAAGAAGTCATCCCACTCTTCCCTTATCTCCCTTTCCTCTAGCACCCTGTTTTCTACACACACACGCACACACGCACTTCATCTCTCCCCCCTTGCTTCTCTCTCTCTTACAATCCCGCTCTGGGGATGCCATGCTTATTTGAATGGAACTTTCTTGTCTTTTTTCTTCTTCCTTTTCAAGCCGCGTGTCACTAATGAATAAATAAAATACACACAAGCAGTGGATTGACTTTCATGCATGGATGCACTGGCTTTGATGAGACCCCCCTGCCCCCCCCCCCAATCTTATAGACAAGCTGCTGAGGACAGTCACTCTCTGCTCTGCTAGGCTACTGTTAAACATTTGTTCTGTATGCAGATGAATTCTGAATTTTACAAGGCCTCTGCTGGGGTCAAATAACTGTGAAGACAAAGGAATCCAGATTTAAATTCAGTTTGTAAAGGACAGTTATTAATCACACTTCTACAAAACATTTAAAATAATTTGTTGCTCTGTGTCACTGATTAACAGTGATTCAACCTTTTAACAAGCTGAAAAAAGCTTTTGTGTAAATTCAGGTTGGTCTTTTTCTGAGAAATCCTATGGCAAATTTACCACTGCAGCAGCAGCGGTTTGTGTAGTATAAACTGATAATTAGCAGGGGCAGTGATAGCTACCAAAGAGCATCACCTGCAGAAACAGAAACTCAAAACTTATCTGTAGAAAATCAGAGGATAAAGCCATCCTCGAACCCCAGTTCGCTCGTGAAGTGATCACTGGGAGGTGCAAGTTTAAAAACAACAAAAAAAAACAAAAAAAAAACGAAGAACATAACTCAAAACACATGACTGCTTTATATACACAATTGTGGCTGTGTTAACATATTGTATGCTGAGTTGTAGATTGTGTAAAAAAAAACAAAAAACAAAGCTTTCAGGCCATTTATGCACAAATTTATATAATTTCACGAAGGATCAAAGTATTAACAGTACCAGTGGGTGAGATCTACTAGTATAATGTTTCTGATGTGGCAGTGTGCTGTATTTACAGACCGTTACCACCACAGTTTAAAAGGAAAATTAAGCCCTGACTGGTAAGAGTAGCCTTTGCTAGTACTTGTGCAGCTAAAGCCAGCAGTGTGTGCCCTCTCTTAACTGCCAAGGGCCTGGTATGCCGAGCAGGGCAGAGGGATCCTGGCACTAATTAGCTTGTAATGGCATCATAAATTATGGACAAATCAAGGCGGTGCATCGGACAGACGTTTTAATGAAAAGTTGTAATGGGTCACCCCCGGAGGCCTGAGGGCTGAGGTCCTCTCACCTGCCAGGGTTATCCATCACATCACAGCTAGCAACAGGATTGGATCCACAGACTGGTTCAGAGACGGTGTGGATGGTGTGGACAGATGCTGGATTTTTAATCAGGAGTTTCTATTCTCTTCACCACCGGTACCTTCGATTGTTTTGTTGTGTTTGAGATTCTCTACCTGGCAGAGCTGATATCAGATATTCCAATGAAGCAATATTTTCCCTATTCAGCTACATTACATCACCTTGCATCACATCTAAATAGATGCATATCCATAGAGCTTGCACACACATGCCCACACACCACACATGCATCAATATCACACTTGTGATGCAGCACAGATGATGAAGCCTTGATTTTTCCTAGACAGAGGTGCCTCTCTTTCACCTAGAAATCTTTAAGAAAATGGACATCAATCCCTGGAACGGATGGTCAAATGAAATCTTTCTGGGACTTATTGATGTTTCTTTTGTCCCTTTGTGCAAGACCCGATAGGGTTCTGGCCGCGGCTGCCAGATGAGCGTCTGAGAATCATTAGCGGAGCTGATTTGATTTACGTCCTGTGTAGATGGGGCCACCCAAATGATCTGCCTCGCCATGGCCGTCATCAATCACCGCCAACCAGAGGGCACAGCAAGCACGCATGGGAAAGGGAGCTTGGTGGCACACCAAAGTACCCATAGGGCTGTGTATGTGTGGGCACGTGTGCACATACTTTGTACAAATGTATACTGTATTCTGTAAATGTTTGTGTGTGTATGAATGTGTGCACATGAGTGTTTGTGGGGTGAAATGTGATTGTGTTTGATTATGTGTCTGTATGGGGTGAGTATTTGTGTGTGTGTTTCTTTTTCAAAAACAATAAAAAGTTTAATGTGCTCGGTCATACTTTGCTCTGTTTGGCCTTTGTTACTATTAACAGTGGGAAATGGTACTTCAGAATAAAAGTCCTCTCCCAGAAATTTACAACAGATTAAGATTTTTGATTGATAACAATACTAATATAACCACAAAGGGATAACATACAAGCTGGACAAGGATGTTTCTGCCCCGTATGTAGATACAATAGACATTTAACTCTGAATTAAACATAATTTTAGTAATCTTACTGGCACTTAGTAAAGATGGTTTTGAGTGCTTATACGGCATGTCTAGCAGATAGCAACTCCATATATTTTGAAGTCTGTCCAGTGAGTAAAATTATATTCTAATCTGATCATTTCTGACCCACGGCAAGTGAGCTGGTCAAATTCCCATGCTGTTCACAGTTAGTGCAGCAGGATTAATCAAGACATTCTGATAAAACATTCCCCTGAAAGTACTAACCCCTTTTTTAAATTTCCTTTGTGTCTGTGTGTTTCTTAGTGTTTGCATGTGTATGCATATCTGTGCATCTGTCTAACAAACTGAGTGAAGTGGGGGGCTAGTGAGAAATGGATGCGTTTCCATTTGAGGGCTCATGATTGACGGCCAACTTCGGCTTCCCCGGGAGTATGTTGTTGCTGGCAAGAATCCACGGCGCCTTGTTCACTTACAGAGAGTTGGCACAGGTTCCACTCCACAGCGGCGCACAATTCACATGCCATCGCACTGTTGCATCAGCAATAATCTCTTACAGCCAACAGAGACAGGGAAACGGATCAACGTTTCGTTAATCGAAATGCCTTTATCCGAACCTCCTCCCATCGTAACCACCTCCACGCTAAAACACCATGGCACTTGTATTATTGGAACATGCATGCTCGAATATCTCCCTGTGATATGCTAATGAAACACTAATCCTTTATAGTGTAGGTCTATTTGCACTTTTACAGCATTCAGAATCAAGTGATTCCATTGGATTCAGGTTAAGGGAATATCAAATTAGATATGCAGTATCAAATCCTGAATTTATGACTCAAATATAGGCCTATTTGTTTTGTTTTTGCTAATACGCCGCAGCAATAGTGACGATCTTCAAACACTGAATACCGTAAAAGCCTAACCCACATAGAGCACACATACTGAGGATTATATTAGCAACATGAATATCACACATTGGGGAGAGGAGGGTTGTGTGTGTGTGTCCTTGCGTGTGTGTGCAGGGGGTGAAGGCCAAATTAGCCAGGTTGTATAAGCAATTATTGGGGCACACTATGTACCTAAGCACCCTAATAGGTATGTAGAGGAGGCATTATTCAATTAGAGTGGCAGTTTGCTGTAGTGAGGAGCAGAGCAGTGGTGACAGCGCTGGTGTCTTCTCCTTATGAAACAACCTATTTAAGCTAAATCAACTCCCACTTAAGAGCTGCGGTAATAAGCGCACGGCGACGCTCGCCGGCCCGCGGGGGCCCATCCGTCATGCTGTAATACGGAATCAGAATGAGTGATAACACCTAGTCCTTCTACAGCGCCTTAGCTGCTGCCGCAGGAATGGCTCTCAAGCACACACAAGATAACATACACACCTACACAGACACACACGTGCACATGTTGCTAGCAGCAGCAATACTGCTGGATGGCTCTGCTCATTTCTCTCTCCCACCCACCTCCTGCTCCACTATCTTGCAAATGCGGAAAGAAATTGTGTTTCTATGGATTTGCAAGTATGAGTCTCTTTTTAAAAAACAAACAAAACTTTTTGTCATTGTCAAAGTATGAGCACACTGTTCTGTGTGTTGGTATGGTGTGTGTGTAAGTGTGTGCATCAGTGTTTGTATATAGTTCAAATAATTAACAACTAACAATTATTTTCAAAATAAATAAAAAAAGGCCAGCAAGTTTTCAGGGCCAAAGCTAACACCTTCAAACCCCTTTTAGACATTTCAAAACCCCAATATTTTAAATTTACAATGATATAAAATCGATGAAGGCAGCAAATCCTAATACTGAAGAAGCTGGAAACAATGTTTGACATTTTTGTTGTATAAAAGATTTAAAGGACTAATCAAAAATGTTGATTTATTTTCTATCGATTGACAAACTGATTAATGTACTAATTGTTTCAGCTCTAAAATGTTGTCAACATCTTTTCATCACTCAGTTTAACAGTAAAATATGCTCTCATTGTTTACATCCTGAGCCTTATTGTAAAATTAGTATCGGGGTCAATCAAGTCATATTTTAATTGATGGTATTGGCTATACTAAGTCCAGTCACTAGCCAGTATGTAAGCCTGTCATGGTATCTCTGTATCAGGCCAAACAGACACTAGACACATTAGTTGTGTGACAACTTACATTACCTGACTGTTTTCTGTCTCAACACTGGAACAGTGCAAATATTTGATGAGAAGTTACACAGTAAGTTCACTGTAAATCCTTGTTGAGAAAATCTGGCAGATCAAGTTTGCAATGAAGGAATAGTAAAAGAAGAAGCAGCCACAGTGAACTGGTTAGATAAGGAGCTGCAGGCGACAGGCACTCGCTTCAGTTTGAGTGAACCTCGAAGCTCCAACATGTCATGAAAGTAATAGACTGTTACCTCTCAGTTCCTGTCTTATGGAAAGCCACACTGATCACAATTGTTCATGGTACACATGGAGCAGGTATTGCAGCTGTATCATTCGGCGTCAGTTGAGCCATTTTAAACACCTTCATGATTGGAAGAAAAATAATGTGCCAAGTGTGCACTTTGCAGGTTGAATCAAATTTATAAAGCTTTTAACCAATCATATTTTATTAACATGACTAGTTCTGTTATCTAGTGAGTACTTTGCCTTAGACTGTAGGCATGTCAGTTTCAGCACAGTATTTAAAGTTTTTACTGTACATGTACTTCTTCTGCTCACCACTGGCCTGTGTACAGATAAAACTTATTGCGAAGAACCGAGGCAACAAATACAAACAAACAGGAAAAAATATGTTGTGTATTTTCCTGATTTGAATTATGGATAGATGAATGAACAGATGAAAACAACAACAGAACAGCTACAGAGTGATGAAAACAGAGGAGGGAAAAACAATAAGCGGCATGCTTGCGATGTTTGAGAAGCCTGGTTTCATGGGCATCCTTCTTTCTTTTTTTATATCTTGTTTGTTTTTCTCCTCCACTCTCTCTCGCTCTTTCTCCTATCTCTCTCTCTCTGTGGCTCATCAGTGTGGTTGTTCATCGGTAATGACTCCCACTGTGGCAGGGCCCCTTTAAGGTTGAGGTCCCCCCCACCCCTCCATCCTTCCCCCCTCCTTCAGTCCCATCCGCCATGCATTATTCATAGATTCACAATCAAATGAGGGAACTACGGTTGGTAGCAGGAGACATGGTGCATGGCTCTTCCTCCCCAAAAGTCCCCCGAGGTGCCCCAGTCTGGTACCCACCATCACCCACTCCCCCTAACCCCCGCCCCGGCCTAGCCCTCCCACTCACCCCTTCCGACACAGTGACAGGTTTTTTTTTTTTGATTGGGGTGGGGGTCCAGACACATTGACTCCATCCCACCCTTCCCTGGGGTCATTGGCAGTCATGCTGGTCAGCGGTGACCTCCGTTGCCCTTTGGGGTACTCATCACTTCCTCTTCCTCTCCACAGGGATGCACTCAAAGTGTCTGGCACCTTTTTGGAGGGTGGCTAAGGATGGGTGGGTTGTGCTTGGGATAGGTCGTCCTTTTCGCTTTTCTACAATAGCTAGCACACTGGTTTGACATCACTGACAAGCTGTTAAACTTGTAAAGATGTTATTTTATCCAAACTGTCGTTGCCAAATCTTAGAGACCCCCCCCTTTTCCCCCTTTGAACTCAGTGCTCTGTAGCAACCAGTAACCATTCATTTGCCAGGACATCATCATCTGGGTGACTCTTCTAACTTCAGTTCAACATAATACATTGCTCTGAAGTGCATATTACCTTTCCCACACCTGCCAGTGCCCTTTCAACACCAGGAGGATAGAACATGGTGGGAAAAGAAGGCAGAACAAAGTTAACTGTCCTGTAGTAGTCCTGTCAGATCAGTACAATGGTACAAATGCACATAAAGACACAAAAGGAGGTGAACACATCTGCTGTAATGTTTCAACTTCAGCAAAACATTCAGTGGTGCTGTATGTGCTGCAGGATGCTGATATGCACCCAGTGATGGTGGAAAGATCTTCTCGCAACCAAAGTAGCTTCATCTCTCACAGTGATGGATGATGATACCTAACAGTACTAATGTAGGTACACCTGTGCCCGAACATTGTGAGCAGTAAACATGAGGTCAAATTTGTGCAGAGTGCACATTAATGAAGATAAACATTAGCTTCGTGTTGTATCTGAAGGTACCTTAGCTTTGGCTTTCCCACACAAGTGCTAGATAATAGGGATGGGAAGTGACAAAGAGAACCAGAGAGAGTGCAAGTGGGCAGCCAAGAGGGAAAGTAACGAGCGCGTGAAACTGAACTGAATTGAAACTTAACTTTATTTGTTACTTTATTTCATTGCAGTTTCCACATGGGGAACAGGCTTGTTGCACAGATGACGCCTGCCCAGCTGCCATAGCTTCAGGTATTGGTGGGCTCCCTCCCTCCCTCCACCCCACACACACACACACACACACACACACACACACACACACACACACAGATCTTTGCTAATTTGGAGACAGGGCTCATTCGATGAGCGCTTTCAAAGCAAAGCCTACACAAAGTTTACTTTAAATGATTAGTGTTTTTGAGGTCGACCAGGATGTTTAAATGACTAGTTGGTTAGTTCCCAGCATTCGTTCTTAAAACCAGTGCCTGTGGCACAGTGAGATGTGCCGTGATTTGAATACTGGAGAGAAAGACAGAGCAGTAGAAAATTCCTTCAATGCCGTGACTGTAGTAATAGTTGAATGAAGAGAAAGATTACAGATTAACATATTAAATGCCAAGATAGGCCCACCTGGTGTGTGACAGATTTTTCACACAGCGCAGCCAGTGGAAATGGAAATGTATCATAACTAGGTCTTCGGTGAGTAATTTTATTCTGATCACCCCCGGTTTACTTGTTTCCTGCTTCTTTTATTATAGACTTTATATATGAAGGATTAAGTCCTGTAATCATGTTGGTAATTGAAATTGCAGGCTATGATATTGTACATTGCTTAAAGCCATACAGTCTCACGCAGTCACCTGTCTCTGAATCAGAGTTCTTCCCTTTCCTTCCCTGCCATTCTGAATAACCCAGAACACTGCAGCCAGTCTCTTTTCCTAGCCAGCCCATAAATATGCCATTATGGTACTCTTATTATCCTCATTATTGGGGTGGCTGGAGTGGCGCCTGCGTCTATCATGGCCCTCTAATGTGGGTCTAATGGTTCTGACCTGTACGGGACACAGGTGGTCCCCAGAACAGCCTTGATTGGGTCCATTTATTAAGCTGCTCTGGCGCCAGAGACGGTCCGGTTAGTCATTTGCGTGCGGGGCAGGTTCCAATCCCAAGGCTGCTGATGGACTGGAGCCCCCCCCCACTCCGCATCCCCGTCTCGCCCCATAGCCCTAGCTTTGTTCTTTCCTAATGGCTCAATTAAATGGGTTAATTCAGAATGGGGACCCTCTTCAAATCTGTGATTATCACCTAGCCCCCTACCCTGCCACATCACCACCACGGCACACATGCGCACACACACACACACACACACACACACGCACACTGCTATTGCTCCATTGCTCACCCCCCCAACTGCAAGCCCACACATTTATTATTCATCGCAATCAAATAAGTGAGGTGGTTGAAGAAAGTTGCTTTTCTCTCTCTCACTTTCTTTCTTACCTCTCTCTCACTCTCTCTACCTCCATCCCCTCCCTGCGCCTCTTCTCCTCCTTCTCCGCTCGTCACCTCTCCTCTCCCAGGGAAGAATTTCTTTTATTGCGACAAACACTCTGTGGAGCCCTTGGCTTTCGGCAGCCCCAGCCAGTCATTGATGCAGGCAGTCAGGAAAGCAGGCAGCCAAGCAGCCAGGCAGCCCTCCCCGTCAGGAAAATGAGCAATTCTCTCATTGTAATAATGCGCCTCTGTCATCTTCCCATTATCGGCATGATAAAAGATGAAATATTCAGGGAGGCTGGCCTCCTAACCTGATCTGGGCGCGATATTGGGCCTGTGGAAAATGAGTTTTATCAGCTTTAATATACTCCTTGGCAGACTGACCCTTGAAATTAAACATTATTACAGAGCGGATATTTAAAAAACCGGGGCCACAAATTACATCAAAATGAAAATATTAAGGAACATTACGAATATATCAAGTGGCGCTTCTCTCCCTCTCTTCTCAGGCTCGCACACCAGCTCTCCTCATCCTGACACCCCCTTTCTCATCCAGCCTCACCCGCCCCACCATTTCACCCCCCTCAACCATCTTCGATGAGCGTGATCGGGGATGCGGCAGGCAACGTTGTAAGTGTCACTGTTGTTGTGTGTGTGTGTGTGTGTCTGCAGTGGGCTGGCAGAGAAATAATAACAATGCTGCCTGTCCCACCAGCTTCATACGTCTGCATAAACTAATTAGACCTAGACGCTCTCATCACCTGCTTTATTGAGAATGGAGGGGAGAACACTGGCAGGAAGTGTGGGACTTGAGTAGCAGAGTGTGTTCCTACACTTGTGTGTTTGTATGTTTGGGAGGGAGTGTGCGGTGAAATTGGTGTTTGATGTGTATTTTAGAGGGAGACCAAAAGTGTGTTAGCTTCTTTGGCAGTGGTGGTGGGACTTTAAAATACTGTGTATGGTGTGTGTGTGTGTGCGTGTGTACTGAGGGAGGTTCAGTTACAAATTTGTCACATAAATAATCCTTCCTCTTCAAATAGGTATTTCAGCTGCATGTTTTTGTCAGGTAGGTAAGGTATCTCTGGACTCCTAACATGACAACTCATGTACAGTAATGCTCATGGAAAATAATGGAAAAACCAGTAGGAAGTGAGTTTCTCTAATCACTTTAAAAGTAAAAATCCCCCAAATCTATTTGTCCCCCAAAATGGAGAGAAAGTGATGTTGGCTCTGTGAAGTGTGTGGTGATTTGTCACTTTGTGATGGGGGGATATGAGAAATGCAATAAAAGGCGGAGGAGAGATGTGATTTGAATAGATTTCAGAGGAAGTCGGTCCTTGGGGGAGTTGGATGAGTAAGCAGTGTCCCCGAGGACCGAATTAAAACTTTACTTTTGGTCACGGCGCCCCCTCCCCATAGTGCTATTTCGCTTATCGCCTGCATGTGCGAATGTGTGTATGCATGGGTTATATTATGTGTGTGTGTTGGCGTATGAGCATGTATGTGTCTGACTTTTCTGTTTGGATCTGTGTGTGTTTCCAACTGTGCATGTGTATCCCACGCAAATGGAGCGCCCTCCCCTGCCCCTCGCCCCGAGGTTATGGGGGGATACACACAACTCCCTCTGCCAGGCTCAGATGAGTATTCACAGCAGCACGCCCCTCTCCCTTAACCCAGCACAGGGGAGCTTTGCATATTGAGGCCGTGTATGTGTCTTAGTGTGTGTGTGTGTGTGTGTGTGTGTGTGTTTGCAGTCTCCCCTGCCCAGAAACGAACAGGGGGTCCAGTTGATTCCATGCACATGCATTGTTATTATTCCATTGGTGATTCAGCTGGCTTGGTTGGTGCCAAACTCATACAGCTGCATGCATGCATGCACAGTGGCTCAACATGGATTGATGCGTGCGCTAGCAGCTTACGTTTTGCTGTGTGTACATTGTGTAAATGCTCAAAGCTCACATTCTCATTGGAAGGGTTGATACTGTATGTCTGGAGCAGAGACAGCATTAAACACATACAGAGCATCAAATAAGCTTAAGAGTGTTGTGTCCAGTCCAACTTGCGATGCCTGAAGGCTTGGTGTTAATGCTTTGCTGAAGGAGGGGGTATCTATCAGGCCAAGCAAAGAAATAAAAGGGGGGGAAATGGGGGAAAAAGGCAAATGCAGAATAGAGGGAATAGACACCACAGGGGCTGGTTGCAGAGAGGGGAGAAAACAACAGAGGGAAAATGGCTTTCTCCATCTCTTCCTCCCTCCCTCTTTCTCCCTCTCTCTCTCCCTCTCTCTATTTCTCTCTCTCACTTGATTCATTATGCTGATATACACAGTATTTGCTTCCTGAGTGAGCCCCCCTGCACTCCCGCCCTCCTGGAATGCACACACTGGTATTGTACACACTCACAGACACACACAGAAACACACAGCAAGATGGTGGTGGTGCCATAAATATAGCAAACGACACAGCCTAGCAGCCGAGCAAGGTCAGCCGCGGCCCAGGATGACAGTGCCGTGGGCGCTGCACCAAGCTCTTGTTAGAAATGCACACAGTTAGCTCATTAGGACGGGCCCCTGAGGCCCCCCAAACACACATACGCACACACAAACATATACAAACATTGATCCATTTACTATTTAATTGCAAAGTTATAGTATACACTCCGCCGTAGAACATGAACCCCACTGACAAGATTCAATCTGCTCCCCTCATCAGTTGCTGCTTTATTCCATGTACGAGGATGTCTGCTGGTTTTCAGTGTGTGTTTATAATGTGTACCTGCAAGAGTGTACATGAAAAGTGTGTTTTTAATTTGAATATCTTCAAGGTGTTAGACTCGTGCATTCACACATTACATATATATGTTGCGTTTCCCGGTATGTGATATCCCATCCCCCAGTACTAGAGCTACTGTATATTAAAAGCAGTGAGGACTGCAAACTTGGCTCAGTGTCGAAGTGTAAGCACCTCTCTGAATGCAAAAACTGCCATGTTTACAGAAGCACATGACAGCTTTGGAAAATATCACAAAGATACACACAGACAATAGAGTTATCTAGTGTGTATTCTTACCCCTGTGAAAGAAGACGTCTTGTTAAAGAGTGAAGGGGAGATGTTGAAAGAGGGAAAAAAAGAGTAGGAGAACCATTTAGAGTAATGTTCTCAGTCCTACTGGAACCACTGGGGAAAAATGTCCAGTATGACTTTGCATGAACTTTATAATTGCAGGGTAAAAGTTTGCGTGTGTGTCGGTGCGATGAACTGCAAGCATGTACATTGCTGTGCGTTTGTGTCTTGAGTGTACAGGTGTGTTAGGTGAGCTAGGGAGATGGCAGGTGTGCATGTATAGGAGAGTGTGTGTGTTTGTGTGTGTGCTTGAACATAGTAGAGGTACTTGGCTCATGCTCTGGACACGCCTGAGAGACTCTGTGAGTGTTGCCCTCCTCCCTCCTCCACGCTAGCCTCAGACACACGCTGGGACACACACAACTAGTTTTTCACTCTCCTTTATCCTTTTTTTTTTCTCCCCTATCTCATTCTTTCGTTTCTCTCGCAGATAATACAGGACTTTTTTTTATCAGACAGATTTTTTTCTGACTCAACTACAATGCTATTGTAGCTGCGTATAGCTTGTATTGCTATCTATCTACTATATGCTGAGTAATTGCTGTCTGTTGCGTTCTCTCTCCCCTCTTTTCTCTCTGTGTCACCTGAACAACCTCAGTCATATGCCAACAGTGGGCACAGTGGCACACCATTGACGGTCCCTTCTCTCAGTGTCCTCTACCCTACTATATGAAATAGATAAATGCATTGGATACTGATTGTCCCCTATGCCAACCTCCACCTCCATACACCCCTTCCCTGGCCCCCTGCCCTGCCCCCTCTCTTCCTCCTGCCCGGCCGGGGGTGGTGTCAGTTTGGCAGGCCTTGGGGCCCGTCAGGCAGCCAGTGGGCTGTGACGGGCAGCAGCTCCGCGTCTCTCTCCCTGCAGTCTGGCGCCCGCTGGGGTCTCGTCCGGGAGCCCAGCCTGCCAAAGTGACCTCACTCCAACTGAGAAAGAAAAAAAGACTCATTCCGGCCGCGGTTCATGCCATTTTCACTCTGCAAACTGGACAACGCCGCAAACTAATGAACCAACACTGGTTACTTTGCGACAGGAATTTCATAATTTAGTCTCATAATAATAAGTGCTTCAGTAAATATTTCAACAAAAATGCTGACTCATCTTGCTTTTTACATATATTGCTGTTCATTCAGTCTTTACTGATATCCCATCATGTCATTTGTGTTTTAGGCCAAAAACATCGTTTATGTGTTTGTGCCTTCACAAAACAAAACACGTTTCTTATCATGTTGAACATCGTGTTTTTAACAGTGTTTTTATCATTATCACAGTTGATCCTAAAATGGTCCAGTAATGGTTTGGGGTCATAAAGAGCACAAAAAGTAAATTCTGATACATGCTTTTCCATTACAAAACAGTATACAATATACAACTTTTTTTGTATCCATTTAAAGAGAAAACAAGTAATTAACTTAAGTTCATCATTCTGCATCTCTAATAGAAATGCATTGTAATTTTGTCAGTCTCATAAAGGATCATTGGTCTGTGCTGTTTGCCATCTTGTAAGAACATTTGTGATGACCATCTTAAGTATTTTAACATCATATTGGCTCTAAAAATAATATTTGCATGTATTATTTGCATAATATTTTTCCTTACGTGAAGTGAATGGTTCTGCCAATGTATTTAGATTGATTGTTTGTTATAGAAAATGTTAATGTCTTGAGAAGTCATTACTGTTTCAACGGTTGAAAAGTGCTATATAAGTAAAAGTCCATTTACCATTATACTATGTATATTGATTATACATTATACATTTTACTATGTTAAAGTGGTTGAATTTGAATTTTTTTTTTCCATTGGAAACAGATAAAATTATCTCGCCTACTGCCATTTTTTTCATGTATTTACAGAAAATTTATTATATGTACTATAATGACTGGATGTCAGGAAGATTTTTTTTTTTTCTGTCTGTCCGTTAGTAGTAATCTAATCTAAGTATGCTGTTAATCTAGTCTTATTGTTTGAAATAGTTTGTTCACTCATTTTCAATCACCATCTGATAGAGACTTCTAAATTCATCTTCATTTTGAGGACTTTCGAGGCAACATTTAGCTGCTCTTGCAGCAGATGAGAGGCGTAATTATTAGTGTGCCAGAAAAGATCCAGGTGCATTACACAAACAATTTCCCTGCCACCATCTCTGGTGGCAAAAACACAACATCGTAGTCTCTCCTGTGACCGAGCGTTGAGCTGTGCCTGCTGAGGCGAACCTCCCCCCTGCATCCCTGAGAGGGTGATGCAGCGAGGTGACACTGTTAGGGAGGAGAGCTCTGGGTATGTGTGTGTGTGTTTGTTTATCTGCATTAAATATAACGTGTGTGTCTGCAGCAGCAAGTGTGTGTTTTTTGCTCTTCCTTTTTGTGTGAGTTCTGGTGACTTCACATCCAGTTCAAGTAGTACTCTTTCCGGTGTGTGTTGTACGAAACAGTATGTGTGCATCCAAAAGTGTGTTTGTGTGTGTGTGTTTGCAGTGTAATGTACTGTGCTTTACTTCCAACCCCTACCTCCCCCTCTCCTCCCTGTGCCCCGCCCTACCTCAGCCCCATGGAGATGCATCGGGGTCAGGGAATATGGGGAGAGAAACACAGGGAGGCCGCACTCCACAACTTGAAAGGAATTCTAATGAACCAGCACAGTCGCACTGCCTATTCCCACGACAACAGGCCCCAAACAAATAGCTGCATTTGAAGTCCCCTCGTTTTATGACTTTGAAAATGCTGTGTGTGTGTGTGTGTGTGTGTGGTTGTTTTTGTTTTTGGGGTACAGTAAGTGTCTGGTGTGTGTGTGTGTGTGTGTGTGTGTGTGTGTGTGTGTGTGTGTGTGTGTGTGTGCACAAGTGTCTACCTCTACATTTTTTCTAAGAAATTGGCCTGGGAACTGATTTACTTTAATGTCTACACTAGAGGATATAATAATTGTCTGCTATGACCAGAGATAGACTTTTTATTTGTAATTACCAGACTCATATCAGTGTGCTTCTTTCCCCAATAAACACTTCACATGTGCTGTGAGGAGATGCAAAGTCAGCTACGCATGTATGAGAGGATATTTTATATTTTATATTTAACATCAAGATACTTATTTAATCCATGAGGCAGGTAATGATTGAAACATTCAGCTTTCTCAGTGCTGATGGTAATCATGTTTTCTTTTCATAACTCTTGGTACAACTCCCTTAATTTTTAGATCCTATCAATTACAGGTATATTCACATATATAATTGCAGAGTGTGAGTTACAGATGAAATATCATTTGTCAGATCATACTAGAAAATATTGTCATGTTTTCCTGCTACATTTACAAACATTACCGACAGACCTTTAGAAGGATCTGGAAACATTAATAACTTTGTTTTTATGTAGTGAAAGCAGGTTTCAATCCTGTGTTTTGAATTTTGGTGATGTGGTGAACATTTTGTTAACACCTGATCTCAGATTAGGACTTTAAATCATGTTGCTTTTAGCTATAAACCCATCCTGCGTGAGGAAGAATTTAAATAATTCTCAATCATTTAGTAGAAGTATGGGATTTTCTTTTTTTTTTTTATTACCTTAACATTACCTTAGAAAAAGAAAATCAGTTTTATGTCATTCTTCCTTTGTCTTAGGCTAAGAAAACACTCTTATGTCACATGACAAACAGTACTTCAATACAAAAAAAACAACCCTTTCACACATTGTGCACCTGTTATCATGCAGGATATACACCCCTGCACTACCCTTCCTTCATTCACACAAGGACCACTTAAAAATAAAATAAAATGAAAATGAAGGAACAGATGAGTGGGGTGGTGGCCAGTTAGGTGTCTGCATAAATATTAATATCAGTACCCCCCCATTGCCCCTCCCACTCCCACCCTTTTCCAACCCCCTCTGTGCATGTGTGTGTTTTTCTTTGACAACCTCAGGTTGCATGTACAACGGCTCCTATGAACCGAGATGTCTTTTATTTCTCAGTCCAGTGCCTTTGCATCAACTGAGCGTGGCGTGGAGCGCGCGGCTGCCTGGTTTGGTTGGCTGCCTGCTTCGGCTGGCGGGGCCGGCTTGTCTGTCTGCACCGCGTGTTGTTTCGCCTGCTCTGCGCAGACGGTGCGGGTGAATGTCACTCCACAAAAGCAGCATGAGTTGAGTTGTGTAAACAGTAAATAATAAACAAGTGCTCTAATACATTATTGAGAGAATCACTTTAGGCAACTGGGACAGCATGAAACGCATAACCCCCCCGAACCCCCCTCCCACCGTCTCTTTCTCTTTTCAAACTTGCGCTCTTTATGTTTTCAATTGGTGATACTGCAGATAGGCTGCACTGTAGCACTTGTATGTCTTGTCATTGCCTGTTAAAGTCTTTTTCTTATGGTGCATTCAAATAACTTCAATATGCTTTGATCCTTTTTGACGTGTTCTGTTGTATTTTGAGACGGTGATTCTGCAAATACTCCTACACTGATAAAGTACGGTGTATGACTTTCAAAGCTGCAACTAATGGTTATTTTCATTATTGATTAGTCTGCAGATTAGTTTTTTGATTATTCAATTAATTGTCTGGTTTATTAAATGTCAGAAAATTGTCTAAAAATGCCCACCATAATGTCCTTGAGCCCAGGTGAAGTTTGCTTGTTTTGTTCGACCACCAGTCAAAAACTAAATAATATTCAATTTACAATGTTATGAAACAGAGAAAAGCAGCAAATGTTAACATCTGAGAAGTTGGAACCACCAAATTCTTGGCATTTTTGCTTGCTAAATGACTTTAACCATAAGTGGATTATCAAAATTGTTGCCCGCTAGTTTTTAGCCATTTAACGGATTGACTAATCATTTCATGAGTAGTGGCTTTGTTGCCCATATAATGTTTAAAAAAATCTATAATTTTATGATTTTCAGCTCTAAAATGCATAAATGGGACCCCACCTTAATCATATACTAACAGCAAACCCGTTTAAAAATCCATGTGTAAGTTTTCCCCCCCTTAACCAGTAGCATGTTTGCTCATATTGTGTGAACATAAAACAGCATCTGAATCTACCTGCTTTAGAGCGTGTAGTAAATGGAATATCCTCCTCCAGTGGCTTATTGAGCAGAATAATTACATTGCACATATTGAATTCCACTAATGCTCCAAAGGTAGGTCTTATTTAATACCACAACTCCCTGAGGGTGCAGAGCATGATTTGAAGCACACATCTCTTCACTGTACCTAATGCTCCAGATAGATTTGTACATAAAAAATATGTCCAGAGCAGTTCCAATAGTAAACTTGGCAGAATTGGTCTGAAAGGTACCTGGGAATTGAGCCATTATTTCTGTGAATATCTCTGTGATGCTTTAAACCACAGTGATTATTTTGCCTTCAGCGTGCCCGTATATTTATATGGTGACTCTTCAGCTGTTCATTTCCCAGACATAAACCATTCACGCATTTGAGGAAAATGATTAAGATGTGTATAAATCAGTAAGAATTTGAGCTGGTGACGTTCATTTATGTAAACAGATGCCACAGTTAATGATTATGTGTAATGTAAGTCTTAGGGTTATGGCTTCTACAAATCCTTGAATGAAATTAGAAAAGATTAGGGGTGGGGATGTCTAATTTTCATGAAGGAACAATCACCCTGTTTAGCTCTAGGGCTTGTAAATCCTATCTTATGTGTTGGGAGGTTAATGCTCACAACAGCCTGAAGATGGCAGCCAAAACCTAGTTAGCTGCCATGTGAATTTACAGGCCCGTTTTCCTAATATTACTTCATAGGTCAAATGTATTTTCTGTGTAGAATCATGTTTTAGCTGCATGTGTTCATTTCACTTAAAATACAGCAGTCAAAGTAGAAATAAGACAAATTCAAGCTTTGTTACCTTTTAAGTGAGATGCATTTTCAATGTTCTGCAATAAAAGGAAGGCTAAGCATGATGGATGACATTCAGAAAACACAGTATAGTAGTTGTTACAGTGAAAAAAGGAGAAAGAAAATGTGTATGATTGGGACAGAAAATAAATTGAGGATGTCTGCTGTTATATCAACACTTTCGGGACTGAAAATGTAAAACTTGTGAGGGGGCAACGACTTAAAACTCAAGGTCTGTCTGCATTAAATAAAATGGCAAAAGAGTTATGTTAATTTCTAATTAAATAAAGTGTGAATTTGTTTTCAATTAAAAAGAAAAAACTAATGGTAGTGATGCAGGTAATTTGCTCCCAGGTGGCTTTTACCCACTGTTGCAGTCTCACTTTTCTAAGTTGAGTGTTGATGAAGAACACATCAGCAAACCATTATTTTTTTTTGGCCACAGCTTGTATGATGAACCTTGCAGCAGACACATCTCTGCATCAGCATCCTTCTTTTACCGGCTGCTCATCCCTCCATTCTCAGCTGAGACAATGGAGGGGGAGGAGAGGAAACAATGGGAGGTTTGGGTGGACAAGTGAGGAGAGGGGAGGGACAGAGGGGAGGAAAAGGGTCTGTATATCACACACACACACACACACACACACACACACACACACACACACACACAGGACGACTCAGACAGAAGGAGGGTGACGAGGAGGGAAAGGTCATATAGGTCAGCGATCAGGCTCTCTTTATCTGTGTGTGTGTCTTTTGGTGTGAGCTTGCAGGGTTGTATGGATCCTTACACGCACACATAGACACACACACACACACACAAACTTCACACCATGGGCAGTCAGGGTCATGCCTGACCCTTCACAGTCCACTGCGCCATTATTGATGGCTTGAACTGATACCCCAACAATGAGGGTGTGCACGGTCACGTGTTGTGTGTGCATGTGTTCATGTATGTGCCTCTGCACATGCTTTTGTGTGTGTGCTGCTTGTGTGAAGGTGTGAGGGTGAATGGATTGGTCGTACTCTTAAAGATGTCAGGGAGATCCAGGGTCCAGATTCCTCTCTTTATTTCTCTTTTTCTCTTTATACACACACACACACACACACACACACACACACACACACACAGCCTCTGTTGACACACCAACTGCTGGTATTTTGCACACACGCACATGCAGGCACAATAGGAGCTGGGTGGGGAGCCGAGGAATGGGGCCCCTGCGGGAGGGGCCTCCTCCTGGTCCAAATCAATATATGAGAAGCCATGCAAGTATAACAGAATCATTACTCTCACAGGGCTTAGGAGGGTACAATACACAATATGGTTTGTGTGTGTGTGAGAAAGTGTGTACGTGTGTGTCTATATGTGTGCTCTGACACCTGTTGTCTCCGTCCTGCTGGTGTCATTTTTTAAGCTGACTTTCTTTGATATCATTAGTGTTAAGAGGAGAGGATTGCCAGTGTGCATATATCGCTGGTTCTGCAGCATCTTCAGTATTGTTTCCTCTCACAGAGCTGAATACAACAATGAAACTGCACACATCTAAAGTACCCAGTGTCAAACATGTGCAGCACTGTAGGTTCAGTGCGAGGAACAACAAGCTATTGCTGCCTCAACCTGTGTCTAACAAGACTTTGTATTTTTCTCACTAATCATGATTACTGCCACAATCTTCCCCTCTAGCCCACCTCTTTCTACCCCCTCACACATCAATGACAACCTCCTTTCATCTGCCAGCGTGCAGCCCCACATCCACGATGTATTTACAAGGCCTGAAATGAACAGAGCAATTATTATCAGTCATGTTAATTCTGCAGATAATGATCAAAAGCCGAGTCCTGCTCTTCTTCCTTTCTCCTCTCTCCCTCTCTGCCTGCTCTGGGGAGCTAACAGTGGTGACAAACCTCCCCTTTTATTATTTCATGGCCTGTTTAAAGATTTAGTGAGGCCCACAAACCACTACTTTTAATGACCAATTAACAGGAGCAAAGCTCTCTTCGGAGCACCACGGCCTCGTTCAGGATTTGCTAGAGTAAACAGTGGTGCGGCGCTGGTTGTGTTGGTGGTGGTAGAGGGGGCGTATGTCTCGTTACCGGCTCACAGTTCAAACTCGCACACATACAAACAGCCACGCATGTACACAAACCACACACACACACAAACCCTCTGCTCCACTGCTTATTAAAACCTGGAGGAGCAGCAATGCTTACCAAAACCTTGAGAGAGAGTCAGTCAGCAAGAGTCAGAGTGAAGAGTCCCGCTCCCACTGGGTATGTGTTTTTTTTTTTGGAGAAGGAATGGTTGAAATCTAAAATGATAAAGCTTGCTGCAAAGTCAGCCTGGCTAGATCTGATACGAGAGCCAATAAAATGGTGTTGGAAGAGAGAGTAAATGAGTGGAGCCAGGATCATTAGCATTGCTCAATAATGTAGCTGGGGGGTAGGACAGGACCACTCAAGGCCACAGGCTTTCTGAGCGGCTAATTTGGACCCATCTTGTTTATGAGTACAGCAAGCTGGCCCCTCAAGATGACTGTCAAGCTGAGGCTTGTTCCCCAAACTAAACAAACACAAATGAATACACACTCCTTGATGAAATCCACAACATGCAAGAGTGATCAAGCATGTACCAAAACACATTCATATATGGTTCATATCTTTAACATCTCAGCAGTATGAATGCTTCCACTTAGACTTAATCTGTGATGATTTAGCTTAGGAATGACTTATAATCTATTTGAGATTTAATATAAAGCATAAATGAAGATATGCATTTAGTGTAATGTATGGAATTTAATATAACTGAGGTTGGAGATAAAAGAATTTGTCAATGAATCCAGTAATCTATCGACAGATCTTTTTTGAAACTATTTATGATAATAAATTAATAGTTTGGGGCTCGGTTTCAAGCAGAAATACCAACAAACTCACTGGTTACACCTTCTTGAATATATGTTGATTTTGTTAGACTTAATGTAGTGTGATAAACTGAATACCTGTGGGTGTTGGACTGTTGTTTAGACAAATCAAGCACATTGAATATGTCAACTTCGGTTTCTTCAATGTTAGTCACTTTTTAAGTGTTTTTACCTTTCATCTATTTCTTTTCTTTCTTTATTAGTGTTTTATTACATTTTCAGTCTTTTTAATGATCTTTGTTATTTCTTTGTGAAGCACTACTATTCTAATATTGCACCTAAGTTGCTACATAAATAAAGTTTGATTTGTTTTTTCAACAGTAATTAAAACAATAATTAGACTGAAGCCCCTTCACTTTGCATTTGGCTGCTCTTCTGTTTGCTTTGTTCAAACTAAGTGATGGACCTAATAATGCTTTGCATCATAGTCCCTATATCCCCTTACATTTTCCCAATTACAAACCAATGTAGCATTGTGTGCATATGCAAACCTGTATTTACATTCACTTCACAGTCTCTCCATCAGCACATTGTAGTGTGCAGAACACACATGGAGACAGGGTATTGTGTAGCAGAAGAGGTGTTGGGGAGGATCAGACAACCTGGTTAATAAGACAGTGTGTTGATTGTATTTGTTTTCCATTTGTCTCTCATCGTTTGCATTGAAGACGCTCAGCGGTAATTAAGCCACTAAGTGAAACTGAAACAGGCGAGTCATGGGGCAAGCGCCACAGCAGCATTATGAGATGAGAACAACAGACGCAGAATGACAAGAGCTTGATAGAACAATGCAGGGAAATGGAAATCCCCCCATCAGGAATATCCTATTGTAACAGAAAGACAAACCTAGAATAGATAAAAAGAAATGAAGAAAATAATACAATGTTGGATTGATGCCAAAGTGTTTAGCATAACATCATGGAAGCATGACATTTGTTGGTGCTTATGCACATGATGCAGGTGAAAGAGAGCTAAGGAAGAGAAGATAACACAGAAAAAGCTATAACTATGTAGTAATGTTCATAATATGGCAGATAGGACCTGCTGACTATGAGGTAGTATGTCATGTTATTGAAAGACAACAATTGAAACTGAGCTCAACTCAACTTGTAACTTTATTGTTCACAAAAGTAGCTTTGAAATATAGAATGCATATATACTATAGACCCAATTAGGGCTGCAGTAACTATTGTTTTCATTATTGATTGATATGTTGGACATTTTATGATAAATTAATGACTTGTTTTGTGTATAAAATGTCAAATAATAAGTGAAAAATGCCCATTTTATGTTCTGAGACTTGAAATTGCTAGTTTTGTTTAATATTAAAAGTCCAATATGAAATTTTCAATAATATAAAACAGACAAAAGCAGCAAATCCTAACATTTGGGAAGCTTATATCAACACAAATTTGGTGTTTTTGCTTGGTTAAAAGCAAGCTAAAGTGGTTAATTCTGTTTTTCAATGAATCCAAACAAATTGCATAATAGTTTCCACAGTAACATATGCTAAAACCTACATAAAATAATTAACATGGTTTCCATCTCCAGACCAGTATCCCTCTGTCCCTCCCTCAACTCATCTCTCTGTGGAGGTCCAAGAGAAGGATTCCCCTCTTTGGTCTACCTTCTTTCCCCTTCTCTCCCTTTTAGCCAATGAACCCCAGCAACAAATCAATGGCCAGGGATAAACGCAAATCCCCGTAGAGGTGACTTATAGAAAACAATTTGAACCTGTGCACCTCGCTTAGGCAGCCCTTCCCAGCCTTTTTACTGTATGGTTCTAACCTCAAACCTCCTCTGTCTGGCAGTCAATTGAAATTAGATTCCCAGGTAGATTTGGGGGGGGGGATTCGGGTGGAGTGTGAGGAGCGCTATTCCTACGCCGGAGGAATACATGGTACAGCCGGCGAATGTTAACATTAACAAATGCTGCAACCTTTGAAAGGAACAGGAGGTGTTGAGATGACACTGACAGACAATATTTTATTATCAAAGATAGAAGATATTGATACTGCAATTGAAGATACTGATTCACTGCCACTGATAAATTACTGGATAAATAATGAACATACCGGTATGCATGTAGAGGTGGTGCGTGTATACTATACTTATTTTACCTCAAACGCATAGCGACCTTATGGAACCTAATGACCTACAAAATCAAATATGGCACGCAGGATCTAATGAGAGCAGGTCTGAAGAAGGCACAGAGATGAGGCCTTGGCTTCCTCAGGGGGAGACCTGGACACAGGGCTCGCACCGGGGAACTCTGGGAGGCGGCAGGGGAATTAGAGGAGCTGAGGTGAAGAGGCAGCGGAGGAGGAGGAGGAGGTTGGTAAGACCAGGGCCTTGTGCTGAGTGGGCCCTCAGAGGGCTCTATCCCCTATTTGCAGATCTAGTGAGGTGGGGTGCTTTTGCATTACCTCCTTCTTTATTCTGCTCACCCCCCCTCCACTCTCTCTCTCTCTCTCTCCCTCCCAGTCTCTGCCTCTCTGGTCATGCTAATTGCTACCAAGGTCAGAGTGTCGGCTGTGCTCCCCTGAACGCCCCCCCCCACCCCAGCCCCGGTTTTGAATGGCATGTTTTGATCAGGCCTAATTTGATTGGTCGACGCTGTCTGGGGTGGATAGGGACAACGCTTTACAGCCCACTGCTTTTGATGTGTGTGGATGTGTGCATGTGTGTGCGTGTCAGGGTGATGCATGTCAGGTTATGAAGTGTCTGTGGATGAGTGCATGAGAGTGTTACATGTCAGCAGGGAAGTGTTTTTTGAGGGGTGTCAGAGTGTGTAAAGGGGAGTGTGTGTAGAGGGTGGTTTATGTCACGGGCGAGGGTGATTTTGTGTACTTCAGTGTCAAGGGGAGTTTAATGTGTTTTGATACAGCATATGGCAAGTGTGTTGGGAAATATGGTCAGACATGGATTGAAATGCTGCTGGTCAAATTCTCATATTGACAATATTTGACAAAAGAATGTGTCAGAATGTGCAGTGCGTGGTATGAAAATAACACCATAATATTAGTTTTATTGTAGGAATCTGATTAAAAATGTGCAGTTCTCTCGAAATGTCTTACATGGTGGGTGAGTGGTTCACTCTTCATCCTATAAAGCTGATTATTTTCATTAATAAGTTAACTGATTTATTGTTTTTTGATGAATTATGTATCATTTAATGTATTCATCATTTGTAGACTTTTGAAAAATTGATTTTTCTGTATGACTTGTTTTTCTTTAAAGTTTTGAAGATTATTTTCAGTTTGAATAAATGACTTGGACGGGTTGTTGTCTGATCGTCCTCTCTCCTCCACAGTTTTTGTTGTTGATTTGCCTGTCCAGTATTTTCCGTTTCCATTTTTTGAGTATGGTACTCATTTTAGTTTTGATGTTTCATATTGTGAGTTTTATGCCTTTTTAGGGCTAAAACAAAAATGTTTCATTTTAAAGGAACTTAGTTCTGACAGTGTGTGGGAATTCAAACTGTCTTTTGCAATATTTAATCTATAAAATGTCCAAACATTGTGAACAGTAGCAAATTCTTATATTTGAGAAGCTGAAACAAGTAAATGTTTGGCATTTTGCCTGATAAATGACTCAAATGAGGAATAAATTACAATAGTTAATTTATGTCTATTGACAAATGGACTGATTATTTCAGCACTGAACTACTGAATACTAAAGATATGTTGGCAACAAGACAGATCTGAAACTTGACAGGAACACAAATATTGTTTCACTTATATTATGAACTATAGCATTTCAAAATGTCATTACAAACTTCTATCAGAGCAAGCTTTGCAGTGCAGGAGAAACATTTGAACTTTCCAAACTTCTTGCAAGTAAAGCAAATGATTTGGGATTTAACTCATTTCACCCCTGTTCAAGTCCTGTCAGCAGCATCTGTATGAGTAGGACTAAAGTATCTCCCTCTCTGGAGTTCAGAAACAGCAACATCCCCTCTGTGGGTCTCCCTATCTTCGCTACAGTCAGATCCCCAGTGAGTGCTAGTGCGCGAGGTACAGTAGGCAGTCCTAGGCAGGCAAACAGGCCATGTGTGTCTGCTATCTGACAGCAGCGCTGATCCGGCCCCTATGAGTGAGATTGATAGGGCCTGTGATCAGGGACGCCGCGCTCCCTCCATCGCCGGCGAGATGGATCACATCACACTACCGTCTCCTCCGCTTCCAGGATAAATGAACTGAGGGGGAATCTATCACTCCCCAAGAAGGAGAGGGAGAGAGAGATAAAGGGAGGGACAGGATACCTTACAGAGATACTGATGAGGATACAGAAGTAGGAAGGGGAGGAAAAAGGTAAAACGTAAGAAAGGCAAGCTGGAATAAAGACAGTGATAAAGAAGAAGGCAACCGGACAGAACGAGAAAGAGGCTAGTGAAAGAGAAAAGGCATTATGGAGACAGCTGTGGAGGCCTGCTGCTAGGTCAGCCCCCTCCCTTGCCCCAGTCCCCCTCACAGGTTAGGTGTTAGGGTGTGGGCTTTTTTGTGTTCGGCTGTCAGCCAGCTATTTGTCACAGTGAGTGATCTGATGTTCCGCTGAATCAATCACGCAGAAGCGCTGTGGGTACTGTATACATGTGTCTGTGTGTGTGTCTGAACATGAAACTGTGTTTGTGCGTATACATACATGAATATATGTGCACGGACGTGCGAAGCCAAGAAACAATCCTCTCAACAGGAGGCCACACCGAACACGCACTTCATCTTCCTCACACCAGGTAAAGGACTGCGTTTTGGGTGGGACGGGTCTCCTCTCCCCAAACTCTTTTTAAATCACTTTCAAATGGTCACAATCATTACTCGGCCCCTAGACTCCCTCTCCTCTTGCTCATTTGGCCTGGCATAAATTAGACTTTGTCATGGCTGATTGGGAATAGGCACCTTATTGCATTAGGCCATGGCTTATTAAGCAAATGCTCTTAAGACAAGCCTTGCTTAACTGGGTGACAGCTTCTCAATTAGGTCGTCTGTGAAATATGCCCAATCTAATTGCCCCCAAACACGAGCCCATGAAATGAATTGGAACGTCTTCCCTTTGACTTGTATGTTCACAGGTGTCATGGAACTCAGTGATTGTGTGTGCGCACCACTGATTACTGAGGCAGTAGTTATTTAGACCCTCCCTCTGATATTATTTGTGTGTGCGTCTGCACAAGGCACTGCATTTCTGAGTGTGTTTGTGCATGTGCGTGTGTGTGTGTACAGCTAACTGACATGTTGTGCTTTCGCCGGATATAGCGCTCATGAGATCCCCCTCTTCTCCTCTCCTAGAGGAATGACAGCTTCAAAAACCTTTCCCCAATGATTATAATTGACTGATTGGTGAGTCCTTAACTTCCTCTGCCTCCTTCAATAATCCCAACATGGCTCTCAAGTGGCTCTAGGCTGTCTTTATGAGTGCCTGCTTGCGTACTTTATGATTGCCTGATGTGAAAATGGCAACGGTGGTACGAGGGGGTAATTTGTCGGAACCCAACAAAGAAATGTTGTAATAATTAATCACAGGGTGAACACTGAAGAACGTGGTAATTATGTTCATTAACTGGCGAGCACGAGGGCAATTATCTGGCATCAGCTTGGGTTGTCACAGGCATGTCAGGCCAAGATGTTGTAATAACTCACCAATTTTAAAGGGTTATCCCCTCTCATCTAATATGGTCTGATGGGGGTAAGGACGAGTATGTTAGCAGCAGTGTGGCCACAATAGGGTCACATGGTTGATATGCTGTTTAAAGTATGGGAGTACTAATAAATACACTCTGAATATGCAAATTAATGTCATTTGCATCTCCTACATCTCCATAAGAGACACATAGAACATGTTATTATAGACATGTAACAAAAGGTGGCTATTTACATTCCAAGTCAGCCTGCTTACAGTTTCTTTCTTTGTTTTGGTCATTTTGTTAAATTGATGATCAGTGGCTTAACAATCATGCAGACTCATTGTGAGGAAGTAACATATGCCATTTTGTGAATGTTTTTATTCACTGCACTTACCGTGACTGCATATATAACATGTTAGCATAAGTAGAATGAGGGGGACAAATATTAACTTGTGTTAAGGATGGGGTATGCTTGAAATTAACTAGTTCATACAAAGTATCATCTGACCATGTCTAAAGATTTTAGTGTTTATAGCTGTTCTGAATGGCCACACTCGAAGGGTGGGAAAAAAGCCTGTCAGGTTTCCATCCAAATGTAGTGCAAATTTGAACAGAATTTCCAGAACATCGACAAATGAAAATGTGAATTAATGTACGTTTCCATCCACTGCCGATATGCAAATATTAGGAGCTGGGCACATCAAGATAAAATGGCGCTAATCTTCTAGTTTGTAGCCTTTAAGCTATTGCAGAAGAAGAAGGCGCCACAAGGTCACTTAAAAGAGTGCCAGTCAAACCTCAAATGGTGGGAAACCATGAAGAAAAAGTAATGGAAATATGGCATTTATGTTTGTTTTATGTATTAATGTGAGGAACTTTACAGTCTCCTGATTGCTCAACACAGATCTGATGTTTTGTCTGCCGCTATTTTTTGTCTCTTCAGTGGAGTGGAAGCTTCAGTGGACGTTATTCGACTTGTTCGCTAAACCTGTTTCCATTGCACTTGATCGCATTTTGTTTTTATTGATGCATCAGCTCTTCCACCTCAGCCAAGCATAAAAACTGCAAATTTTAGACTTTTATTTAATTTCCCTGCATGTCCACTTAGGTGTTTTTTAACGTGCAAATTGAAAATGTGCATTAAAAACAGGTGAATGGAAATGCATTTATAGGTATGAGACGTGATAATCATACAATTGGTGGAGTGGAGCTCACTTTCGGTCTCAGAAGTTCAGAACAAGTTTGCTTTGTCACCTCCACACACCTGGCCTGTGTGATGTGGTTGTGCTTGTCGCATTGTTTGACACCCCCCCCTCATTTGTGATGTCTGAAAGATGAGGGGGAAAAGGATTTCAGATGCTGTCCGATGATCTGACAAGCGCTTCATTTGAACCATACTGACACCTTTAGTATCAGACTATACACATTATTTATTCATGGCAACAGTATGGCCCTGAGATAAGTCTTCTTGTAGACAGAGAACCATATGACTCATTTCTACTCTCTTCCCAGCACATAGAAGATGAGTTACCACCACACCTGGAGGAAAAAAAAGCTACCTGTCTACACCTGTATGAAACTCCTACCAATACTTGACTTACAGTGAAAGAGACTTGCAAGCCCCAGTGAATCCTTAAACAAAAGGCTGAAACTTAAATCCTTACTCACAAATCCCAGCCTTGTAGATACAAAACCTGGAAATACCATCGGGCTAATTAAGCTGATTGGCTCTGTCTGTCCGAGGGCCGGCCTGCCAATCAAATGTGTTTCTGCTGTAACAAACTCTGGCAACGGCTTTTCTTTCCCACTCGAAGCCGGGGGAAGAATCAACCTGACAGTGGAGCATGTGATTGGACAGAACTGTGCAGGCTGTAGTTGTCAATCAATCAGTGAAGAGTTGAGTATTTCTTACCCTTTTCACAATGCTGCGCACCTCTGAAGCTGCCAGGTGTGAAAATAATAGATGCTTAGGATAAAGACTCCCAGTATAATTATACAAACCTGCAGAATCCCCCACTTTGTGAACACATAGTGCACTCATTTCTCTCCTGACATACTCTCTCCTCTATCTCTGGTTGAAAAAACATCTCCAGGTATCTATGCTCTCTAGGAGGGCAAGGCAAGAGAAAGACAAATAGCGTGGGCTTTTTATCACCAAAGCCCTCCTGGAAACAGACAATAGCCACACAGGTCTTATTTTAGTCACTGCCTTTTGTGGCTTCCAGCCTTCTCAAGCTCCCTCTCTCCCTTTTCCCTTTTATTTTCTTGTGTTTTTCCTTGGGCACCTCTCTTCCTCTTTCTTCCGTTCTCTTTCAATTGCAAGCCTATTTGGAGCATGTTTGTTTTCACGCTTTCTCCTCTTGTTCTCAATCTCTCCCTCCCTCACATTTTCTCTTGCCTTCCCCTCCTCCCTTTTTTCCCCTCACAGTATGTGTGTGTGTGTGTGTGTGTGTGTGTGTGTGTGTGTGTGTGTGTGTGTTTGTGTGCCGTACATGAGGCGTGTATAACCTCAGGTAAGCTCAATGAAGCAGCCTGACTAGCCAGAGTGTCTGTGGGAGGCTCTGGCTCATCTCTGCCTGCATCCCTGTAGCCTTAATCTGTGACAGACCATTTCATAATCACAGCCAAGGGGGCTTCTCTCTCTCTTTCTGTGTCTCTCACCCCTCCTCCTCCTCTTCCCCTTCTTCTTCTTCCTGTGCTCCTCATCTCTCTTTCTCTCTTTCTCTCTCTCTCTCCCTTCTTTTTTTTCTCTCCCAAAGTGCAATAATTCACAGGCATGCACCCTCCCACAGGCGGATTAGCAGGCGGCGTGCTCGTCCTACATAATCGCAGCACAATGGGGCCCATACCTGCTTGCCGCCACAGCTACGCCATAGGGCACAATGCATCTGCGCCGTCCCCCCACAGCAAATGACACTGGACAAAATGGACCCCATCTAGCACCCACCACCTGCAGTACAGGCAAGCCAGCAAGGGCCCAGTCCTACTTCAGTGGCCCACTGTGGACTGATTAGGAATCGGATGCTTCAATGATAATCTGCACTGGCAAAAAGACACATTTTCCAGATACATTTGGAAACCCTCTTTGTGTTTTCTTGGAGTACATGACTTCTTATTGTCTGTTGAAAGCTGGCCAAAAAAATCTCTCTTCTGAAGGGAGTAATCAATATTTTTATTTTCATAGCACTTCATAATTTAGACTGTGTAGATCAGTTTGTGTCTATGTGTGTGGATAAGTCTGTTACAAGTAAGAAAGACAAATAGAATTCTCACTCCAGCTCCATACAAAAACTCAAGTTCTTCAAATGCTAAAAAGGCAAAAAAATGTGTCATCCTTTCTTTGATCTTAGTGTCACATATGAAAATTCTGTGAACACATTCACTGCACTGCGCTTGCCTCTAAATCGTTCCATGAGCACAGTCAATTACAGTGTGCGACATTAACATATTGTAAAAAAGGAACAAGCATCTTATGATTCATTTTCATTGTCAGAATAATAGCTGAGCCGATTAGCAGCATTGTTGCCATTGGAGAGGCAAAACATCATTACGCTCCTCAATCTGTTTGAGTAATTAAACCATTTGGGAGAATCATCTCATGTGTTTGCTGATTCAGTGAGAAGAAAAAGAAACTGCTGTTGAGCGCTGCAGCTATATGTAATGTTACATTTATGTATTAGCTTTAAAGGGCTTGAGTGTGAAGCTGTGCACAACTGCTCTGGTAACGGAATGTCAAATAGGATCCATCGCTCCATTCCAATGCATTTCATATAATACTATAATGAAAGGCGAGGATTTATACCGTATTAGTATCAAGCTCCATCAGATTTAAAGCCATAAATCCATTCTATATCCTCCCAAGTTTTCTAACATTTTCTGGGCGCTTAATTTAATTTTCCCTGAAAGTGCCAGGCGACCGCTGTTCTTTGGTGTCAGGTGAATGAAATAATTTGCACATACTTTGCGCCTAAACTGTGGAAATCCAGGAGGCAATTGCATGCTTTGCTATATCACACAAACGCACCAAATCTCCTTTTTCCTGTTACTCTGTTGTTGAAAACGCACTATTAGGCTCACGTTCAAAGCATGCAGTTGGAATACCTGTGACTATCCTATTTGATTTATCCAGCTTTACCTAAACCAGATCTACTATGTTACATCTACAAAACCCACACTCCATCTTTCCATTCACTCCTTTCTACACACTCTAATAGCAATAGATGACATGTATTAACGTCTCCCCCAGCAGGATCCAATCAAACTGCTACAGGTTTCCTGGAGACTCGGCCTGTATGTAAAACACAGACACGTTCAGCCTGGTATAGCTTCCTCTCCCCCTCTTATCCATTTCTATTTTGCCACCTCAGCACAAGCCCACACTGCGGTAATCCCTCACAAGTCAGGACAAAATGAGTGACACAGGGTGGGTCGCAGCTGGAGCACACGGCCACGCATAAGATATCTCTTAGATTCTGCCCCTACCTGGGTTTATGCACAAACCCAGAATGTATTAGTGATTTTGGCAAGCCTTATGGCCTGGCATGCTAGAGCCTTCCGCGGTGTGGGCCTTTTCACACATGCAGGTTTAAACACACAGGACTTCATTAAAAGCATCACTGCAAGATGATACTCACTATATGTAATCCACATGCATGTTCACCCCCTTCCATTTTGCAACTCCAAAGAGGCTTGTTAATCCTCGCCTGTGTGGTGAGGCAGATGCTGAAATGCACAGCCAGGTGAGCACACACATACTTTATGAACATGCACACTCTTGTGTATGCAGACATTTATTTTTACAGAAACATATTCACATTTAAGCACACATGCATTGATTTGCTTGGGTTTTTGATGCGAAAAATATAACATATAAGACATGTACGAGGTGTGTCCTATGATTTAACCATCAGCAGTTTTTGTGCTTCTCTGTAAAAAAAATAAAAATAAAAAATTTGTCCCCTGAGCATCTCAAACACAATGCTGAAGGTATATATTTGAATAAATAAAGGCAAAAGGTAGGGGGTCAACATGGCCACATGAATGAGGGGCTACACTCACATATGACCTCACTAGAGTGGAAAAGATGAAGTGAGACATCTCACAGACAGCTCACTGTATTAAGAACATGAAGGGAAAGAATGAAAATATACAGTATAAAGAAGTATATACAGGTCATAGGAGAAGTTAATCCTGTAGGTTGGTGGGGCTAAACATTGGTAATGTTATGCTGCTTTTGGTTTCTCCCTCTTTTCCTCTCTCTTCCTCTGTCTCTCGCTCTCTCTCTCTCCCTCCCTCTCTGTCAGTCCGCTGATTTATGGCTCTGTTTAAGCGAAGGCCACACGTCTCTCCCGACGCTGCTATTTGTTTCAACCCTGCTTCATTTTTCCACTCTTCCCCCTCTGAAGGCAACCAAGAACCAACAAAAATTAACCCTTGGCTCTTATGCATACAGCAAAGTGTGTTTTGTGGCTCTTCCCAGGTTGTACCTGCTTCGGGGAACTTGACAGGGCTGCATGGTGACTCCACTGTCGTTCTGACAAAGCGCCTAGCAGGCCCAGGCCTCTGCTGTTGTTGTTAGGAACGCGTTGGAGATGTAGAAAAATGACATGCCACAAGGATGCCATTAATAATGCTCACAGGCAAGGTTGGAAAAATGGCCGACGTCACAAGGCCCTTTTATCAGCCTAATTTCATAAGAGGATTTCATGTCTGAGCAGGGAAAAGTGGCTATTTTTCCTCTTCTTTTATATTGTAAACAGCCATTACTTGGAGAGGTATACAGGCCTGCTATGGCAGTAAGTGGATATGAATTTCAAGACCAAACCATCCTTTTACATCAGCCCTTCTCACAAATGCTTTGACATAATTGTGACATCAGACAGGCTTACGTTTTTCACTGCACTTTGGTTCCAACTGTGCCATAATTCATTGCATTTTCTTGATGAGACTTTTTTTCTTCCTGTTGGTGATACTGAAAATTAGTTCTTATAGATTTTCCCTGCAAACTAAAGCAATTGTTTGACTAAATCAAAGAGGCAGCTGGAGCCACAATTACATATTGTGAGTGTGATTGTGTTGCCATTGATTCTAAATGTCTAAAGCATTGAGAGGGATGCGTCTGACTTGGCTTTGTGTATTCTGGCTGTTTTTTCAGCTACCATGCAGTATTGTGCTATATTTGCACTTCTTCCCTTTTCTTTGTCTGTGCCTTTGTGGCAGGCTGGCATGGAGGAGGCTGTTGTTTACCCTGGTAAGCTGCCCATTGTCTCTGGTGGGAATTCCCTTTGGGAGAGAGTGCCACGGGAACAAGGCTCGGCACAGCGCGACAAGCTAACCGCAGACCTGCTAGCGCAGCATTGGCGGGGATTCTGTGCATCCACTGGGATCTGATGCCAGGGGTAAGATGGCCATCCCCTGGGACTGGAAGAGATGATGAGATATAGACAACAAAAGGGGAAAATGGAAAGACCGGCAAAAAAAAGGGAAAAGGGGGGACAGACAATGGATGAAAGTAGAAGACAAACACACAGGAATGAAAATTTAAAGGTAAAAAATTTAAAGGTTTATGAAAAACAAATGGAAAAGCTGACAAAAATAACCCAAGAGTTACATGAGTGTTGGATAAAAAGAATAAATAAAAATAGATGCTACTGAAGAAGTGAACTAATGTCAGGATCAGAATGAGGTTCACTTTATTCACCTTTAACTTAAAAGCGAGACCGATCGACATACATCAGAATAAGAAGAGAAGCCAAATCCTTGTCTAAAATATTTCACTTCCTCTGCCAAACCCATCATTTCTGAACCAAAGCTTCCTGTAGTATGACCTCAACAGTCAGTGCTGACTCGAGGCCTGGGATGCCTGGGGCTGGAGTAGAAGGCGTGCCCCAGCTCAGGTGTGTTGGTGGTGGACGCGGGGCACTGACAGCATGGGTTAGTCTCCTGGTTAGATGTGACTTGACAGCAGTGAGGCTTGCAGGGCTCAGTAGACAGGTTGGGTGCTAAGGGCCTTATAGTGAACCTAAAGCACGCAGGACTCAAAGGGGGAAAAAGCGCACAGAACAGCACTGAGTCACATCTCAAGTCGAACAGAATGAACTGTTGTTCAGTCAGCGTCACTCCCTATTGCTCTGCTGTTTCATAATGATAACAACAGACAGCTCAATAGACTGTGTGTACTTAAAATCTCAAACATTTGATGTTTTCAAAAATAATGTTATCAAAGTAAAATGATCTGCTTATTATAGTGGAACACGTGTACACCAATGGCAATCATAAAATCTAATTACCATAAACCAGTTGAACTATTTACTTTTTTTGTAATTCAGCTAAATGAGAATCACTCTTGGTTTTTGAAGATGCCGACTTAATGGCTTTGCTTAGTTTGGGAGCATTCCACTACTTTGGAAGACGTTGAAATGCCATTGGTTTAGATAATGGGAGAGAAGGATGTAAAGTTCAGTGGAAGAGAGCCTAATGCCTTCTTAAGGTGAGCCATTTCAGCACGCAACCGCATTTGTATACGTCTGCGTATTTACCCGCAAAGGGAGGGAGGTGACCTTTCCATGTGGAGATGGTGTCTGCATGGAAACACTGCTTGCTGCATCCTAATGGCCACCCAGGGCCACCTCGCCTCCGTGGCCGTCCTGATATTTGCCTAAACGTGTGGGTGAAAGGTTTTTTTTTTTTTTTTTTAAACCCACCGTAGAATTTGTGGTCAGCAGAAATGAGGTGAGAGGAGCCAGAAGGTGGGAGAGATTGTCATGTGTGGTATTAGACATACTGTGAGTTCTTGTTGGCCAAGGTTAACAGGATGTTAATTGGTGGTATGGTAGATTAGTGCACATTTAATATTAACAGTGTTATTTATTTATTTTAAGTTTTATTTTCAAATGAAGAGAGTTTTAGTAAAGCCAAATGGACAAAAGTGAATTTTCTGTGTGACTTTGAGCTAAAGGTAGTTTACGCTATAAAGTTTTCGCTTGTGCTTCAAATAACAAAAAAGAAGTTTACAAACTGACAAACACACTCAACAGAGTAAGACTGACACAGTATCATTAGTAATGCTGCTCTGAGTGAGGGTTAAGGCAGAGGTCTCTCAGTCAACATGGCTTCCTGCCTCCTGCTGCTCTGCGGATCATTAGGAAAATGAACGATTGGAGGGCTGTCTGTGTGTGTGTGTGTGTGTGTGTGTGTGTGTGTGTGTGTGTGTGTGTGTGTGTGTGTGTGTGTGTGTGTGTGATTTCTGTGCCACTGGGCTGTGGGCAGCCTGATTACTCTGCTCTGTCTCCTACTTACCTGCCGGCCCACTGACTTACCTTCAGCATACTAACTCCCTCCAGTTCCCTCTTCCCCTCTTACAGACACACACAACCCACACACATATGGGAAGGAATCACAAATGCATTAATTTGTCTAGATTCATCTCTGCAAAACTTCTGAATGTATCACATCTTGACAGACGATTATAGGCCAGTAAATCTATTCCTCAGGGTATCTGTGTACCTTTTGGGAAAAAAAAAAAAAATCCCTTTAGCTTGCAAAACCCCTCACTACCACCCGTTTTTCTCCTCTATTTTATGTGTGTATACCCGATTGTATACTCGAAGGCAAATGGCACACATACATTTTAAAAGCACATCAACGACCAGGGCAAAAACCCCGAAAGGTGGGAGAAATTACAGGATCAACGATTGATGTCAGGGGAACAAATCTGAGCAAGAGGCTGGAGATTTTTCACTTCTGCTAGGGCATTTGTGTGAGCTGTCCCCATTAACAAGCAGAGGAGATAATGTTGGTGGGTGGACACAGTGTGTGTGTGTGTGTGTGTGTGTGTGTGTGTGTGTGTGTGTGTCTTGCTAAGCCTACGTCACACTACACGTGCTAAGCATGACAAAACAAGGGATGGAGGTAATGTTAGGCATTTACTAACATTCAGGTTCTATCTTTATTTTCCCCAGTAATATAAAAAGTAAAGTTCTTGTTTGGGGAAAAATATTGATATATACTGTATGCATCTTAATGTGTTTGTATAAAATATAGAATAGTGGGAATTAAAAAATATATATATATATATCACAGCTACTTTTGTATTTTTTAAAAGAAATGCCAGCTAGCCACAATCCAGAAAAAAAAGTTAATAGTTTACCAAAATCCCAAATTAATAAATGAAGGAATTACAGATATATATATCCTGTAATTTCAGCCACAATGGATTACAAATCCACCTCTGATTCTCTGATTACCCTAATGTTCTTCTAAAGAGTACAAAGGCATGAAGTCTTCTTTTCATAAATTCCCACCATTCTTTATTTTGCAACACAAACAAATTCACACTTTACTTTTCACACATTAATTATGCAGTTACAGAAAAAGCTGCAATGGTGGAAAGGAAGGAAGGTGAAAATGAGGAATTCAGTTTCTTGTGCTCCCTTGTTGAATATTCATATAAAATCAATTTTTGATGCTTTCGGGCGTTGTTTGTTCCAGGGCGGCGGAGTCACTTCCTATTTGTGAAGCTGTTAGGTACCAGGAAATGGGTGAATCCGTTTTGGTGAGAGGAGAAAGGTGTCTGTGCTCCAAGGTAGACATATGTGAGGAAGATTTTTAAAGTGTGGCTTGATCACCAGCCCCACTCCTACCCAAATTGCACTTAAATTTAATTTGATTAAATTTGTTTAATATGTCATTCAGTGCCGGCGCCGCGGTGATGTTGATTTGCTCTGACAGTCAATGCAGTGCATGTCTGACGACCACTTTTGTAGCTCTTTCTAGTTACCCGTCATAATTTTTCTTGGAGCTCTGCACAGTTTGTTTCACCTCTCCAAGATGTTTGAGAGCACTTAAAGATAATTATTGCCAAATGATGCTCTAATGAGGGGAACAACTGTCCTTAAGTCTTTGCGTGAGAGCTGGGCCTGCTTGCTGTGACGCCACCTTTTTAGGCTTCATTTTGTTTGCTCGTTTGACAGTGTCAGACTTTCTATAGATGTTGCCTCAATCTGACGCATGCCATAATAATTGGCTGGGCGCAGGAGATGCAAATTGCTGAGGATTTATTAAAATGCACCTTAAAGGGGTTAGAAATGTCTGTTCGCAAGTCAAATTACCATTTCGCCTCTCTTTGAGTCTTCTTTTTTTTGTCAACCTCTCTTAAACTTCCTGCGCTCTTGGAAGAGGTCAGACGCAGCCCTTCATTTGTGGAGGAGGATTTTCGTCTCCTGTGGAAAATTGCAAGGCATTTAGAGCTATCGGAGAGGGTCAGGGACCTTTCCTTTAATTTCCCTTTATCTTCTCTACCATGCTGCACGACCCCAAGCACATCACAGTCCTGATGTCTGGCCTGTCTCTATGCATGCTGTTTATTTGTGTACCTGATTTTCCTCCTCAATCAAACGGGATGGAATTCTCTTGCCAGAACTTGGCCCATGCCTCCAAGATATTTGGATCATTTTTCATGCCTCTCTAAGGTGTATGAGCATAACATGTTGTTGTTGAATTCAAATCACAAATCAGAAGTATTAACTTTAGATCTTGTGAATTTTTTTTTGAGATTTGATGAGATTAATATTGAGTTGGCTGAGGTGATGCATTTGCTGGACGGCCCTTTCTTCCAGGGAAAGCTTTTGTGTTACAGCCTGAACTTCCACAAGAATATTAATGACTTTGGTCGACTGTTTCAATTCAACAAGCCGCTTCCTCATGGCTGTTTTGTATCCCTTTGGTGTCTTGAAAAGCCACGGTTGCCACGGGAACACACATTGTGTCACTGGTCAGCCATGAGTGACAGTTGTTTCTCATCAGTGACATAATGACACGACGATGAGCACAGAAGGACAAGAATGTTCTCCTGTAAGCTTTCCGAGAGGACGTTATCACAAACATTTCCCCAGTAATCCGTAACAGAGACTCGCAAGCAGGCAACTGGAACTAATGAAGACAACTATTCAATTACAAGCTCAATTAATGCAAGTGCCTGGAAGCGTGGATCACAGATGAGCCAAGCAGCTAGCCTTAGATGTTGTGGACCACAACTGGAGGCGAACAACACACTGAGACATTGAATTCCTCCCTCAATCCCAGGGCTTAGCACTCATGGCTGTCTCCACTTTAAAATGGCTTTATGGGCTCATGAGAGGGACCTGAGAGTGTGCTTCAAATCTATGCCTCCGTCCATTGTGTAAGGTCATAAGGACCTGAATTGACTTTGTCAAGATATGGGCCCTCAATCTCTTCTTAAGTATTACTCTGTTATTGCCGTTCTCTCCCGAGGTTCATCTCTAGCTGCACTATATTTGACCAAGCGCAACAAAAAGTCCAATTTAGCCTGATTTCCCTTATTCCAGCTTTGATTCTTGCTTTGGCTCATATTGATTTTATACAACTTATGTTCTGTTTCTTCTCTGTCTTGTTTTTGGATAAATCCATGTTGTTTACAGTGCGCGATGACCCGCGGGGCGTCAAGATTATTCTTAACCCTCTTCCTCGCTGCGGTTTTGTGGTGTATCGATAGGTAGCCATGTTTGTTTATAATTAAGTTCCTACCACACCGCAGATGGGACTCAGTTCAGACCTCTTGGCCCAATTAAAACAAGCTTCAGTACTACCTGCTTTGTTACATATATAAATGCGTTAGTTTGACGAAGAGGTTTACAGCGGTAAGGCATGTACACTGGCTGATACATGATGCTTGTATCTTCATGAGATGCAAAGCAACTCTGAATTACCACAGAATGTTACATCTTAACATAAAGCACCTTGTTGCCCAAAGGGAAATCTTCCACACTGATTAAAGATTAAAGATGGAAAAAACAGAGGCTATGCAAAAGAAAAAAAATCTCTAATTATTTCCCTAGAAATAAAATAAAATGGTCACTGGGGAGTTGGGTCTAATTATTTCATTTATCTGTAAAAGGCCTCGTGAGGATGTTTCCTTCCTTTATTTTCATTTTTCTTTCTACACCTTTAGCATTGTTCTCCTTTTTGTATTATATTACATCTGATGTGCATGCATTCACTGGATTAGGAGACATTGATGGTAATTAGTAAAGGTGACTGTGAGTAATTCAAACTAGTCCACAGTCCTCTGTGACTCATTAGCTGAAGCTATGCTCGATAGACCTTTGCTAAAACCTCTGGCAGTAAAAGGGGCCACCCCTTTCCTTGATCACACATTAAACACATTAAGCACTCCAGTGTTTGTTGTACATTAGATTATATGATTTTTTTCTGACAGTAATGGGTAACTGATCCATAAATTAGCACACTTGACCTAACTAACTGTGATGGCTCAAAATGACTGCAGGCTTATTCTGTCCAAAGCTTTCCCTGGCACTTGTGATATGCCTATAGAAATAGCTTTGTGTTTTTGTTTCTACTACAGATATCACAATATTCTGCATTGTATCTAATGTCAGTCTGTCTAGTATACAGAATATCTACCGATAACAAAACAGTTAAATATACATTTTTCATCTTATTTTTTTAAATTATTAACCTACAGTTTTCTTAAAATATATATGTGACAACCCATAAATGAATAAATACATAGTTGACTCATGACTCAACTCAGTTTTGCACTACTGTTGCTTTCTTTTTTTAAACTAAACACTTCCTCAAAAGGATTTTTAAAAGTATTATCTTAATTGGAAACTGATTAACCTGGAGGACAACTGCTTGAATCTATCTAGTGCAGTGTCATACTTAGTAATAGGGCACACATTTGAGCTCCAAATGTTGGCCGTAAAACTCACCACTGTACTGTTTTCAGTGTTTTGGCAACGTGTTGTGACGCTTGAGATTGTTGCTTACGTTTTCAAACATGAAAAATGGATAGGTCATCCACCACAATAGGTTCCACCATTTTTACCATCCGGAGGGAGTCTTTTCATGCTTCTTCATTACTTCAAACAAATAGCACACTTTTATTCCTGGCCTTTGTTGTTTGTCAAACCTAATCATGTTGCTTTGCATGATGCTTCTGCAAGTGTTTTATCGAGTCTTTGGTGTTAAAGCCAACCAACACTGATTGCGCCCTTTAAAACACTCTTATTGCACTCTTGGCAGTCTGTCGTTTTGCTTTTCCCCCCTCTTTTAGCATAAAATAACATGGCTGACATAATGACAGCAGCTGCTGTGGCTACCGTTAACACATGACATGTTGCTACTTCTCATTGCAGTTGTTTGTAAAAAGTGTGCCTATAGAAGTTTAGTGCATATATATGATATTTAAGTGGATATTCTTCAAAAGTTTGTATCTTGTTTTGAAGTTTATTTTCCTGATAACTGATCCAATGTTCTTTGCTGGTATTGGACTGATACGGATGCTGACTATTGGATCATCATGGCCCTATGACCAAGAGTGGTACTGCACTCCTAGGGGCGTGTGTGTGTGTGTGTGTGTGTGTGTGTGTGTGTGTGTGTGTGTGTGTGCGTGTGTGTGTGCGTGTGCGTGTGTGTGTGTTAGGAGCACCCAAAACAAGGTTTCCCTAGTGAGGTGACAGAGGCAGCTAAGCCAGTAAACAACGATGACAGTAATCATATGTGTTTGTGGTGCTATGCTTCATCACCTGTCCAGCACCAAGGCTTGTTAAAGGACAAATGACTCTTAATAAAGCATATTCTTTCCCCTCATCTCTCTCTCTCTCCTCTCTGTCCCTCCTGTCAGTGTTCCTTTGCTCCCTGCAGCCCTGCCCCCACCTGAGGAGGCCAGGTTGCCAGGCCGTGGGGCGGTGGGATTGGCCAGCTCCACGCTGAGATTGATTACCCCTCTAATCTTAGGACTGCCAGTGTGTCTCCAGGGCGAAAACTCCGGCATGAATCCCCCCTCTGCCCCAACTCCCACCCTTCCTCTGTCTCTGTACCTCCTCTCTCCCTTTTCCTCCATCCCCTTCATCCCTCTGTCCCTGTGCTGCCAGAGGCACTGAGGGACGACACTAAGTCACAGCTCCAGACAGGGCCACTCGCTCGCAGTGCCTGCCTTGTTCACCATATGTCATGGCAAATGGGGCTCCCGTGGACTCTGCCATGGACTCACAGGAAAAAAAATGACAAGGGGAGGTGGATAGGGGATGAGGGTTGTAGGCTGCATGAGTTGGGCAGTAGAGTAGCACAGAAAAAGCCAGTTCAGCTTAGATTCAAAGCTCTTTAAAAATCACAGTGCCCTTGTGGGAGTAAGAAAAACTAAAGCCATACATATAAAAAGAGACCCATTGCTTTCATTTGTTCTTGGGTGTTGATATGCTTTGTCTCTTTGCTGTGTTCACACGTGATTCGTTGAGGGGTGCAGGTTTGACACTCTTCCAGCATGCATTATCACGGCATCAAGGACACAAGATGCATGACAACTTGTAAAGGTGACAATTGTGCTTGGTGATGTTACGACCTGTCATCCAGATGCTGGTGAAATGAGCTCTCTTGGTGGCACTCCAGCTCTCACTAGATTTAGAGAGACTTCCACTATGGCTGGGTGGTGACATTACCTTTCAGAATGTCACTCTGGCATTCGACTTCCCTTGTAAAGCCTGATTTATTTAGGATGAGAGTGGGAACAGAGTGGAAACCCACTGACAGAACAATTAGCACTGTCGAGATTCTGCACTTAGGAGTAGCAGAACAAAGTGGAAATAATGAGGAAAATCATTAGAAAATATCAGAATCTACAATTTAATGTGTTATTCCACCAATTAGTCCTTATAAGTCCTGTCTGAATAACATCATGACATTTAGTTTGAGCTAATTTTATGCTAGCTATTTTTTATTTATTTATCTTTTTTTAACAAGTTGCATGTGTGACCGTGGACTTTGCCAGTGCACGTTTCACTTTTTTCAGGCCTGGTGACTAAAATTGGTTCTTTTGGTCCATCTTATTCAAGCCGACCCAAAATACTTTGTCAGTGTTTGCTTCTTAAGTCAATCAGACCTTGATTTCACGACACATATAGGATAAACAAAGGCGAGCACAAACATAAACCCTAGCGCCTGATGGCTTTGGTGGCGACCAGTCCTGTAATTCATGGCTGTAGTAAAAGTGGAAGGTGGGGGCTGGGTTATAGTATGGTTAGGATGAAGAGTCAGTGTTGTTGTGATGTCGTGTTTACTTGTGTCTGCATGTATTTACCCCCTTAAATTCAAATTCATGCACAACCTTGCAATGCTGTGTGTTTTAAAATATGATTGATTTTGGGCGATCGATTCAAGGAACACTTGAAATGATCTACAAGAGGAAAGAACTTTATACTTTTCAATCTTGAGTTCAATTTCACATTTTATTCCAAATATTGTGATTATATAATAGTGATAATAATGGAAAAGTAAGACAATTTTGAAAGTACCATATGTGATGTTCCAAAAAAAAATGAACACATATTTTCATGGTGAAACTTTATCTTTACTAATCCACCTGCACCAAAGCTATAGTCTTAACACACAGGATGAGTAATGCTTAAAAGCTGAGTTCATTTCGTGCATATGAGTGCGTCCCCAAAAGCACATGGAAAGGGCCAGACAACCATCAGAAGGCTCTTTGAAGTGCTCTTTCAGGCCACCATGGATTGCCCACACACACATACTCACAAATACACTTGAGAAAGTCTTTGAGGGCACTGTTTTCTAATTCACCTCTGCACCTGTTTATACCTTCTCCCCATTCTTTCTTTTTTCCATGTCTGAGTGAGTCCGAGTCATATAAAAAAAAATAAATAAATAAAAAAAAAGGAAAGAAAAACAGCGTGGGTGAATCTGAGCAGAGAAACATCCTCTGGGTCTTTTTCCTTTTTTAAAGAACTCCTCCAGATCTCATGTTTAATTTATGAAGGAGGGCTCAGGCGTGATACATCCTGGCATGACAGGCCGAGTCCATCTTTGTCTAGGAAATGTGGATCGGACCGGACCAGGGGTGATATGCCAGTCCCCATCAGGGCCCCAGGGTGCCACAGACTGGTCAACAGCTGGGGGCGAAACCAACCCTTTCATTGGAACCGGAGCGTGGTTAATTAAACAAGTTCCCCTCGGTCAGAAAGCAGCTGGAGTCGGTTTACTCCGTGTGCCATTCAGTGCCAGGCTGGCTGGAAGGCACACTCCACCACACAAAGGAAGAGGAGATGTGACAGTGTTCTTCAACGTAGGAATGTACAGAACACAAGAGACACATGAGAGGATGTTACTGTTTAGGAGTATTTAGATTTAAAGATTCGAAGTCTAAGGAGAGGAGTGGGATGTGCTTGCTTTGGCTCACCCACATCCTACTGTAAGTATCAGTCTTCAACCCACACCCTTAAACCCAGCTCCACAGCTTTATGTGCAAGCACTTGATGAACAAATTTAATTTGTTTTCGGCTCTCCAGATCTGCATACTTACAGAACAAACATACCAACACGCACGCATACAGGCGCAAACACAACCACAAACAAACTCAACTGAGTGAAATCTTGTCAAGCTGAGCACCGAGTAAAGATTAGGAATCCTTGTCCGCCTTCACAGCCTAAGACGTTGTGGTCAATCCTGGGGCTATTTCAGAAAGAAAGATAGAGTGGCAGTTGATAGTTGACGGAGAGGATGTGAGAGAAACGAGAAGTATTCGGAGTGCTAAATCGGTGGTAGGGTTGCAAACTGGGGGAGGGACGAGAAAGAGAGCAAGAGAGGAAGACAGGGGGAGGCTGGGTACAAAATAGCCAATTTCATAGTACACATGTGGATTAAGTTCCCTCCTTTGAAAACGCTCCGGAATGCCCATGTACCAATTACGCCCCGGTGGTACAGGCGGGAGCTGTGGGGCCATGTTTTTGGATGTTCTTGCGCCTGTGTGTGCTCGGGCTTGCCAGATTGTCTGCGGGCAGCGTTTGTGCCTGCTTTGATTCGGTGCCAGTGAGGCCTCGCAGGCTCTTGGCACCCTGACACCTCCCCATCAATACGCTGGCACAGTGTGGTAGGGGGTATCAAAAATGACCCAATTAGAGGATGGCAATGTGTTCTGACAGGCACTACCTGGTGGGGTGTGTTTTAAACTGCCATCTTTCTCCTTTTTTGTTCATTCTTTCATTCTTTTTGGTGTACACTCTCTACCTCTCTTGCTGCCTCTCTCTGCCTTTGCCCCTGCATTATCTACTCCATGTGCTACTCACAGCGGGTGACAATGGCAGAGATTTGAGTGGGTCTGCCTGCCTTGACACCCTCTCTTTGTACGTTTCTTTCAGCTGTTTGCTATAAACATCCCAGTACTTTGCGAGTGTACAGATATGAGGGGATTGGTTTTGACTAAAAACACTGTGATTAGAGTGCTCAGTGACAGAAACATTATCCACAGACTTGGCTTGTCACTGTTCATTGCCATGACTGACAAGTCTCTGGATCTCCCATTCTCTTTTTCTATGTCTCTGTTTTTCTATGTCCCCCCCAATATTCTTGATCTGTCTGTCTTTTCCATGTGTAGCTGGAGTTCAGTTGGAATCGGTGCCAGCTTGTGTCAGCGCGAGTCCATCTGTTTGCAGGCTGTCTGCAGCTCCTTAAAAAGTCTAAAAATCATATTAAAGTAGGACTTATTATTTATTCATTTCAACCTAGACATTTTATGTAATTGGCTTTTATTTTTTCTTCAACAACAAAATGTGATGGTTTGACGGCCTAAAAATCCAAATCCCAACAGAATGCTTTACATAATATACTTATTTTGTACTGATCTGCTCCAATTATCTGATGGAAGGCCTATTGTAGGTTAGCCCAACTCCCTTTACACATTCAAAGTTCATAATAGTTAGATTTAAGTAGTTGCTTTTGCTTAATTGAATCATCACTAGATTTATCTGGTTTTAAACCTACCATATTCTTACTTGATAATTACCTCTGTGTTGAAGTTAACTTCCTGTACATCCCTCTCTTCTCTTAGCATAATGTATTGCAATAGTCTGTCAACAAATTAAAGGGAGATAACCTCTCTCAGATGTCTGAATGGTAGCACCACTCCACCAAACACTTGGAAACTCTCTCAAGTGATGGCCTTTCTGTTGCTCCTTCTTAAATAATTTCTCCCAAAACGGCCTTAAATTAAATATATACAGTATATGCAAATGCAAACACTTGATCATGCCATTTTATACAAGATGAGTCATATAAATTAACTTGATTGATTGATACCGCTCACTGCACTGATATCAGGAAACTGCAGCAGACAGGCTGCATTCCCATGGTCTTCAATTTACACCAAGCAAATGTGCAATCACATGCCATATCTTTCAGCTCCCACTACTGCTTTGACACACCATGATGCAACAGGCAGTCTGCGTTGAATGGGATTTACGCTAGACAGGGATTTCTAGCAGAAATTGTTAAATGTTTAATGTAGAGACAGAAGAGTGGGGAACCTTCAATGTGTGTTAAACCTTCATTTCACTTCAGAAAAGACTGGAAAGTGGATTGTTTTCCTCATTGTTGATGAACAGAGGTGCGATTCAATTTATTTCTTTTGACTAGAGCAGAAGGGAAATGCTGGAGACTTAAATGGATAGAAAGTTTTACAGAGGATTAACTGAAATTATTAGTATCATTTACAGGTTTTACAGGGCAATCCTCCTGTCTCATACTCATCTTTAAAATGGTACAAGCTGCCAAATTGCTTTTCTGCTCATTTATATTAGTTCTAGTAAAACTGTCTATTGAATTATTCTTAGTTCCTTCTCATTAGATTTAATGCCTCAGTTGCTACATCTGAGAGGCGACTGTGAAGGTTTGGTATCTGATACCCTCTGGCGTTATATTGGTCATGAGCTGAACCCTCACAGGTCTCGACTGGCATGTTAGAGCAAGCTGCTAGCCTAGATGGGCAGTTGGCGTCAGGTCCACTACCAACTGGTGTGGTTCTGTGCCATTCTCAGTGCCATCAGGCTCATCTATCAAAACTCCCATGACTCCTCCTTCTCCGATGTGTATTTAATGAAAGTGTCACTCTGCTGCGTTGAGTAAGCATAAATCACCCATAGAAACCTTGATTCAAAACCGAGAAGCAGTGTTGTGCAGCAAAATAAAATAAAATACTGGTGTAAGAAAATTTGTTTTAAAGGAATATCAGAGTGTGTTTATACTGTGTGTGGCACACATATAGTGGGTTACCTGAGAATTTACTTTTCAAAATACATTTACTCTCACTTAAGTAACAGAAAAAGATATATTACTGTATATAGGGCCCTGGTCACTGTGAAACCTTGCTGCCAATGTATCTACGATACATCTTCTCTACTTATGTTGCGACCTTCCCTAGTTTCTCTCTGAGCTATTAACCTTTTGTGTAATATACTTGCTCGTGTACTGTGTAGTTTCTGTGTGTCTGTGTGCTTGTATGTCTGCTTCCTCTGCTGATTGATTGGATGTGCAGGTTAAATGATCAAAAAAGCTTTTACAATTATAGGACAACTCCTTCTCTTAAGGCACCTGTTAAGTTGTTTGTTGCCAGGAGAAATGGACACTTCATCATGCTACCGTAAATGATTTCCTTGCTCCCTCACCCCGAGCTCCCTTTTTTCTCGTTTCATTTTATAGAGGGGGTATTTTTGCAGGAGACCTCCCATTTTTTAGTGGAAAAGGCAGGGGACGCTAAAAAGGATGTAGTGCTGTTTGAGGACAATATCTTATCTACGAGTAACGGTGCCTCGGCTAATTTGTACGACTTGCCATATCCTGCCACTGTGCAACAGCTGAGTGCTTTCAGAGAAAGACTGATTTGACTTTGGCCATTATCTTGTGATAGATAAGAGGTCTGCAGGTGCTTTTCTCATCCCTCAGGGTGTGGTTTTGAAGATGGAGGACATGTTTTTACCCACTGACATTGATGCAATACAACCCAGAAGCAAGGGTACTAATGTCTGTGTAGAGTCCACTCAATCCTGGTGCCTAGTGTCTTCTCCTTGCCCCGGCCACAGCCTGCGGAGCCCTATAACCAAGGACTGTGCCCACCAACCATGAGTCATTAAGGTCTGTGTTTAGACAGGGCCAGGGGTCATTGTGGTGGACGGTTATGTATAGTCTCAGGGTGGACTCACAAATCAGACACAGTCCACTCCAAACACCTTTTCTTCAAGGAAACAAAGACGAGAAAGAAATGAGAAGTGAAAAGCAAGATGTTTCTGTTGCAGAAGTGATTTTGGGTACATTTCAGAACTAATTTACCTGAGAATTATGTGTTGATTATTCAAAAATAACTTTCAATACAGGCAAAATGTTTTGGCAAAATTATCATATTACTCGGATTGCAAGCAAAAAAGACTAAAACTGGTATTTATCTTGCATAAGCAGAGCGATTACTGTAGGTAAGTTTTGAATGACAAGAGTTCACGAGTATTGGGGAAAAAAAAATCACACTTTGCAATTAATTAAAGTAAATCCTTTCAGTTTAGTTTTTTACCATATTTAAAAGCCTGAAACTTGACCATTAACCTCCAAATGGATGTGAAACACCACTAGTGTTCCCCTTCCCCTTTCTAAAAACAATGTGCCACAAAAAGGACTGTAAAATGAAATGATGAGTTTTAAATGTCTTTTTTCAGGCAAACTCAATTAGCAACATGTTTTTTTTTCTCCCCTTTTGCAAAGAGCCCTACATTAGCACCAAGGCTAGTTATTATTTCCAGCGCGGACATCTTTACAAATCATTTCTCTTTGCCTTTCCACCGCTGCCTCCCGTGTGCCACTATGTTCCAAAGTGGGCTCCAATTATGAAAGCATTAAAAATGCTGGTGAAGGATTTAGGTACATTACACCACTCAATGACATTCTACTCGCCATTATGTTATTAGCAGAGTGCTATGTGTAAAAAGGGCCTTTAATTGAGAAAGTGTTGTAGAAAATACATTTAAAACAACCACTGTTACCCTCCCTCCCAGCCTCCTGCACTGGCAGCTGTGCTCACTGTGAAAAGCTTCTCATCGTGGCCGATTTGGCTAAAATCCCTCACTCATGACAGGTCTTTTAGGGTAGGACCTACACAAATGCAAGTATGTGCACACACACATGTTCACATACACATTTTTTGTCTACTCTCAATCTCTTTGCGAGTCAAAAGTAAAGAGAGAATTAAGAAAGTAGACCCCACATCCATTACATGTATGTTAGAGCTGCAACTAACAATGATTTTCATTATCGGTTAATCTGCAGATTATTTTCTTGATTAATTGTTTAATCTTTTAGTCTCATTAAATTATTATTATTATTATTATTTTGTCTGACCAACAATCCAAAAGCCAAAGGTATTCAATTTACTATCCTAGACTAAGAAAATTAGCAAATATTACATTTTTCAATTATTAATTAATTATTAATCAATTATCAGAATAATTGTCTTGTGCGGGTATGCATTTTGTATGCGTGTGTGTATAGGTGTGCATGTTTTTACAAATGTCTCTTTTGTTTGACAAAACTCTTATAACTCAGAATTAGCAGACCTTCAATGTTTCACAGCTTTGCATTTATGTGGTCATTATAATGGTTTGTGAAGGTTTTAGAAATTCAAATTTTAATTTTTTTTTCCATCCACATAAGAGCATGCAATCTGTCAGTGAAGTCACAATATCAAAATCTCCATCATTTGAGAATTTGTTTTTCAATTGAAAGGAAATGTGCTGTATGTGTCCCCACACATTTGAACAGTGTGGCGTGTTTGTTTAAAAAAAATACATAATATGGCAGAGTAACAGATGGAGTTTGGGTTCTGTCCTGTGCTGCATCCACACACCCTATGTGTCATCTGTCATTACATTCAGGTTATTGTGTGGAGCTCAGTGGCAGCGTGACTGAGTTGGCCACGGCTTGACAACAGGGAGAGAATATGCAGACACCCTCAGCACTCACAGGGCTGAATCTGTGTGCCATTGTGTTCCCTAGTTCAGTTTCCCAAATTAGGACTAAGATGTTGACCAGAAATAATGAATAGAATAGATCACAACGTATTTCTGCGCTGGCTTTTTCATGTGCTATAAGTGTGGATACCATTATATTGTTAAGAATCTGTTGTATGTTGCCCGCTGTCATGCATGTTTGTCTGCATGATATCTATGATGTTTACTGTGTTACCTTACAACCTTACAAACAGAATTTCCTTCAGGACAACAGATGGTGTAGTGTCTTGTTATATTGCATTATATACCAATTTTATTATCTACACTAGTGGGTTATTTGTCTTTTCACTTACCTGGGACACAAAACCACCATCAGCGCGTGACATATAATCCAACTGGAAACAGAGTAAACAATGAAAGCATACATACAACATACATAACTGGATCATCTTACTAGAGGAATAGGAGAGTGTTGTATTGTGGTGGCGGGGTGCGTTTGGAGAGCTCAGCTGCAGATGAGAGGAGATGGGGGAGTGGCTCAGGGAGTCAGCACCAGCAGTCTAGGGAGCACAGGTGAACGTGTAATCAAGACCTTGTGTTCTTTAGTAGTGGTGCGGGCCGAGGAGAGAGACACACACAGACACCAGATCCGGATGGAGGAGAAGCGTCCTTTCGGAGAGAGGAAGAGTGTATTTGAAGTTGTGGACAATACGGGGAGAGCTGGCCGTCCCAAGAAGCCGGGCATTGGATCGGGAGGCCAGCAAAGTGTGTGTAAATATAAATAGTCGAAATAAATACCTGTGTCCAGCGGAAAACTGCTGTGTGTCTGTATGTTCACCTGTCAGTGGAACCCCGTAGCAGCAGTCCTGCTACATGTATCATAAAGTGAAACAGCAGGATTTATTGGGGGGGGTCTCTGCACCTGATCATAGAACTACACTTACAATATGTAAGTGCTGTTTTGTTGTATTGGCTTACAGAGCCTTGCTCTCCACCTATTGTACCTTCAAAGCAGTTGGAGAGGAAGCAGCTTGCACCATGGTTTGTGATACAAGCCTGTTTAGCTGACTTGTATCACCTGTGCAGATGCATCCAACACCATTTAATTTGACATATCTGTATAGAGAACCACAGTGTACAGTGGGGCTTCTTGAACATCTTCCCGCTGCCAAACCTGATAGTAATCTACAAGGAGTACTGGGTAGCCCGCTGGGAAGCCAAAGCTACACAGTCTCCTGTGCCTCTTTGGCCAACGTTGGGCACAGCTGGGCAAAAACATAGGGGGAGCAAATAGGCCCATATAGGCTTCTGAGTACTGCATGAGCCAAAAAAGGATGACACACAATGCCGCCTTAGAAGCAGAAACCACTGTCACACATGCCACCACAGCAAAGCTCCATTTGAGGAGGAGCTGGAATAAGGCCCACTGTTTGTGATAAACACACTCTGAAAGTCTTGGATGGGTGGCAGCAACATGCTCCTCACTGAGGAACGTAAACTCTGCAGATAGGGATCGACTCTTGTGACTGAAAGAGCAGCCTCCTTAGATTTGAAAGTAACCTTCCTGATGGTGATTTGATTCCTCAGCATCTCCATGCAATGCTTAGAGAGCAGTGTTATTCTTTGCTTCTGTTACAGTAACATTTAAAGATATTTATGTGTCATCCTAGTTCTGTAAGCTTGTATATTTAGGTTGTATCTGTAAATTATGTGTTGAAAGTTTGTAGATTTAGATCTTGATCTAGATCTTGAATTTCATGCACACTTTCAATGACAGTTATATCGAGTTGTATGTAATCTGATGTTAATATTATCACCATATTTAATTACATTAATGTAATCTAGCACTCATTTTAATGACTAATTACTAGAAAAATAAACTATATCACCACACCAAATTTTTCTTGATCCCAACACAGATAGTATCGTCTGTCTTACAGTACATTGAACTGGCTGATTGTTAGCATGTTCTAAGACTCCTTCTCTCCACCTTCATGCATCCGTCTATCCATCCATCACTCCATCCATCACTCCATCCAACGATCTGACCCTCTTGTACTTTGCCTGCTGAGCCTCCTGCAATGGTTGATGGAACAGGTTGTTATTAATGCCTTTAGAGTTTAGACTTTTCAGATGTATCTCCTTGGCCTTGCTCTAGACCTGCAGGGTCAGGGCTACCAGATAGGCTACTGATTATACAGTATATGTATGCATAAATCTAACTATAAGCTGGCCTGACAGTGTGTGTGGTTGTTAATATATGTGTTCGCAATACGTGTTTATGTGGTCATGTGAGAGAGATAGTGAATCCACGGTTGCAGATGTGTCTGTGTACGTGTGACTAGTTGAGGTAGATGTATGCACATGGTGTTACATATCTACTTCTTCTTCTGCTTGCTTTTTGTATTCTGATACGTAGAGTAGATGATCACCCCTCATCCTCCAAAGGTGCACTACTGCATTTTACATCAATGGCAGTGCCTTGCTTTAGCAGCACACTTCAACTGCATGTTTTCCATTCAGGTGAATAAAATAAATCCTTTGAAATCCATTTATTAATAAAAACAAAAAATTGACTAGCAGTATTGACTGAAGCTCAGGGGCCTGTATCCAATCTGTTAGTCTTGTGCCTGCGAGGAAATGTGGAGTCAAACCTACTGAAAGAAGCAGAGGAAAAAAAAACAAAAAACATGTGAATGTATATATATATATTTTTTTTTTACATGTGTTGAATGTTCTATTTTTTAATTTTAGCATCACCCTCACACAGTGCATGTTTAACACAACCACGCTAAAGCAAATCATTGTAAAGATGAAAGTTTTGTAGACTCTCAGCTGCAGCCGTCTTCCCTTTATTATCATTATAATTATTTTTGATTCCTTGCACCCCTAGTCAGCTATAACTGTGTCAAAACTGACTGTTCCCTCTCATAATTCTTCACACCTTCCCACACGCATGCTTCCACCAATGGCTACAACCATATTTCTTTCTTTGTGTGTGTGGATGTGTGTGAGTGGAGCTCTGCCTTTCACTATTGGTTAGGGGGCTAACACCTCTTTCAGGTTAAGTCTTTTTTTTCCACCTCAAAAAAGAGAGCGAATAGCAGCATTTCGTGTTCCCTCCTCCCTCCTTCCTTTCCTTGCCCCACTCATCTGTCAATGAAAGACACAGTTTTGCCACAAGGCATTGTGTGTTTAGCGGTGGTGCCAGCAACTGCCATTTGGGTGCAGGGAGGCAAGGGGATCCACCCCCTTTGAACTGCTGCCAAGCCAGCCAGCTTGCACCTTCTTTAATAACTTCCCCCGAAGGCACTTCCTTCTTTTCCTCTCCCTCTCCCTCCTCTCTCTCTTCTTTTTTCCCCTTTCTCTCACTCACTCCCACCCTCCTGCCTCTCTTTTTTTTTTTTAAATGACTGCAGTTTTCACGGGTAAAGCTGTGATGCTGATAAGAAAGGTAAGGCTGCTTTTAACTGACAGCCTGACATCAAATCTCTGTGGAAAACACACGCAAATGAGTGGAGGGCTAAGAGCATGTGTGGACTTACCGACAGAGGCTTATAGAGTGTGTTTTCTAGAAACAGATTTTGTTGATTTTTTTAAAAATTGTATTAAAAATCCACTCAACATGTCAATGTGTTCTTCTGTTAATTTATAAAAATACAAGTCCATTAAGTCGCACACATCTATTCCAGTATGCCATGCTTTATTCCCAAAACATTTTCATTTCTCTTGCCTTAATCAGGGTGGTACGCAGTGTTTATGTGGTTCTTTCCCGCTTCTTTATATACAATCCATTAACTGGACATTGACTTTACCAAAGGAAATGTATAAATACAAAAACAGCATTACAGCCATCTCTTCAAAATATCTTTTTTCTATATTAATTCAAGAGAATAATATATTGGAGTGGAGTTGTGTGACTTTTAATGGACTTGGTCTACACCTCAAAATAATACAATCAGAGAAAGCATGCTCTTGCAAGTTGAACGTAAGAGTACAAATGAGTACTGATTTTTGTACTTGTACTACTGTTTATTAGTTCATAAGAGTACTGATAAGGGAACTGATGAATAAAAACACTTTCTGATCTAATTCATATTAATGTATTTAAAACGCACACTGGTAATATGTGAGTCTTCTGAAGTAAGAAAGTAAACAAAGGTAGGGGGAGTGGAATTAACATTATGCTTTGGTTATCATCCTTTAAATGTATTTCATTCAGAACAAGTTCCATACAGTTGTCTTGTGACAATACAGCATCATCTGACCTTCAGGGCCAGATAGACTGTACTTTTCTAACAAGGTTAAATGTTCATCGCTTCTTCAGCTTATACAAAAACTGACAATTCAGTAATATTGACAGGCACATTTAGTAAATTCTACCACAAGTACAAAAACACATAGACCGATACTAGGGTTAGGGAGAGAAAAGCAAAGCTCGAAAGATGGCATCATTTTTGCCCTGCCTCACTGTGATTCCTCTTCCTTCCTCTCTCATGGCCAGCCTCTGTGGGCCTCTCAGGACAGGGTTAACTCACACCATAAAGGCACTCTGTGAAACCCCCCCCACATGTCAGTTCCACTGTACAAGACCATGGCCCCGGGACAGACAAGCTAGAGTGGAGAGGTAAAGAGAAAAAAGGTAGAGAGACCTGGCTAAAAGCACAGTAGGCAATAGGTGTCATATTAAGGGTGTGTAATACACTATGTCACCTCAATGGCGTATGGCCCATTAAGGCTATAACCTCATACACCGTGGCGTTTATTTTGTCACTAGGGATTATTTGGAACAAACGGGCTTGCTGGGGAATGTGTGGTTGTTTGTGTATGCTTGTATTCTGTTTGTGAGTGTTGAAAAATGTACTGTTTGTGTACAGTGTGTGTGTGTGTGTGCCTTGATGTATATTATCTTGAGATTATTTCTCTCCTTAAATCCATGGCCACCTTATTTTTGCATGTTCCTCCAGTGTGTGTGTACGCATGTGGTGCATACTTTGCATAAGGGAAGGGGGGGAGAGGTGGAAACTGAGAATGTGAGAATGTAAATACAGGCGTGAGCTCACCCAACACCCGCCCCCCCACCACCACCACCATCACCTCCTCATAGTCGTCCTCCTCCTTTTCCTCCCGTGTGAGGGTGAGCCAGCTAGGGGGTGACCTTGCCCGGTGTAATTAAAGTGAAACACCTTGACTTGTCACCATTGCCTGAGACAGCTTAAATCTCCCTAATGTAAATGGAGGCTGCCGCTGACGTGCTGCTAGGCATGGCCGCGGAGAAGATACAAGCGCTGGTGATCCATCTCTGTACCAGTGCACGCACACACGCACGCACGCACACACACATTCCCTCTCGGTCTCCCTCTTTTACTTTTTTCTCACACTCTCTCTCTTTTTCTGACACACACATACACACACACAAATGTACACAATCTTTCTTTCTCTCCTTTTCTCTGTCTTTCATAAACACCCTCCTTCCTCTCTCCTCACACCCATCCTTGGCATTCTGCAGCCCCCACCTCATCTTGCTGTCCACTGCCTTTATTTATATTACACCCCAGACAGCACAATGCTTACCTTTACAGCAGCAGCAAAGCCTCATGGGATAGCTCAGGTGTTGTGGTGAAAGGAGACACAAACATGCAATGATTAAGAGGGTAGTCAAATTATCAGTCATATCAACAAGAACATAATATTAATAATTTTCCTGTTGTCAGCATTATGATTTATAAGAGGGACATTTATAGTGCATTTAGAAGTGTATTGCATGCAGCTTATTGGTGTTTACCAGTGCTTCATCACATTTTTTGGAGACTTCCCACACTGCTCTGCAGCTTGTCTGTCTTTGTATTCCGGGGCACCAGATCAGGTTGATTGACTGATCCTGTTTTCTCACTGAGGGCACACACATGGCTCATATCTACTGCCAGTCTCTTTGGGAATAGGGGTGGATAGGGGTACAGAGATGGCAATTAGTGAAATTCTGTTGACTTTGCCCTTCAATTAAAGCTCTGTAATACAAAAGTCTTGTTGACCCCTCTGTCCTGCCCTCCATTAGAAGTCATGGCAACACATTGCTGAAAGACAGCCTACTAAATTCCAGGCTCATTTGCAGTTTGGGGAACCGGGGACTGCCTCAAACGACAACAGAAGCAGGACCAGGGGCTCCTGCCAAAAAATCATCCTGTCTGAATGCCACAATGGCATGTGAAAGAATGCTATGTGCCCCTTGTGCCAACTTTACCAGTTGCCGGTGCCCTGTGCCAGGACCCCCCCTTCTCTCCCGTGCCCTGCCCAGGCAGTGGGCACCGTGACAGGAGCCAGACGCCCATCATGTGTCTGCACCAGGCAGCGTGCCCTCCCTGGGGCAGTGCGGGTACTGTCCCGTACTCTTCCCAGGAAGATGCCAAGGATTGTGGGTGGTGCCAGGCAGCAGATATGTCCTGCAGTACACACACACTCTGGTGGGCTTTGAGGTGGCCCGGTGGTTCCATGGCAGTGCCAACTCAATGGGGAATTATTCTGGCAGAGAGGGTTGTTTCTGTTTTTCTTGCCCTCCAGTAACGCCGCTGCTGTGGGCATCCTCTCTCCTTTCGTAGATATTTAATCAGCACCTGTAGTCAGGCTCTGATAGAGGTAGAGTCTGTAGTGTCTTGTTGCCTTACCTCTTCTACATTGTTTTTATATCATACAGATGTAAAACTATTTAATATTAAAATATTTAATCTATGAGGAGATGGATGATTGTGGAACTGACAGATCAGATAGTATTAGGTCATCCACAAAAGTAAATCCATATTTTCTCCTCTTACAAAGACTTGAAGGCACAGAATGAAAGACAAATACCGTTTACCTGCCTTCGTCCTGTAGCATCATAGACAAGTACAGGTTTAGACAGCGAGGCAACAGAGAGAGACAACAAACAAGCATGCTGCTATTGTGATGGACAGCCTCCACTGTGAGGTTCAGTATGTCAATGTGTTCAGTGTGTGATGTAGCAACTGCTTCAGCCACGGGGGTTTGTAGGGGGAAAAAAATGAGTGAGCAAGAAAGAAAGAATGAGCAATGAGCTCAGGTGGGTCCTACATCTGCATTCACTTCCTGTCTTTTTCTGAAGGGAGGGAGGGAAGGAGGAGGAGGGAGAAGGGTTGTGGTGAGGGGGCTGGCTTGAAGAAAACAAGTGCGAGATGAAGGCCTTTCTGGAGGCTACAAAGGAGCTGTACACTGGAAAAGGGCTCGGGAGCCCTCAATGGGGCTGAAGAACACACAGACAAAACTTGGGAAGGAAGAAGGCATGTCTTACAATGGCACCGGGCCCCATGCCTGGTTCAAAGAGCCAGTCAGAAATACAGGAAAAGGAAGAGAGCGAAAGACAGAATGGAAATGATGGACCTGCTGGGAAGTATAGTAGTCGTAGCAGTAGGGGGCGAGACTGGTATATATGCTGGGCAAAAGGCCACAGAGTTTTCTCAGCTATTCATTTGAAAACAAACTGTGCGGCACAGGCAGGCGCAGTCAAACTGCATCTGGGTGTGGAGTGGATTTTGTTTTAGTCCTCAAAAAAGAAAAAAAGAAAAAAAAGGCCCATCGGTGCTTCATGTGTGGCCCTATGCTAAAAGTCAGGCCGAAGAAGCGGAAAGGAGGAATAGTCTGGGAGCAAAAAAGGGAAGAGGGGGACCAAGCAAAAACAAATGACGGGAGTTGGTGGGAAAGTAAGTGAGAGTGAACACACACTATTGATGATGTCATACCATTGCTGCAGTGATTCAAATGACCCCAACTGTAATAGGGAATTATTTCAGCATTATTTCTACTACGAGCGCAGGGTCTTTATCTTATCTTTTCCCACCAGTCATTTGCTTTTATGCACGCTTACAGCTACAATTTCTCATATTTTTTTCTATGGTTGGTTTTATTATTTTATAACCGATCTATTTTGATTCAATATCTATCGCGTGAATTTTTATCAGAACAAGTAGCAGTCAAAGAATTCTATTGGTATGGCAGTTAGCCTAGGCGGTTTTTTGTGGACACAGCACACAAAGAGAGAGACCGAGTGACAGTGAGCTGTTTTTATGTCCTTGGGATGCCAGTGTCATTGTCAAGGCTTATCAGAATCTAGGGGCAAAGAATGAGTGGAGGGAGAAAAGGGGGAGAAAAAGGGGGACAAGAAATGCACATGGCTTTAATAAAACTTTATCAGGAGTTACGTTAGCTCTGTCTCCCTCCTCCACGCCACCGCAACCCCCTCCTCTGCTACGCTGTAACACCATGGCTCTAATATTCAAAGAGCTCCGGGTGCGTGGCTGCGGGAATCACGTTTAACTTCACCAATTTCTTATTGCCTGTCAGTCTCTCTAATTTGATCTGGCGTTGGACAGTTACCGTTTTGGACAGTGGAGTCACGGCACATATTGGCAGGGAGACTGGCAGCTAATAAAAGCCAGCCTGGTATTTACTCCCCTTTTCCTTTTATTTATAATATATCTCAATATTGTTATTATGAATATATATGCATTTAAGCCTCACCTATCTCTCTGGGTGGCCTCTCGGTTAATAATATGTTATTGGTATCCATACCGGACTGCCTATATATCTGTTTTAATTTCAAGGCCTTATCGCTCCCTCTGTGATTCACGAGAACCCTTTCTTTATTTCTTTTTTTTCCTACAGGCATTATTAAGTCTGTGTAGGAGTAAAGGTAACATGTTTTTTACAGTCTGACTGGTTACTTTGTATGAGGGAGGGATACTCATTCCAGGCCCCACATCTTCCCAAAGTCGACCTTCATCTTTTCTTTGACAGATTGGATCAAGGGCGGATTGGGTCACATGTGTGCCTACATTTAGATGCTGACAAATTAGAATAGAATAGAGTAAAATGGAAAAGAATAGTTTTAACAAAGATGTTTGTTAAACACGGCCTGGTTCTTGATGCAGTACGAATACTGACCTTGGTGTAATTTCAAGTCATTAATAGTTCATTCAGATTCTGGACTTGATTTCCTTACTAGCTCATCTACAGAAGACAACAGGCACATACTGCCTCACCAGTGAAACCTTTGGCCAACCCTACTGGATAGTTAGACCTCTGAGGACACTGCCTCGCCTTCTATCCCCTTGGCCCATCTCCTACCACCAGAATGATAAAGGGATGGAGATGAAGGAGAGGAGGAAAGGAGCAGGAGGAGGAGGAAGACGAGGGGGGCTCGGTGAGAAGGAGGAATAAGCACTGCATGTATATATGCGAAATATATGCGGCATCAGCAGAAAAGGGTCTGAGTCAGCCGTTTGCTGGGCCTTGCCGCATGCTAAAACACATAGAGGCAAAGCCCATTAAAAATGAATGCCACACGATAATCACATTCACACTTAAAATTTAATGTTGGTACACTGTGGCTGACAAAGAGAAGGCGGCATAGGGCGCCGTAATTATGACCGTGTCTCCTGTACTGCCTACTTTGAGGTGATGCCTTTGCATGGCCTCTGGAAGTGCTTTCTGATTCAAGGGGAACCGGGGGCAGGTCATGTAGTCTAATTGTTGCAATTAGCTTTAAGGACTACATAGACCATACTGACATCTTCATATGGGAGAGAAACTCTGTCATAACTTTTTATCGCAAGTCTAGTGGAAGATAAATCCCACATAAAATCTTTTCCCACATGTTTTGCATGTGTCCGTCCAGATTTGCCCATCCGGGAAGAGGGTGTCTCTTCCTATGGTTTATTCATTTTTTCCCTTTAAAGGTTTTTGGGGAGTTTTTCTAAATTCTAAATTGAGGGTTTAAGGACAGAGGGTGTCGTATACTGTAAAAATGATAACACCTTTTGAGTCAAATTTGTGTGGGCTACATAAGTGAAAATGCGTTGACTTCATATACATCAAAGTATACGTCATGCCCAGTAGTTTCCAGTTGTATTTTGATATAAATTCATAATAAAATACATTTTTTATTATTATTTATTATCATAGTATATTATGTAATTGAATGTATATGTAACTTGTGTTGTATTTTTATTTAATATTGCATCACTTTTACAAAAGTGCAGCTCAGAGCTTGGATCCTTCAGTACACTTAGATCTCTGCTTTATTCTGCCCCAGTGACAAACTTAACTCCTCACCATGTCCTCTTTACTTTTTGCTCTTCACTGTTCACCATAACTTCCTTAAAAAAGGATTGTTTAATCCTTAAACAAGTAAAACTTTTCCTCCTTCTACAGTAAAGAAAGGACATAAGAAAATGGAACAACTCCATCACCCACTAGCCAACCTAAAATCTTGCATGCAGCATTGAAGCCCCCCTTGGTGAGAGTGCACGGGGCCTTGGGGGCCCTCATTTGGGGAGGCAGCAGAGACAATCAGTGGGTGGGTGGTGGCAAGAAGGATTGAGGGGAGGGGGAACTCCACTCCAATTGTAGCTCAAGTGGGCTGAAGATGGCTGAGAAGTGCACTTCCCTTCAAAGAAGGCAAATTAATGTTCTTCTAGCCCAAACATAATATTGTCAGAGAGGTGCACAATAGGAGCCTCTCACCAGTGTTTCCCTGTGCTCCTGTGTGCATTTACAGTATGTGGGTGTGTATGTGTTTGTAAATGTGTGGCCATGATGGCCCCACTTAACCTACCATCCTTGGTCCATAAGAGAGTAGGAACCTCCTCCTGGTCCTCCTTCAAGGTCAGGCTGGAGTTTCTGAAAGACACTCTCCCAGTCAATTTTACCTTCTTATTCAGGCAAAGGATATCTCTTTTAACCTTTTCCCCTGCTTCTCCATCCTCCCGTCAATTACAAAAATCCTGGGCATCTTCTTTTGACAATGACAGGGGTCCTTGGAAAGAGAGAAAAAGACAGAAAAAAGAATAGCAACACACTTTTGAATGAATGAAGTGGGACAGCAATGCAATCCAGGCTAGCCAGAGGTTGACTGGTAGAGTGCAGCTAGTACTATTCATCTCCACAAAATGCAGAGTACTTTATGCTCTTTTCTCATTGTGAAATGTTTAAATTTAAACTTCGGACAAATAAAGAGCAGCTCCTTGGAAATAAAAAAAAGTGAAATACTTTCTTTTATTTAATTTGATTTAGTTTTATACCAGAATGTTCTTCTAATACCAATTTATTGAAATCATACATATGTAAAGGTGAGAATTATGCAGAAGTCCTCTATTTTGAGACAACTAGACCAATAAAATGAATAGACAAGTGTCAAACACAGACGAAGGCAGCGCTACCTATAAGAGTGAAGTTTTTTCCCTTATCTAGGTCACAATATGTGGAACAATTTCAACAGATGGGCTGCATGGCAGTCCCCAGGCGAACAGAAGTTAGTTTCTCTCTTTCTTTCTCTTACTGTTGCCCCTGTACCCCTCCTTTGCCTTAAAGGATTCCATCATTGGTGGTTTGTTGCAGGCAAATTCGAGTGCACGTCACACACATATACATGCATGCATACACACATGCAAACACATTGTATGGACTTTGTAGGAACAAGGACAAACAAAATCCAATCCTGGCCAAGTAGGTCAGAAATAATTTATTTTTCTTACTTGATGGTGAAATATTAAACCAGCAATGATCAAATGCCATACAAGAGTTCGCTGTAAATAAATGTAAAATAAACACATCATATTTTATATATTTTCTTTTTAGTTAAAAGAAAAAAACTTCCATAAATGAGTTTGTATTTCCACTCCTTCAACTCCAAGCAAAGTAAAAGAAAGAAAGTAAGTAAGTCCTGGAAACTTGGGACGTGCTAAAGAACTGTCAGGAATGAGTGTCACTCCTTCCTCTCCATGCAAAATGAAAGAAAGAAACAAACAAGAAAGAAGGAAAAGTAAAAGTGGGAAGCAATGGTGAGCAGGTAGAAAATTGCTATGATATGAATCCTGTTGGAGTTCCTTTAAAACCCTCTCCACACACACACACACACACACACACACACACACACACATGCATGCATTCACTCTCTCACACAAGCACAGAGCCCATGGACAGACCACCAGTATTTGGTAACAAAAAAAGGCACCCTGGGGAGATATAGGATGCTGTTTGGAGGCCATGTGGTCCACCAGCAGCACAGACAACAGAGAAGTAGCTTTGGAAAACACACACACAACAAAAAAGTGGTGGTGGAATGTAGAAGAGTGTATGTGTTTGACTGTGTGCATGTGCGTGAGAGACATCGACATAGAAAGAGACAGAGGTGGAGTGTGTGAGTGTAGAGGAGGTCCCATATAATGGAGAGGCTCCACCTGTTTACACTTCTTTGCCCCCAGCATTCTTGAGCGGGCCCCTTTAGAGGGCCCTCGTTCCCGACAGCCAGCTAACTGCTCTTGGGGAGCCCTCCGTAGGGACCACAAAAAACAGCTGAAGCCTCGAAGGGCTTCCTGAAAGGGAGAGGGAGGAGTGTGGGGAGGCGAGGGCATGACGAATAGGCAAGATAGAGCAAGAATAATAGCAATAAGACTAAATAGAGAAAGCAAGCAAATAGACAGAGACAACTTAAAAGAGTGTATCACTATTGGACCACTTCCAAACAAGCCTTTTTAATGAGGTCCGCTATTAATACAGAAAAGGAACGGAGAGAAAAGCAAAAGAGGGGAAAGCAAAAAGCAGGAGGGGCTGGCGGCGGATAAGCAAAAGGGTGAACAAATGGGTGAATGTGTGCGAATGCCGTGTGTGTACTGAATCACTTTATCTTTGTTTTTCTACGACTGTACAATGACCTCTGTTTGGGGCTGGGACGAAGACAGCGGGCTGAGGATGGGGATGAAGAGAGGAGGGAGGAGGAGGAGAAGGTGGTGGTGGCGGAAGGGGCTGTTTGGGTAGTGGGAGGCTAACAGGCTAGACACCAGGCCTTTGTGTGCAAATTTCCCAGCAGCGCCTTACCAGTTAATTAAGGAGGTCAGTGAAAGAGGGAGAGAGAGAGGGATAGAGAGACATGAAGAGAGAGAGAGAGAGAGAGAGAGAGAGAGATGTAGTAGGTGGGGGTCGGCGCTAACGAGCTGTCCGCAGCACATGAATGAGGGGTTTGTCCTAAACTAAGCAGCGAGAGGCCAAACAATGTCAGCAGCAATTAGCAACCAGTGGTGGGCAGCCAAGGGCCTGTTGACTGAGCAAGCAAAAGATGTGAGAAAAAAAAATAGGAACATGGACATGCAGACACACATATACAGTTACAAATATCCAGGAATAAATAGGACGGAGCCAAGCAGTAGGAGGCGGGCAGCAGTGGAGAGTAACAGAATAGGCAGAGGCGGGTCATGTTGCCTTCACCTCCCCATGCAGCAAGGCCTTGACCCTGCTGGCTGAGTGCTTTGAATCTACAATACCGGTAGAAGGTAACAAAGGCCATAGGTGTAGCAGTGTGATCTGTATGTTCAAGTTACAGTTGATATGGTAGATAGAAGCTCTGAGGGTGTGAAGCACAATTTCTCAGCACAAAGCAAAAGACAAAGGGTGCGTTCTCTTTCCATAGAGATCCTATCTACTGTGTAACATTTGGTGAGATTGAATTATCATTATTGTTTTCTTTTGTAAATTGCCTTTTGTAAAGACATTGAAATCTTTTTTCCGGACAAGTCACTCCACTCAGCTCTCCAGCAAGTCTGTTTTTGGCTCCTACCATTCTCCTCTCCTGTCTGTTACCATTCTTGGCACAATACGAAGACTTCAGTCTTTGTTTCATTCTAATCTTGGAGGTGAAGTGGCCCTCTTGTACCTCAGGCTCTAATCGCTGGCAGAGACAGTGTTCTCTAGTGGTGCTGGACTGCGATGAAAACCTGACATCACCACAAAGAGAAAGAAAACTGCTGCGCTCAGGCTTTGTGTGCAAATATAAAAGCATACAAAAGCGGGAGCCTGAGATAGTGTCAGTGTTAGAATGTTTTCTCTCTCCACCTCTAGATATGGATTATATTTTTAATATGGGGGTTATTTGTTGGCCACTTGTTAGGAGGGAGGGACCTGGTGGTTGTGAGAAAGTGGAGCCTGCAGATTGTGGACTCTGAAGAAAGTAGGTTGGGGTGTCGTGGAAAGGCGAGAGGGTTCACCGGCTGTTGGAGAAAATGGTCACAGGAGGGCATGAGAAATGTGAGGATTGAACTTTGTAATTGGCAACGGGTTTCTGAACGTGCTCTTAGGCTTTTAATACATGTACATGTATATTCTTGAATATACATGTACATGAAATAGCTCTGAGTAGGTATTCTAACTTTTTGCCATATGAATCAGAATAGATATGTTATGAACGTCTCCATGCATTTACACAGCTCATTTACACTAATTGCCCCATTCCCTCCTTCAAATATCTGTGTGTGCAGATTGATATTGCTCAAAATGTGCCGATAAACCAATCTCCGATTCATCCAATCAACAGACAAATAAATCCATTCATATTCTCACTTGTGAAATCCAGCCTCCTGTGATTCATTGGGATAAGTCCCTCCTGTCCTTCAGAGCAATCCATAATGCTGCTCAGCCAGTAATCAGGGCATATAGAGGCTGGGTGATCAGTGACAACAGCTAGGCAGGGAGACATCAACCTGCTGGAGGAGAGTTGGGGAAAGGGGGGCTGGCAGGATGCGCGTGGTGGAGCTGGAGGAGGAGTAATCAGAATCCCATCCAGCCCCAGTCTCCAGAAATTGCCATGCAGATTTAAAGCCTATAAAGGAGGATCCTTGGACTGCTCCTTCTCCCCACTGCCACTCCAACACAGCACAGACCTCCACTCACCTCCTACCTTTCTCGCTTCCTCTCTCTGCAGTGCTTAATGGAGGCAGGTAGCCCCCAGATGCGGGGCCCAGGTTACCGTAACCTTGGTGGTGAGATCGGCTGCTCGCCTGCCTTCATGCGGCCGGCTATTCATCAAAATGGAGGGGTTGGAGGGGGAGTAGTGTGGGGGATGGAGGCAGAGGGGCAGAATATGCAGCAGGGGGGAAATGAGTGTTCAAGACGGCTTCCCAAAAGGGTAACAAATCACCCGCCTTGCCCTAATCCACCAAGGGGGGACTTGATGGACCAGTGGTCACAATATGTGGCTCTAGAGATACATGGGTTTGACAAATCAAATATGTGGGCTCATTGGGGATTAAAAAAAAAAATCAGCTCATAATACTCTCAGATGCTGTGAGGTTATATACTGTAGTTCCATGAAGTGCAGAATACTCTAACAAATGGGTGTATCTTTGTTTTGCAATATTAATTTGGCCCATACTGTACATAAATATTAGATGATAGACCTACAGACTGCTGCGATAAATGCAAATTGCCATGCAAGGCTGTACAGCAAGAGTCTTATCAGCAATATCCCACTGATCGATTGCTGTGGTTGCATTATCAATCATCCATCATTGCATTGATATGTCTGCAATACCTATAATCTTACCTGATCAGAATCATTGATCAACACTGTAGCAGGATTGATCTCCCATGCCAGCTGGATTGGATGACAGTGACACAGGAACCTTGCAGACAGGTAAAACGTTTGCAAGTGAGCAACGCAGACCATTACATCCCTCGTACAAAAAATAAGTAAGGAGCAAATTTAAATACATGCCTGCAAAAATAGCAGCCAAGCTGTGTCGAATATATTTTTTCTAAATTTGAAGCAAAGGGAATCCCATTCCAGCTACAAAGAAATATTTCATGTGGCATATTACAACGTAATTACCTCTGATCTTGTATTTGCGATGACGGGTTTCCTCCCCATTGGAGAATACTGAGCTTGTGGCTTGTATTCAGCAGGGAAAACAGGCAGCCACGGCACAGTACCACTCAGATTCTCCTCTGCATAGGACCTTAATCATCCTGCCTCGGTGTGCGTGTGCATATAGGGAGATTTGTGTGTGAGCAGGTTGTGCGTGCGTGTGCAGGCATGTCTTGCAGTGGGTGTTTTCCAATAAGTGTGTATATTTGTGTGCGTCTGTGCAAGTGTGTTCTTTCTGCTGTGTGCCTATGTGTGTATGACAGAGAGAGAGAGAGAGAGAGAGAGAGAGAGAGAGAGAAAGAGGAGAGAGAGATTGAGAGAGAAAACTCGTCCCTCCAATTCCCCTGTGAAGCCCTCTACACCAATTTCCAGCCATGGGCAATCACTCACTCAGCATACACATCTACATAGAGGCTGATGAGATCCTCCGTGGGCTTTACCATGTGACTGGAGCTCGTCATCTACTGTATGTGCCTCCCCCTTTGCGCTCCTATTCCAATACTATAGTCACTGGGGGGAGAAGGGGGGCTGGTTTGGATGATATACATACACTTAAGATACATAGGTAATCTCCGAGAGGCAAATCAATGATACTCCCCACTATGTTTCCTTTTGAATTCGAGAAGAATCTGTCATTTTTGCATGCCCATTATTGGTAGAGGTGATATGTCTTCAAGTTTTAGATGTCCTTGCGCCTGAATAGGGGTGCTTTAATATATTGTGCTAACCAATGACTGATATGGATGGATGTAGGGTTGTAGACTTGGGTAGATAGATTAGAGCTTAAAAGAATGTCCACCCTGAAGCTGTGATGTTAACATGGGGCACTGTATGCTGAGAGTTCATTAGTGTAATTGCCAGAATATTACCCATTGGCATGATCATAATGTATAGAATATTAATACTATAAATCTCCATTCCTCTTACATTCATCGGGGCCACAGTATGACCAACATCATCGCATATTAATGAAAAAATATTAACTTTTTGAGGAGAGGCAATAAAATGATGGTCTCTCCTGTCACTAGTCTACTCTAGCTGTATACTGAGAACCATTTATATCCACATCTGTTTTGATGTGCATGTATATGTGCTGTAACTGCCTTTGTCTCCAGGGAAAAAGACTGTTTTGACGGACTAAGAGAGGGAATTTCCTCAAAGTTGCACAACAGGGCACCCCACCCACCTCCCTTTTCTAACAAGCAGCCCTCTCCCTCTCTCTTTGCTGATGTCAGCACATAGCCCACCACGGTTCTGGGACCAAAATTGCTATTCAAAGAGTAGACAGATGTGTAGGTGGAGGGTCAGTATGGGCTTTTGAAATTGAAATTATCCCATTGGTTTTTAGAATAAATGATAGAATACTTTGTGTCATTGATGGGTTTTGTGTTTGGCGTTGCAGTAACCATAGACAAAAACATATTCAGAAATTAGCATCACTCAGTGGGCTGTATTATGACCAGGCAACATTTTTATATTTGGATCCCAGGAAATTGAGTAGCACTTCAGAGGTCAGGCTTTTATATGTGTTCACAGCCTCAGTCTGCTTTGCTAAAACTATACATTCAGAGATATGCAAGTGGCCAGTAGAAATTACTCATTTATCTATCGCTTGGTTGAAGTGTCAGGGTATACACCTGTATTTATTTAAAGTCCAAATCACACTTTAAAGGGACACATAGTTCTTAAGGCATTTATAGTGTTGCTTTAACATTTAAGTAGACATTAGAAAGGTGAGGCTGCAATAGCATATTCTGTAAGCACCCATTTTCTCATTTATTGATCTGACCTTCTGCTGCCCAGCCGCTGAAAATACCTCTGCATTTTCTTCCACACACTCCTACATTTAGCTTGCCAGGCTGTTGTACATGTACTGTATTATCTAAAGCTTCTGAAAGTAGTATGAAAAATGGTCATTCAATACCAAGAACCGTTTCAAATATACTTTTAGTTTACTTTCAACAGTGGCGGAAGTGCGTTAAAAGTACTGGTTTAGCAGAAAATCTGCCTGTGACTGATGTATTATGATATATTACATTATTAATACTGATGCATTTATGTGTGAGCGTCACTTTACTGTTGTTTTACCGCTTGCGGTGGAGATGGTTTTAACTGGATTGGTAGTTTAGTCCAGTAGTTCCCAATGTAAGGGTTGGGCCCCTCCAAAGGGTCACAAAATAACTCTGAGGTGTCATGAGATGTATAATGGGAGAGGAATGGAAAAAATAAAGTTGCTCCATAAATTTTGATTCATTTTTCAAAAGTTTGTCTAATCTTTGCTTTTTGTGAAATATTGGATCATTTTGGGCCTCAAACTGTTCAATGAAAGCACGTAACAAGTTTAGAGAGGAAATGTCTCTATGGTGGAACTGCTTACAAATAATAGACATCTGAAATGTGACAAGGGGCCTCAGCCAGACACTGGGGCCAAAAGGTTCAGAATTTATAATACAGTGCTTTTTAATTGCGTTGTTAATCTTAAACAATGTGTTTTATGTAAAATTTAAATCTGAAAAGTAACCACCAAATGAAGCTGTCAAATAACTGCAGTGGAGTAAAAAAGTACAGTATTTCCCTGTGAATTGTAGTGAAGTAAAAGTATCAAGTGGTAAATATCAGTTTAACTAGCACATTTTTATTGCATGTAATCTGGAGCGAATATCTTTTACGACGCTGCTCACTCACCCTAGCTAACACTATATTAGTTTTTTGAGCGAATGTTTGTTAGATGACCAGAGGGGTTCTGACCACAGAGATTTTCCTCATGGCTGCTAGCCACTTGTCTCTCTGTTAGTCAATGCTGAGGAGCAGGTAGACCATAATGGAGGATTTATCTCAGTTCTTCGCACCACTTAGTGCCCAATGGACACCTCCATACCACCCCTCCTCTCTGTATTTTCTTACATTTATTCTTCACTCTCATCCCCCCATCCCCTCAGCCCCCTCTGTACCAAAGGCCGTGATGGAAACACCACTCCTGAGAGAGTTGTGGAGGCTGAGGAGAATGGGTTGGAACGAGGGACAAAAAAGGTTGAGAGGGTCGTTAGATAGTGAGCAAGGGAAAGAGGTCAGAACAGTGTTGCTGACATGGTCAGAAGTGTTGGCGCACATGGGAGGTAATTTTTAGTGTGTGTGTCTGACCTCGCATAGATCATAATAGTAATTTTCAGCAGGGTCTTTGAAATTGAATAAGTTCACATGCACGTTAAATACATAAAGCCCTTATTTGTATTTCATAAAATATCAGTTGCCACAGCGTCTTATGCTGGAGTCTCACTATACAATGCATAGGCAGACGTACTTTAGCAGCACCATTATCCATGATGAATCACTGGGTTTATAGTCCATAAGGGTTAATACTGGGTAGTGAAGTCCTGGACTGTGTAATGTGTTAGTGACATAAGTAAAAGCCCTGAGAAATGCAGGCGCGCTTGTATTTACATAGTACGTGAGGATTTACATGCTTACCTACATGCACACAGGAGAGTGCATGTAGAGAGTGCTGAACGATACATTTGAGAGAAGAGCAAGTTGGATCATTAGCAGGGAAGACTTCCTTCTTAGGTTGTGTGTTTTGTTTACATCCTTACCTTACCGCTTGTCCAGTTCACACTTCTCATGTACAGGGCATGCTGTTGCTTGTATACATCCCTTGACTTTTCATGCAAATTTATGTTTAAGCAACTTGTTTGTGTGTACGATGGGGAACACAAACACATACACACACACACGGGGGTGGAGGGAGACCTAGAAGGGGGAGTGTGTGGGGGGGTATTGGTGGTGGTGGTGGTGCAAGGCGGTGACAGAAATTGAGGGGGACGGGGTGGCAGCTGCAGGCTGCTCGGTGCACTGTCAGAGCGGAATGATTAATGAATGGCGGCCCCAGCTGAGCCTAACCTTTGGAGAACCGCACAGGACATCTGCAGAACTGTCAGCGCTCTGACAAGGACAGAGCTGAACAACCAATTATTTCGCCATCACTAAGGTGGGCTGTCAGCTTAATCCTAGCCATTCACTTAGGCAAGGACAGGCAAATTTCTCCTTTACATACACACACACACACACACACACACACACACACACACAGAGCAGACCACGGTCCTGCATGGACACACACACATAAACAAGTGAACAAACAGGCATGCACGGACGGGAACACATGCCCGTGTGGACATGTACACAGGGTGGACTGGTACACTCAAACAAACACACGCACACACACACACTCTCACATATTCACACACCGACATGAGGTCCTGGACAAAATAGAGTTAACCCCTCCACTGCCGGTGGTGGCAACCCCATGCAGGTGACATATAGTAAGGAAAGCAGGGTGAGCAGGAGAGGTTTAATGATGACAAAACAGGGCTGGTGGATGCTGGCTGGGGCTGTGAGCTGGACATGGGTGGGGCTGCATACTGGGGGAGACACTATGTCTGGTACATGTCAAGACAGAGGAGGGGTGAATGGAGGAAGGGAAGGTGGGAGCTATAGAGAGAGGGGTGGATGCCCTTATGTCTGCAGGATGTATTTGCATAGGAGGTATTTGTTTCATTTACAAAATATTCAAAATATCAAACAGAGAGCAGTTTGAGATTTGACCAGGAACGTGATTCTATGTAAAAGTTGCAATCAACAAACAATTTTCAGTTTTCATCTTTTGTCTATAAATGTAGCTATGATTAGAGCACATATTAATCACACATAAGTCTGATATTCAATAGTCTACACATTCTGGAGACTGTACATTTTTATACCCTCCAGTGTGGAAATAAAGTATTGATTGACTTTATGAATTATACAAAATAGATCCTGTTGCGTTGAGGAAGATTAAAAAGGAGAGTATTTGAATAAAACATGATGATGAAGATCATGATACCAAATCATGTCATGTCAAAAAAAAGTTGATGCAGTCTTAAGTACTTACATACAGGATAAAATCATTGAATACAAGAAATCTTACGTTATTCTGGGAACAGTACAGATCTGAAGTGAGAAATTTAACATTTGACATTTTTAAGATACAAATCTTTTTTGAGAGATTTTAAGTGCTTTATGTCCTATGCTATGAATCTTGTCCGGCCATCTTTCTCCACAGGAACTAATCCTTTTACTGTAATTAGGACTAATGAGTATATGATCTCTGGACCTATTGATTAACCAAAGGGAGGGACTTCAATAATAACAAAGGTGTATATGAGCGTAAGTGTGTCTACGTTTACATTCTTCATTTATCATCTGTATCTGTGTGTGTGTGTGTGTGTGTGTGTGTGTGTGTGTGTGTGTGTGGAGCTTGGCCAGAGTTGGGTGCTGATGGGCGGTATGAGTGACTGATTGGGATTTGATTGAGGCATTTCTGAGGCAATAAGGGATTGAGCGTGGCTACGAAGCTTATTGACAGACTGCTGATGAAGCCAGAAAGAGGGGGAGAGAGGAGAGAGAGAGCTCAGGAAATTAATAAGGGGATAAAAACCAATTAACTTAAAGATTGTCCCTCATCACTGACTAACCACATGTATGCGTGTGTGACTGTGTTGTATTTTCCCTTTATATATCTGAGCCTTCATCTACAGTAACTACACACCAATGGGCAGCAATGTTTTGGGTGGATTGACCTCTTGCTCACAGACAATTAAAACATAAAATGCCAAGTCAAGTCACTTGAATCCTAAATGCTGCTTGGCTGGTGTATATTCATGAGTGAACCACCTACTACTCTCTGTGAATGGTGAAGACTTTGAAACGGCTCAACTAATTTGACCATGAGAATCCTAATACTGCCTTACCATTTGCAATTCAAACAATTACGTTGGTATCATCTGCAGCTTTGGTTTCTCATGTGAATGTAAAACTCAGTTAACTTTGGCTAGCAGTTTTGCGTAGTCCACATTTTGAGTCTAGAGAGTCGTCAACACAAATTAACACAAACCTTTACTATAAAAAAGTACCGAGTTAATCTTTGTATTGGAGCCAATCCAGGCATATTTTGATGGATCGGTATTGGCTAAAATGAAACGGATCAAAATCGGATCCTTTTTTTTTTTTTACTGTGTTTTGTCCTCCTCAGCCTTCTAGTGTTGCAGCGCACTGCTCTCCTTAATGACAGCCGGCTTCTACACTGGTAGAATTTGACTTTATACCTTACACTTTATACAAATTGTTTGGTGGCACGGTGGATTGACTCGGTTCAAGTGGAGCGCGTCACGCCAATGTCAGGAATCGTATTGTCCCAGTTAAACTTTCATCAGTATCATATCAATAATTTAGCTTATCAACTTCATAGTTTTGAATCAAATACATATGCCCTTGATGCATATTTAATCAACATTTAGGTAAATACAAGTATCGGATTGGAGTCTGTATCAGCAGATACCCAATATTAAAGGGTAATACATATATATA